>VZTR01003022.1:214736-279891 GCA_013400775.1 Chaetops frenatus
CCGTTGGGGGGGGGGAGCGGGGCAGAGGCCCGGCCCAGGAGAGGGGAGGGCCGGGAGCCCCCCTCCTGGAGTTCCATTCTCCTCTCCCTCAGGCAGGGAGGGAGAGCAAAAGCAACCTCAGAGCAGCGGCAGCACTGCCCGAAGCTGGGAGGGGGGGAGTGGGGGGGAAAAACCGGCAGGGTCCCAGCCGCAGCCCTGGCACGGCCCCCAGGCCCTGGGGCCCGGAGCGGCCAGCCAGGGCCACGCGGTGTTACCTTCCCCGCGGACGGAAGTCGAAGAGGGCTTCTGAACTTCCCGCTCCTAAAAAATGTAAGCTTCGCAAAGACGCCCCCAATGCTCAAGTGGCTACACGAAGTGCCCATCCCAAAACCAGCCAATCCACGGGCTCCTCACCTCCACTGGAAACTGTGCCCCGGCGGAAGCAGAAAAACAAAAACCCCCCCAGGAAGGAGAAAAAAAAAGTTGTTGTCCTTTAAACCACAACACTTGTAGACTTATTATTTCCTAATATTTACTAGTAGAATTTGCTCATTTTTATTACTGTCTGAAAGTATACTATCAAATCTTACAACTACATTCACTTCTTTCTCTTTAAAGTCTGCCTAAATGAACTTCAAATGGCACTGTTGTACTTATTTTTCTTCTTTTTATCCCTTTTCTTTTTTTAAACACTCTGACAATGAATATAGTTTCTTCTACACAGGACACAAACAACAACAAAAATTCATTGCACCAAGGACTTTGCTCAAGAACCTAAACTGACAAAATGCACTTCACTATTGCTTAAAAATAAAGTCATTAAAATTAGTGCAGGAACAAATGGTTGATATTTTGATAAGCAAACAGAAGGATTATACTAACTCGCCCCTTGGGGATAAAACAGATTTACAATAGATTTAATTAAATTTATTTAACAAAATTTAAACATAAAAAACTAGCACACCATCTGAAATTATACCTGAACTCTAGTAAACTATTCTGAACTGTAATAAATGTCTCATTGTTATCTTCAGTTTTAATTCTGGCTTACTGCACAGAGAATTTTCCTTTGCACATGAGCTGTTTTGAATGTTTCCCCTTCAACTTATTTAGTGGGTTTGCAATGTGAAACTTTCAGAAGTCACTTTTAAATTAATTCTTGAAAGGAACTCTTGATTCTATTTTAATTACCTTTTTAATAGCGCACCATGGACCGATTTGCTGCTCCATAGGAACATGTCAAAGGAAGAATCACTGACCACAGGTCAGTGCAAGTACAGTGCTGTAACCTGTATAACTGAAGTAAAAGGTCCCACTGTCTCTTCTCAAGGTTTACTATAGGTACTTCATAAGTCATCCTGCACACACATTTTCTCTAGGACAAAGGAAACACAAGATGGGCATGAACCAGCTCCAAAATGTGCAGCAGTACTACATATGCAGGATAATAACCAAGCCTTTTAGAACTAATGCTTGCTGATGCTTAATGCAGTGTCCCCTATGGACAGTGGGGTTCATTCACACAGGGTTCAGTCTTATCCACCATGAACAGATTATTATAAAACCTCCAACAAAAAAAATATTACTGTTTCAAAGCTCCATTTTGCAGCAGAAAAGCATTACTGTAAGGCTCCCTAGGAAAAACAGAGCATTGTAGGAAAATGACAGGATTTTAGTATTTCCTGGAATTACTTTTATAAAGTCAGAAATCAAGGCAGAGTAAACAAGAAAGATATATCCTGGACTCAGGAGCTTTTTGAAAAAATATATTTCAACGATGCCAAAACCCAAAAACTTCAGAGGTCAACTTAGAACTTCTGCAGTCTTTTTCTTTCCCAAGGGCATGCTTTCAAGTGAATCCCACTAAAGCAAAGTCCTTATTTGCAAGTTTCTTTTCTTCTCAGAAAGTACAGTAGCAGCTTGTTGTAAAAGGCAGAGTGTATGAACTCTCTGCAGTTGATAAAAATTCCAGCTCAAGCTGTATTTGAAGATAAAAAAAACAATCAACCAGCAAGATATTTTTAGTCAGTCCCTTCTGTTACCAATGTTTTTTCAAATTGTTCTGAGCCCTTATGATTTCTGTTTCATAATCCACTCTGATATTGATTCTTTCAGGCAGGCACAGAAAAATCTAACCTCAACATACGAAATGACAAGCTGGCCCTTTTTGTCCTGAGTGTAACAGGAGAAAAGGTTATTCTCTCAACTCTTCACAGACTGCATAGCAGCCACCTAAGGCAAATCCTTCAACTTCCCTGTACATCCACTTCTTAACACATAAAGCATAGCACAATCAAATTTGTTTCTTCCCTCCAAGTATTTCTGATCATTTTACAGATATGGACTTTAAAGCCTGCAAGATATTACAGCTACCAATTCAATCGGGTTGACATTGTATGTTTCGTGGTAAAATTTCATTTTTCCCTACTCCATGTTCGTGCAATGCTTAAGAAGTCTCGGGAGCAAATTCTGTAATGGCCTAAGCACAAGCCATTCTCTTGCTGTAGTAGAGTTGTGCCTACTAATAGGTCCTTTGGTTTTCTGTGGTAGCATCTACAGATTCTTCAAGAAATTATGAAGAGGCATTTCTACTCAATGTATTCAAACTGGGCACAAGAATACTAGCAGCAATAGCATTACCAAAGATTTTTTTTTTAATCATATGAAATTTTCCAGCAGACAGAATGGGATACTGAGGAGCAAAAGGTTGTTTTCCAGTATTTCTGTTAAGCATTTACAACTAGCAAGTGCCCTCCCACTCTCTCACCCTCAAAAAGGAAACCAAGCCATAACAATCCTCCACTGCCACACTTGAAATCACCTTCCCCAGAGAACAGAGGAGGGATAAGGTGCTTTATTATTCATATTCACTGAATCATAAAATGCCTAGAGGCCACAGAAGTAATGGCCCATTGCACTGGTGCCAACTGTCCCTACTTCAGAGACAAAGCATTGAGATGGCAGGGAGAAGTAGCAAATATTCTTAATATATGATTAAGATGATTGAGCAGTGAATGGAAAATTAAGCAGAGAAATCCACATCACCAAGATTGGAAAAAATCTCATAATCTGCACATACATAACACCCCTATTTCAAGCCTCTTTCCAGAAATCTTCAACTAAAGCAGGTCAGATGTCTGCATTTCACCTACTTTTATATAAATAGGAATAAATCTTGATAAGTTGGGCTCTGGCAATGTTTAAAATTATCTTTACAAAGGTTCTGAAGTGCAAGACAACAGTCAGGAGAGCATAAGCATCACTACTAAATCCTGGCTGCAAATGGCATATCCTGGCATTTAGGATTTCAGAGGCAAAGACCCTTGTGATGACAGACTAAGGATGGAAAACAGTGAAAACCCAGTAACGTAAGAACTAGATTTTTCCCTCCAAAGCACTTAGCTGCAGGAAAACACGATCCCTCATTCAGCATTTACATGCAAAAGTAAAATAAAATAGGTAAGCTTTAGGACACCTCTCATGCTCTTGTGATTTGTCAAAGAAGTGTGGTGGCAAGGAATCTTTTGCTGCGTTGTTCTCATAAGTCACTTGAATTATATTTTGTTATATAATTTACTGAACAGGAAAAATTATATTATTTTTGGTTTACATTACTTCAAAGCAAAAAAAATTGGAAATCTCCACAAGCTTGCAAACTAAACCTACCTAGCACTGCAAGACTCTTCAAAATTACTTTCATAGAAACTGGTCCAAATGTTGACAAAGCTTTCTGAGTGCATTTTCCCTGTCAGCCCTGTCTCTGATCATTACCATGATGTCTCAGAATCATACAATTACAAATCATGTCACATCCTTTTTTACCTCCTGCACACTGGCAACAAACTTCACACAAAGTCTTCAGGGATCAGAGACTGATCAATTAACCACTGACAGTATCTCACTGCTATACATTTTCTTGTGATGCACTCTGTATAATTTCTTTAATAGCATTTGATTTAGTTTTCCATTTTCTATGTTGCACTGCAATAATTGAGAAAATATACAAGAATAAAACAAAGAGATGACTGTGCTTATGATTTATGTTTAAATCCAGCTACACTGCCTAGCTTCAGCAGCCTGAAACCTGTCAGGAAGGAAAGCAATAATAAAACATATCTGTCATTTATCTTTTACAGGAAAGAATATATCATTATATGCTTCCCAAAATTATGGGTTTTTTTAACAAAACCAGGCCTAAACTCTGCTTTTATTAATAGTCTTGATGTAAAGAAATGGCAGGATTCACATGACAGGTCTTTTATAATTATCCAGTGACACTGAGCATGTAGCCACAGCAAAGTCAGGGGCACAGAAGTGATTTCATCAAGGAGAGCTTCAAATTTGAATTATTTTTCTGCCCTTCCCACTAGCCAAAAGCCTTTACATTTTTAGGCAGATATTTAATATACAAATATACATGCCACTTTCCAAAGTTAAAAAAGTATCAATTTGAAGTAAAGGTGGACAGATGAAAATATTTGATTCAAAGAGCTCTCACAACAGAAACATTTCACTCACACACCAACCTGCACAACTGTGACCTTGCACTGGTTGCAGCTCAGTCACTTGACACTTACATCTACCAGTCAGACCTAAGACTTTCCTGGTGTACAGAGCCCAAGTCCTCAGATACCTGAATGACAGATGTGATGGTGACTTCAGTGCTCTCATACAAGGAGGAGCTACAGATCCTTCTGCTGAGATTTGCTAGCAACACTAACCACAATGAGCACCAACCAGGCTCCTGGAAGATGAAATCTCATTGCCATTCCTTCAACCCTTAGAGCAGTTCTGAATTCTGCTTGAGAGGCTGTGTGGGCGTGAAAGGTAAAGTGCAACTTCATTTCTTCTCAGAGCAGTTTGCAGATTTAAAAGATGTTTTCATCAGGTGAGAGAGGCTTTTCCTCACCCTTGTACAGATGTAATTCTTCCTTTTTCTTCATAAAACACATCTTGACACATTCAAAGTTCAAAAGAAATTGGACAATTAGGTTTCTGCTTTCATTTGTCAAGAGCAGTTCCAACAGACTCTTCAGAGCAGGGTGAGACCAGAAGAGTATGGAGAAAAAGCTTCCCCAACCCCAGTGGAGGCCCCTGAGAGTGCAAGATGCCCTGTTTTCTCCCATCACCACAGCTGTTCTCACACTCTGGCTGATCAGATCTTACAGGGCTGATGTTGCTCTCACTCTTATCTGTATTACACCAATGTAGCCATGTCAGCTGCAAAGCCATTACCCTGGAGTGAGACAGAAGAGAGTCTGGTCCCAAATGTGTTCTATCTGACAACACCCATCTCTCCAGTCCTCAATGCCCTGGAATATAAATGGAGAACCAACCACTTTAACTCAAATCCATTGAATTAAAGAGAGCTGTCCCAACAAAGAAGTTGATGCTCCCTCTCTGTTGCCATTTCAGAAGCACTTTAGAGAAAAGAAAAGAATGGTTTTACATGATAGCTCTGTGGAATCACATTTCAGAGTTACATGAGTCTCTAGCCATGCATTCCTTACTTCCCATAAGCACAGCACAGTATCAAAGCAAAAGGTTTTGTACGTTTCTTTTTTACATAATAACATACTTCTTCATATTGAAAGTCTCAAATACTTTTCTAAGAAGTCATCAAAGGTTAGGACAGACTTCTACAAAAGGCACAAATAAATGGTATTTCTAAATCTAACCTTAATTCTGTGTCCCATTTATGTAAAGCAATTTGAGAAACAAATGTCTTAGTCAATGAGACAGTACATTGATTTGTGGGGTTTTTTTGAGTGATATCCTTTAGGAATTTAAAGGGATGCTCCTAAAAAAATTGTTTTCCAATTCCTTTGTCATCCCCTCCTGATCTCAAATAGAATGACACGCCTTTGGTTTAGTATATTTCTTTTTCGTCTCTCTTTGTAACAGGTGTTGAACAATTAGTAAAATACAGGGGTATCACCCACAAGACTGAATCTTTATGCAAAAGTAAAGACCAACATGTTGCTCAGATGAATGACTCAACTCAAGAGAACTTTTAGAATCATAACACACTTCAGTAAGAAATTTAAAAAAAAAAAAAAGGGAAGTTAAAATAATTCTGAAATGTACAACACTTACATGGAACTCTGGAAATGTAGAAACTGTTGGAAAAGCACTTTTAACTGATCTGCTTATCACAGGCAACCCTCCAAAACACAGCACCTTTTACCACTTTCAGAACAGAGGGACAGAGAGTTCATCTAAGTACGGAGTATCCTTCTCCCAGGGAACCCATTTACACTTGTGCCAGCAAGATTCAGTGGCAGTTTCAGAAATTCTAGTTCTTATCTATATATTGGATGTACTTAAAGAAGCCTTCTCCACAGATTATAAGATACCAAATATCTTATTCTATATAGAAATTTATATCCTACTTTTTTTTTATCCTAGTATCAGAAAGAAGGGACCTTTTTATTGCCCACATAAACACAATCTTTTATGAATTTTCCTAAGCTTTTGACCTCAATACTTTTTCTAATAAGTTCCAAAAAACTGTACATTGCATAAAAAGTGTATTTCCTCTTACTTCCAAACTGGCTGTATTAGCTCTCTATGTTCTCAAACTATGAGATAAAGCAGGAGGTGATCATTTTTCTCTGTAGTTCTGTGCCACCTTGTTTACATCATAGGAAATAAGAGGACAATTTTGTGTCGACGTATCAGTTTGTCTTCCTCCACCTCTATCCCATCTCTACATCAGTTTTCTCACTGTTAAAACACCTTCTCTCCTTTTTTTTTTTTTTTTTTTTTTCAATTAATGCAAGTAATCAGCACAGCTATTATTTAAGAAATGAAACTAGTCTCACATGTGGACAAAATCCTTAAGCTACAAGCAGGGAAGGAAACCAAGACTCCAAATCCTCACTAATTGTGATCTTCTGGCTTTTGCTAATTTATAGGATTAACTCACTCCTATAATAGTCCAGATTTCTTCCTCACATCACAATTGAGTCACGGGGTTTTCATAGTCACAGGATAAGCCTATTTAGCTCTTTTCAGTCCATGGGATACCCTTTACCTCTTTCTTCCCTTGGTCACCCCAGTATCATGAAGGGGAAAAGTAATGATTCTAAGGTCATTAAGCCATGCATAAAAATGCCGTAAGAGATCAAATCATGCCAGAGTAATGCAAAAAAATAAATCTCTTCTACAGTTCACATAGACTCCAGTTTCCCCTCTTGAAGATATTGGAAAAGCAGTATACAACTGGAAGGGGTAGACAGGAGGAATGAAATACAAATAGCCAACTCCTGAAATGTACATATTGGATGATCAAACAATCATGGCAAAATGTCAGCTGATGACATACGCTGACTTTAGCGGGGTCATATCTAATTATTAGTGACTTGGTTTAAAAAGGCTTTTAGCCAGAGGAAAGCTACTTCAGAGATAACAGCTAATGCATGGGGGAAGAGGGCAACAGAGATAATCAAGCAAGGATATCATTTCAGTGCCAATGAATTTGTTTGACAATCTGTTTCTTGGCCCAGTCAAACAATCTTTGTAAATAAAATTCTTCCACTTTCAGTGTATAGTCTGATTACGGAGTCACTTTGTTAAGAGGCCAGGTCACAGAATGGAAAAAAAAAAAAAAAAATCAGTGCAAGAATTTGCACACATCAGCTCAGTATCATCATTCATGAGCTCACAGTGTTAGGAACAAAAAGGTTTTTACTACATTTAGGGAGCCACCATACTCAAATGTGGATCTCACAGATACGGTGACTGAACTGCTTTTGAAACATAAGCCATCCAAAAACTTCTGGACCAAAGCCTAACTGCACAAAGGCAAAATACCTCCAGCATTTGGTATCTCGGGGAACTGTGTGTGGTTGCATAAGAACACAATACTAGAAAGGTCAGTATAAAAATCTATTTTTTTGTTGTTGCTACAATGCTTTGGTAAAATAGGTCTGGCTCTAGGAAGCATGGAGTAATTACAGAAGACACCTGTTAGTCTGCAAATGGATCAAGTAACAATTTCTGTACCTTGCATTATATGCTTTAAAAGCTACTTAAATTACCCTGGCACCAAGGTAGCAATCATTAACATTTTATCTTTGTCCTGCTGAACACGAAGAAGGAACAGAAGCAGCAGCAAACAGAAGAGAAACAAATTATACAGCAAAGACTTGGAAAAAAGTTTGGAATCAAAATCCTGGATGGCAACACCTCCCACACAGGCATTGGCTCTCCAACTTGCACCCAACTCTGATCATTACCAGTTTCTTTCTAAAAGCTTGGGCCTGAATGAACTGATGTGTTACAAGACAGCCACGACCTAAGTAAACTCCAAACAAACCATTCATCACAATAAAGCTCCAGAACAAGCTGGTACGTTTTCAGAGAACTGTTCTTCTAAACACACGTTACACATGAGGAGGAAACAGAAAGCACATACTGTAAGCTTTCATCCATTTTACACAAACAAAGCCTTTTATAATTCTGAACAGGCTTGAGATCATTATGCCTGGGGCCAAGAGGCTCTCAGTAGTCTAAGATCTCATTTTCCAAACTTTTGGTCAAAAGAGTCTTTTTAAGTGCAGGGCAGAAAGGAACACTTTTTCTGTTAATACGTTCTGTTCACAATGCCCCTACTCAAATCCTTATGTGCACTGTTGTTGCTTACCAAAATTAAACTTCAAGGCCTCAAGGTCAGGAGCAGGAGGTGCTCACCCACATCAGCCTCCACATTTTCTGTTACTCATCATTCCCTTTTATGGCCTAAATTGTTCCTGGGACTGTGGACCTTCTCCAGTTCTTTGGCTCATTCTGACCTTCCTGTCACTCAAATCTACCAAACACACTGTGCTAAATTTCCTTTTGTTTGCCTTTTGAAATTATCAACTTCAAGACATGAAAGATTTTTGTGCAGATCAAGGATGGTAACTAGAAGACCAAGGAAATGCCTACTGTTTTATACTCTGGAGCTCACACCACGATGAAGTTAATGCCATGCTTTTGGTTTAAAGGCACACCAACACAAGAATCAAGCAAGTAATTGAATATTTTAGTAAAAACTGGAGTGCTTTGACTTTAGAAAAACTGCAACCAGCTTCATGTAGTCACTATTATCAACTCTCTTCCCTTTGAAAGCAAAGCAGCTTTATCAGCTTGGCATAATAAAATAATAAAAGTATGCATTTATGCATTTAATTTAATACTGCATACTCTATAAAAATAACAAGAAGCAATAATTTCATCAAGGAATTTGGACTTTTCATTCCTACATTAGTACCCCAGGCCCAAAGGGTTTTTTTCTTTGGAAGTGTTCAGTAATAATTGGTAACTTAACAGAAACGTACCTATCACTGTGGTTATCTTGTAATTCACACCAGCAGCTGCCCAAATTACAGCCCTTCTCAGGTAAAATCTCAACAATTTAAATAAGTTTTCTCTGAGCAGGGAAGGATTGAAATCCCTTTGAATGACAGGAAGATCCACAGAAGTCTTTACAAGTGTTAAAACAATCTGATCCATGGGGCATACAAATGCTACCTGCCAATGAGCATGAAAAGAGCACTATTTTCAGACTGAATCGAATTCTACTGAATTTTGGCTGGTATTTTTCTACGTGTATTAAAGAGAAAGAGACCAGTTTTACCCTGACCATTTCAGCATTACCGTTTCCATAGAAGGGTTGTAATGGCCCATGCTCTTTGTTTAAGATCAATCCATTCCACTTCCCTATCTCTGATTCCCTCTTTTTTAAAAGGACCACTTACCACCAAAATTTGATTCAGCCCACTTTGAGCCAGGCCTAGGGGACATCACAGATCTTTAGAAAGAGATTTTTGTTTCTGTTTCCAGGAGTGTCTAAATATGGAATCACATAAAACAGGGACACTAGAGACTGATGGGGTCATTTGCACCATCTCCTCATCTCCAGGCAGGATCAGTTTTGCCTAAAAAATTCTTAGCGGCTATTCCTCTGATGTTCTTAGGAGATTCCATTGACTAGTTCCAACAATGCACCCACAAAATTACTATAGACTTTTTGCATCTCACATGCATTGCCAATTAAATCTGGTATCACTTCCATTTTTTCAGATTTTGAACATATAATACATTACAAAACCTGGTAATGTATGAATTCCCATTTGTTGTACTTACTCCTGATAGCAAGTGCTCTTTCTGCAAAATTAATTGAATAGTGGCATTTCATTTAAGACTTGTCCTAAATTACTGCAGTAGTTGAGCCTTACAATATTACAACAGTCCCCTTTTTTATTTTTATTTATTTTTATCGGTTTTCTACTGGAACTGAAGCAAAAGTAGTAATTAACTGCCCATAACAAGGTTCTAATTTTAGGCAGTCTGGAAGATGCTAGGAAAGGAGTAATATATCATAAAACTTAAAACTATAGGAATACTTTTTTGGTGCTTAAAATTGCAGTGAGTCAATTCTGAGCATCAGAATGTCACTTTCAAATTAATGTTTTCTCTTTTTTTGATGATACTTTAAGGAAGACATCACAGTCAGTTTTCAAGGTACTCAACCATTTCTTTCAAGTTATCTAGACTGTCTAACAAAAGCTGATTTACAATGGGAGATGTCTACCACAGGTGCCATTAAGTCTAGAGCCATGAGACTGCCTTCTCCCTGGACATCTATTTAACAAGATTATGATGTGGAAGGGTACTGCACTTCTCTGTGTGAAGTGCAAGGCTTTTTATCCTGAGAAATTATTTCCTACTCCTCCTGGCTAACGCACAATGAAGTTTTTCTAATCACTATTCTTACAAAGGCAAGAAAACTTAATTAATATATGGACATACACAAGTAAGGTTAGCACCACTGTTTTTTAATTCACTTTGAAATCAAGAAGGGTTCTAATTAAGATGAGGTAACAGATTCATCTTCCTCGTGCTCTTCACCAGCAAAGTTTTGAAACTGTAAGTGCACAACAAAAATGTATTTATACAGGACAGAGATCTAAAATTTTCTGAAAATGTGTAGCAAGCAAGATTGGTTTCTGTGCACAAATGCAGAAAAAAAGCTAAGCCTGCATCTTGAAATTACAAATAAATTACTTTTCAAATTTTTTCTTCTTACTTGACTAATTCCCACTTGATACAGATACTGTGTAAACAAACATTAAAATCATTTTAGTGTGCTTAAAGACAAAAGCTACCATTATTATTTTTCAGCTGGAGAATTAAATGTGGCAACTTGAGTATAGTGAGAATTTTAACATTTGAGCGCAGAATCTTAATTCTTTAACAAGATGAAACTTATGATCAACATATTCTAACACAGACCAGCATTGCTAGGCTTGTTTGAGGGGGTTTTTGTAATTTTTTATCTTTTTTACTGTTCATTGGGGCTTTTGGTTGGGTTTTGTGCTGGCTTTGGGGGTTTTTTTGGCTGAGGGGTGTCTTGACAGCAGGCAATCTTTTCTATTTCAAGGTTATTGAAAGCCAAGGATAGGGAAGAATCCTGAATTTAACTGGAACCAAACTACAGAATCAGCCTGGACAATTCTGAATATTAGATTCTTCTTAGTGAATATTTTAAAGACAAAATTAATCATCAAGGAAATGCAAACAACAGAAAAGTAAACAAAACCCACATTTTCACAAAAGATGAACCTAAAAGATTGTAAATGCAATAAAATGGAACTAGTTTTCCCAATACAAGAACAGTTAGTCAGATTTGTTAAGGTGCATTCTTTGTTTAGGTTTTTCTTCCTTAGCTGAAACATAGATCAGATTTTTTTTACTTAGATCAAAACTATGATCACATACTGACCTACCCAAATGTGATTCAGGTTCATTAGAGCATAAATCCACAAAAGCATAAAGTCACATATTTTCCAGATAAAATAACTCTACTTCATTTCTGGTTTTACTTAGTTTACTTTGGTGCACGAAAACATCTTAATGCTTATGAATACCATAGCTTTTTTTCCAGCTGTAATATCAGTTAGTCATACTAATAAAAGTTAAATATTAATTTAAGGATCTATCTTGCAATATATTAATAATTTAGTAGAAAGACCAGCTTCCAAAGTTATTTACGTGCCTAAGGAAGTCAACAGGACATTTGTGGGAACATGTGAAGAACAGGCTTATGTCACCATCTGCAAGTGCCTGGGTACTCTGAAAATCCCACCAGCTGCAGTTAAGTGTGTCAGAAAGCCCACCTCCTGTCCCACAGAAGCTTCTTCTGGGGTGGTGCCCTCTGGTGTGGATGGGTCCTACAGGAAAACACACCGAAGAGGAGGAAAAGAACATGCTGAGAAGTACAGGAAAATCTCCCAGAACTGCTAGGATCTGGAGATTACTGGACCCATCGAATCCACTGGCATCAAGAATGTAGGCAACTTAAAACGTGTCCAGGAAGTCAGTGCCTGCTATATGTACTCAAATGATCATACACACAGAGGATGAAATAAAAGATCATCTGGATCCTTCCTGAATACCAGCTCAGAAATTCCTGGTGCACTAGTGCCACTTTCCACTTGGGAGTAAACAAGTGTGGTTGGCTCTCAAATGTTGCTCCAGCTGAGTATTCTGTGTGAAAGTGCGTGAGGACTGTGTGAGCAAATAAGTGAAAATACTGTATGATTAGTTATCTGCCATTAAAAACAGCAGCTTGGTTCTGCTATTAATAACAGCTGAATTAACAGAAGGCATTTTCATTGATACTGGTTTTGATCTGTCTCCCCCCAGCTCAATCCCATATCAGGGAGACATATCAGTGAGACATATCCCATATCAGACATCCCATATCAGTGAGCACTAGAACAAGACTCCTTGTTCTAGTGCTCACTTACACAAGTGGCTCACCTTCTACCCCACAGGAGCAAACAGTGTTAGTATGCCCATGCCAGGATCAATGGGAAGGAAACAAGTATGCTCTGTTATTTGAAAATACTTACTTGGTAGGGATAGAGAGTGACTCCATTTGTTCTTGACAAAGACCAGGTGCCGTCAAGGTACTGGTGGGCCTGGATAGCCACAGAGTTGAGAACATTACCATTGCTGGGGCTGGTGGCCATTTGAAAGCTGACCTTGGCTTGGTGTCCAGGCGAGCCATTTTTTTTCTCCACCCCATTTCCAATTCCTAGACTGTTGGGTTTTCCACTGTGTTTGTTGGCAACAAAGCCTGTATAATTAGATGGAGCATATGGAGCAGGCATGTATGCCCAGTCCCTGGGCTGCAGGCTGCCCATGTGCCGGGGACTCACCAACGTGGGGACATTGGAGAGAGGTGGGGGAGAGCCTGGTGAGGCATCATAATGTTCTGAGTTGGCAGCTTGCTCCAAGGTCAGCACCATCTGAATGGCCTCTTGCTTCAGCTGGTTCAGGTGTGTGGCACAAACATCACATCTGTTGTCCTTCTCATTCCACGCCTTACGAATGGTATTGGGAACTTGGAGCTTCTCATGAATCACCGAAGAAAAGCCTGGGTCCTAAAAATCAAACAGAGAAGGGTAAGTGGGGGAAGACAGGAGAGAAATGTTTAACCACGGTCACCACAGTGAAACATTATTACTGCATTTCAAGAGCAAATTTGAGATAAGCTTAGAATGCAAACAAAGGCTATTAGATATAGTCAACGTATGCCAGAAGCAGAGCTGAACAAAACTGAGAAACTAGATTGTGTTGGAAAGGAAAAATTCTTCTACTGATAAGTGGCAAATATTATAATTCCACTGCAAGCTTCAATGCATGGCAGAGAAAAGGAATTAACCTGCTTCACACCACTGCACCTAATTTCTGGCTTGAATGAAAGCTGCTCTTAGTTACACAGGTGAGATTAAGAGCTATGTTACTACAGCCAGTGGACTTGTAGAAATATTCACAAATCCATCCACTCAACAACAACAGCTTTTGGTATTCAGAAAACCTAGGAAATACTCTGCAAAAAAAAATTAACACTTCAAAAAAAAAAAAAATTTAAAAGGTACAACCACTGTCTCAAAAATCCTTTTCAGAATTCAAAACAGACAGATAGTTGATAAAGTAATTTACCAGGAATACACTTCTCAGCCAAAAAAGGAAAAAAAAAGAAAAAAAAGCGGGGCAGGGGGGAGGGGGGGGGAAAACAACAACAAACACAACAACAACCAACCAAATAAAGACAACCCCCCTTTTTGTTAATGAAATTTCTACCACTATTTTGGGTATCTGCTAATAAGAGAAAACAAACATTTTTCTTTAAAAAATACAAAGTAATAATTTTCTTTAAAAAATACAACACGTATAGAGTTAATAACCGTAAAGAATTAATTTCTTCTCTGAAAGCCAAGTGTTGGTGCAAAACCACATAATCAGGTTTAAAGCCTCTGTCTCATCGCCTTACCTCATGGGTAGAGGTTTGAACCCAGAGGGCAACGTGCACCCTGATCTGCCTACTGAAAGTTGGCCCAAAGCGCAAATTGTGAAGCCAAACAGCAATCTTAAAGCAGGCTTGTCACCAAACTTGCCTGATTCTCACAGTATCACACACTTTCAGAAACTCACAGCAATGATGTGTGCATTGCACAGAGCAAAAAGTGACAGTTATCTGAGGGAAATATATCTTGGAATTTTCACACCACATTTCTGCAGTTTTACAGATCAGGAAGGCCAGACTTCACCTGCCCCTCCCTAATTTTTGGAGACTTACTGGTGGATTTTCTTATCAGTAGTCAAAAAGTTTTAAAATCAAGAGTATCTGAATCTTTTTTCTCTTTATCTTTGTGGCTTTAACAGCTTTAGCAGGAAACTAAAATCAGAGAGTGCACATGTGTGTGAGGGAAAAAAAATATCCCACAAACAGACAGCACTCTTATCAAGTAATTAAGTAATTTGATGAACCCCATGCCTTGAGATAGACAAATTTCATGTCTTGATAGTTAGGCTGTGCTGGGAAAGTGGGTAGGGGGTATAATATAGGGAGAGAGAGAATTCATTGGTAGAGGGTCATATTCATTATGATCCGTCTTTATTATAGACTCAAGCATTTTATTTTCACTGTTTAACTACCGTGAACAGCTCCTCAGCATGCAGTGATTAATTGATTCATAAATCACAGTGCCTCTTTGTGCACAGCAGCAAAAGAGCAGTTCCAGCCACAGAAGCCCAGGAGAGTCATATAAGCTGATGGGAAACAACAGGAGGCTGAGGTCCGATCAAGCCTCAAGCTGGTCATTTCTATTCTACACACAAAGGGGGTCAGAGCATCAAAGTGTGTCAGGAAGGCAGGAACTGGGTTCTGCACCAACCCTTTCCCCTTAACCTTCAGGGAAGGGACTGGTGGAAATCAGGGGGAAAAAACAGAATGCAAAATATGTCAAATCACATTTTCCATCCCAGACCATAACTAGGTCAACAGATCACATCAGATATAGGCATCCACTCCATGATGCCAGGTGTGCAGGGAAATGATTCTCTATTTTCCCCATAATGAGCTAGACAAAGCTGCCTACATAGGTGAAGTGAGGTATGAGTCTTCTTTCCAGGCCGCTCCACATCAGTGCAGGAAAAATCCTTGCCGGCTCTTCCTTCAGCTAGAGAGTGCCACAGAGGTGGTTGCTGTTCTTTGAAAGTTAACTTCCCTTAGGCAACTGGCTTGGACCCAGGTAATTATACACAACATGCAGATCCAGCAGCAGTTCAACATTGAAATTCCTGGATACTATGATATATATTCCAAGGAAATAAAGCCTTCTCTAATGTAAGCAAATGTCAGCATGATATAAATATTCAAGTAGCACACCAGCTTTAAAGAGTGGTGGACAGCAGTGAATTCAGCTTCATCTCAGTGTTAAAACAAACATCAGATCGTTCTCTGATACAACAATAAACAGAGAGCGAGTGTGGGAGGGAGCAGAAAGAAAAAATGGGAACAACCTGAAATGATTACTTCCCAGACTGATCCTACTAATCTATCATGATCTACTAGATGGATAGTTCAATACTGGATCCAAGTCTGGGATATGAAACAGAAAAGTCTACGGGATAGCAAATAAATTTGGATAAACTCAGCTTCCAGAAGGACATCAGTCACATTTTGTTCTCAAAACAAAACTGATAGAGCCTAGAGAGTTTACTCCCTTATTCTGCACCAGGCAGCTCTACTATAATATCACAAAAGTGGTTGACAGCCTTACAACATATTCAGCAGGGGAAGAGGCCAAAGCTGAACAATCCCTATACCCTTGCTCAAAGAGCAGATACACTACACTTGCTGTTTCAGTATTTCATTTGCAAGCAGTGGTCTGCACACATCCCCCCAGGACTGCTTATTAGTTCAATAACCAGTATCTTGTCCCCTACAAAAGTGACGGGCAAGCCTCACTGGATAAGTGCTTTGAGCCAGCTGCACTAAGCAGCAGGAGTTGAAAAAGGTTATAGTCTCTGCTGAAACATGTGAGGTCTAAGAAACTCCACACTGCCTGGCACAGGAGCATATTTGCTTGTGAAATCTGAGGTTGACACTGGAAATACCATTTATATTTCGGCACTCATTTCCAGTCCTGACAGAACAAAGCACAGTAACACTGAAAATTGAAACAGAACTTTAAAAATCACAGAAGAGTTTGCTTTGAGTTCAGGGTAAAGGTTCATGATGGTTTCTCTTCTTGCTGCAATGGTTCACCCAACTTCAGTATAAACAGCTTTACTGTAAACTCCTATTCCTATAATAAACAAATGAAGGCATGTAAGAGGTCTGAAAGCCTCAGGAAATCAGCCACAAGACAGACCATTGCATAAATGCACGAGGCAAGCAGTAAACTAAACAGAGCTATACTGCAAGAAGCCTTTTCACCTTACTTTTGAGTTTCCAAGGTCAAGTAAACACCAAGATAGAAGCTAATCCCTCATCTTTGCTCCTGAACTAAAAACCCACACAGGAAAGCCAGAAGATGGAGGGAAATTTTGTGTTGGAGACCTATCATAGGTATGCTGAGAAATTCTTGTTTAACCCAGTGAAAACACAGAGAACAGGCACTAGTTAAGAAAAACTGAAGTACACAAGACAGCTCTACCAGGTTAAATGCAGCCCTGATTTCATGGGGGAGGAGGAACTATATCATTATTACACGATAACTTAAGGTAATGCAGAAGCACCCTCCACCTCCTTCATATCCCTTCATAGATCTGTACCTTGTTCCATAGTGTTCATGGATTTCTAACTGCATCACTAGAAAAGCAGATGACAAAGAGAACAATCCTTTGCTTCCTGCCACCCAGCTTAGAGCCCATCTTCCTCAAGAGAGGATGCAAACAACCACTTCCAGCATGAAGCACCCTCTGTTTCACACATGCCTTTACACAAAGCTCACAAGGAGACACAATGAAAGCAGGAGGAGCTCAGCTGATGGACACAGCTGAGACAGGCAAGAAATAAGATCAACGAAGATTTCATACATAACTGTACTTTGTTTGGTCAATGACAGCCTATGCAAGTTAGACATGGTAGCCTTCTGTCATTATCTCACAGAAAAATCAAATATACAATGGATCTCAAGACCTTCTTGAAGAAATTGTGTTCTTCAACACCAATATTACTCTTTGCTCTTGACAAAAAGACAAAGCTGTCAATAATAACTAAATCACAGAGACCAGCTTCCACTTAAAGATGCTCACAGAAGGCTCCTGAAGTTGTTTTGTCTCTGAATGAGTCTGTGCAGCGATGACTGCTGGTATGCAATCCATCACGCAAGGTGAGGGAAGAAGCAGGGGAAAGCAATAATCAAAGTTCTTCCCAGGAAGGAGTGTGTGTTTCAGATTCTCCAACTCCATAGGCAGGGTGCAGAAGAACTGATTAAGACACTTTAATAGGAAAGAAGCCTTATCCTGATAAAAAGACCCCATATGATTCCGTGACTGTGCAAACACCTCTGCTCTAAACACAGTCCATAGTTGGCCTCTATTTAGCAAAAAAAAAAAAAAGGAAAAGAGAAAAAAATCTCCTCCATTCTCCTTTTTCTCTCTAGAGTGTGCTTTCCAGCTCAATAAAGAAATTACACTTGTAATTTGCTTTTCAGAGGCACTTAGGTTATTTTCCAAGTGACTCTGCATGCTAATTTAAACATACCTTATCATCTTCAAGGCTACATTTGAGAGATTTGCTGTTTTCAGCATTCCAGAGCCCCAACAGTTGAAAAACAGCTCCTCACCTTTACAATGGCACCAATTCTGTTAAAGCAAAAGTAAGTTCAAATATACTGAAGTCAATGGAAGATTTTCTTCAAAAAAGCTTGACAGGATATACACTATGACTCTAAATTAACAGCACCACACCATCAAACCGAGCTGGGAACCCTTGGATAAAAATCAGTTCACTTCAGTCAGTAAAGACTGAATCATCTGAACTACTTAAGTTGGTGGGATCTCCACTAGCACAAGCAGTCTTCTGGTAAATAAAAGCCAAAGTTGCACATGAGCAAGACCAAGAGGGACAGCAAGCTGGCCTCCTTTGTTCTATTGTTCTGTACACAGCAACTGACACCTTCTCTGGGCAAGGGCATACTCCTTACCCTCCCTGCCACAGAAGTCATCCCTCACACCCAACACGGCTTCTTCAAATAAGTCATTCATTATCACTCCCAGCTGAGCAAATGAAACCATCTCCTGTGCTAGAAAAGAGTATATTTCACTCTTTTCCTTCTGAAATTCTCTCCTTTCCCCAGCAGGAATATCGCCCACTGTTACTCCATGCTGGGGACAGTAGAGAGGACTGAAACTGGAGAGCTGTAAGTGGGGAACTTGGGCAAAAGGAGAGACACTGGTCATGAGGAAAGCATAGCAGAATAAGAAAGCTTTTTTACATTAGCCTGTTTCCAGAAGGCCCTTGTAAAAGCACTGTCTTACCAACTGTAGTAAAAACCTCAGCAGTATTCTCATACCCCACCTCTTTAACTATTACCATTCTGTCAAACTTGAACATTCTGCTGCTGACTTGAGCCTTTCGTTTCAAAAAGGCAATGAGAGTATACCTTGTCCTACAGTCAGTATCTCCAAAGCACATCTGGGGGACCAGTTCTTTTCACAAAAGGGGAAATTCAAAAATGAAGTCTTAATCCTATCTGGTGTAGCCCTCACAACATTAGTATTTCAAGGTGTTTTCCTTGTGCTGGCATATACAACTGACATTTGGACTTCTATAATTTAACATTTGTCAGTATAAACCAGCCACTCTGCAGCCAGAAAAATGTGTTCCTTTGGTTTAGGATGTTTTCTTATCTGAAAGAGACAGAAAGTCTGAGTAGGGCTCATCTTTACAGACTCACAGCAGCAGGAAGGAGAAGAGAGAAAACACTGGGAAAATAGGACAATTAAAAATGGGACAGGAAGAGGAGGAGAAAACAAAACCCAAAAAAGTGTTTTCTAATTGCTCCATGGATTGGCTCATGGCTCTGCTGATCGATCAGCACTGATGGACTTGCAGCTGTACACATCTGGCACACAGGTGTTTGTGTTAGCATTCAATTGCTAGACAGCAGCCTGATTTTTAATTGGGTTGGGAAGAAGAGATGAAACAGCAGCAGGAAAATCTAAATACACATTCAGTGGTGCAAATCCAAATCTTGACCAATGAGCTCTGCTATGCAGTTGCCTAGAGCTCTTCTGAATCTCCAACCACAGCATGCACAGGGATGGAAGGAAGATTCTTCTACAGTTACATGGCAAACTCAGCTGTTGCTGCAAGGGCAGCCTTCGTCATCACCCTTTTGACAGAACAAAGAATAGAAACAAACTCAGAATTGCAGAAACCTCAACTCCTATGCTGGAAAGAGCAGCAGCTCTGTTCTCCCTTCTTTGCATTCTACTTTACTGACAAGATGTGGAAAGATTGCATTTGCTTTCCTAGCCACCAGAGCACACTATGAGCTTGTGTTCAACTGATTGTTCACCTTGATCCCCTGGTACTTTCCTGCATCACTGCAATAAGCAATTTTGTGTCATGCATGGAGCCCAGATGCATTTTTGCTCAGGTTTTCAGTCACCTCACAGAAGTTAGTGGCTATTGCTGCCTCTTCACTCAACTGAGGCCCAGCCACAAATTTGACCCAGCTATTGCTAGGGTTAGATGCTTTCATAAGCTTACAAACTGTTTGCCTTATCAGCTAAATGTTACTCTCACTCCTCCCCACAGTAACAGATATGATACTGTTTTGCCTAAAATCCCTCTGATGCCATTCACAAAGATGTTGTTTTGTGAAGTTTATATCCTTTTACCTATCCTTTCAAGCCCATCTGGGATAAGCATGAAGCATGACTGACTTATGATTACATGGGCCAGACATGTTAAAAAACTGGAATAACATTTGTTTTTCTTTGATCCTTTCACACCTCCCCACTATTAGAATCTTTGATAAACGTCTGATCAACAGATCACTTGAACCTCTTTGAGTAACCAGGCTACAGTAGCAATGCTTTTTCTGACACACCCCCAAATTTTCAAAGTTTAGCTTGCTTTTCCTGAGAGGAAAGCATTAGAATTCTTTCACAAATACTACCACAGAGCTACTATTGACACAATAACCAGTGACTTCTCAAAAAGCTGTCATACCTGAAGAGGGCTAACTAAATATCACAAGTAAGAAGGTCAGGACAGTATTTGTGCCATGTATATGCTTACTGTTCCCCTAATTTAAAAAGAGGTTTGTGGCAAGTTAAAACCACTTGTAACAGCTTTTCAAACATAAGAATCTTTTCTTTTAAGCAAATAATCATTAGAAAGGTTATTGTGTGGTTTATTTAATGATTTAGCAATTTCAAAAGAACTACTCAATATGCAACATTTTTTAATCAAATCTGTTCAGCTCCAGCACATCTACAATTTACAGGCACCAGAATCAAAAACTTCTGGTCCTCTTCAGCTAACTTTTGTATCCTGCTTTTTTAAACCATTTCTTCAGCTCACTCTTATGCTTTTCTCTCCTCTCTGAGAAGCATTATTATCTTTAAATTGCATGCACGTTTTGGAAGAGAAGAAACAACCCCAAAAGGAAAAAAGTCAACAGATTGATACAGGCTGTTGGGGGCTTTTACAATGGGTAAAGAACTTTGCCTTTGCATGTCCAATCTTCTTTTTCATTTTGGGTTATTGTGTTCTTCTGTTTGTTTTAATTCACTTGACTTTTGGAAAGAATTTTACCATTTTGTCCACTTCACACTGAGGTTCCAAAGAGGTGCAGCAAAGCTACCTTTAATCCATCTTGAATAAGCTCTCTTCAAGCGACATTCATTCAGGTCCTCTTTTGCAGTTTCTTTTCTGCCACTATCAGATTTCTACCCATCTCAGCTTGACTGGAGAGGAGTTGGGAACGTCAAGGATATGGATTGATTAGACTTAGAGCTTTGCAAGTCTTAGTACAGAACTAACCATGGACAGTTAAAACCTGAAGAGTTGCAGTTCAACAGGGCCATTTGAAATTCACACTTTAAACTGACCTTCTTTCATGCCCTTGAACATGAAAACAACGAACAATCCAAGAAATCTTAATCCTAGCAAGTAGAAGTTAATTTCTGCCCACTTCATTCAAATCAGATGGAGCTTCTCTGCACGCCATCTAGGAAACAAGAGAATGAATATTGTTCCTAACCACTGGGAAAGGAGATCACGAAGACAACAGCCACTTTGCAGTAACAATGAAGTCTCTCCCCTGCACATCCACAGTCAGAAGCACATGAAAGACTGAGATGTATTTGCCTCTTCTCTATGTTTCAATTTTGCATTAGACAGATAACATTGCTAAGAATATGTAATTTGGAAATAGGAATGAGCCTCTTCACTGCACTGGTTCTCAAATCCTTGTACATACAGAGCCTTCCAAGCTGCATACACGCCTGCTCCTACCACTCAGTGGCAGTCACATCTCATGCTAGTATTGACTGGGGATTTCCATCAGCTTTTTATCTCAACTGAACTAAACATGCATTTCAATACTCACAGAGCTGTGACATGCCTTCCTCAGAAGATATCTACTTCATGGCAATGCACTCAGGATCAAGAAAGTAGGCATGGAGAAAGTTGGAGGGTTAGTTAAGACATCCTGAGATGCTGAGAACTGTCCTAAAATGACCGTAGAATCCTTAGGACTACAGAAGAAAAAGACAAAATACCCACTTGATGGTATGCTGATGGTAAGACTGGAAGGGAATGAAGGAGGGAGACAGGAGAAATCAAGGCAAAGACCTTTGAAAGAATTGTTTTCTCCTAATTTCTGACACAAGCAATTTGAAGGTCTAGTGACGGGGTAAACAATTGCTGACCTAGAAGGAAGATCACAGCTTTCCTATTAATGAGTTGTATGTCACCTGCTTTCCCTAAAGACTTTATGCTGTATTTTGGATGGACAGAAGTTTCATAAGAGCATCCTGTAAGCAACACTGAGGTTTGACAGCGCCTGCCTGAAACATCATCGTTGACAAATACCAGGCCTGCAGTGGGCTGCTGCTTTAAATAGTGGCCACATACCAGGTGCTGACAGTCACTTGCTGCACAGGCAGCCAAAGTCCCCTGCTGTCTAGCCATACAGGCTCTCACAGTCTCACTGCCATCGGGTAATCTTTCCCCCTCAGTAACATTTGGCCTGTTATATTATCACCTCCTTCTCACCCCAAGTAATTCATCCACAGAAGAGTTGCTCTGCTTCCTTCTGCATCAGGATTCTGCAAACTCCCATCATGCCCAAGACCAAACTACCTTTCAGTGACTCAGCCTCTTGGAAATCCCCTTTTTACCTCAGAGAGGGAAAAGCACCACCGTCCTGTTCCTCTCCAGCCAGCAGTACAATGGCCATGCTCCCTTCCTGGTTTGCACAGCCTTTTGGAGTCCAGCCTCAGGCTCACCCAGCTTATCAGCTGCACAGCTCCCAAATGCAGCAGGTACCCTTCCACCCTTCTCCTGCCCCTCAGCTCTGACACCCCACCTCACTCTGTGCACTAATCCCAGCTCAGGTTAGTTGATACCATACTTACCACTTCGGGTGTGCATAACATTATTTTTTATTTTTTATTAGCACTTGGGTTTGTTTTTATTAATACTGTGAACCAAGAAAAGAAAAATCCCAGTGCAACCCAGAGAAATTTAATTCTAATAGTTTTATATTATCTCAGCATGAATTGTTTGCTTGTGAAAGCCTCCTCAGCTGTGATGCAATACCAAACAGTAACCAGATATACTTTTGTATTTATAGCTGTTTCTATTAGCACAGTTATATTAAGAGCTTGTTAATGATCTAGTTATAAAATTGTCTAATTATGGATCTGCTTAATTTCTTTTGTGCACATGAAATTACTTAAAACTATTGCCTGTGATCCCTGGAACACCAAAAATTAAGTGTAACATATCAAAGACTTCGCTTTGGAACTGAAATTTGTATATGCATGTACACTTCTTTCATCAGTTCTGATATCATAATATTCTACAGATTTTTCATGTACAATAGTTTAGATATATTGACACAATTTTTACGCTTGCAGAAAAATATTAGAGACATATGAAAACAAACAAAAATGCACCAGAGAAGTTAAAATCTACCTCTGAGGATGCTATGTGCCCCTAGCCTCTATGCAGCCAAATCTAAAAGCATTAGAGCAGCCATGAAAGAACATTTATTCCACCTAGGACACAGAGCAAGAAGCAGGAGCACACCTCAGCTTTTCAGCTGGGAATAATTTAATGAGCAATGCAGTTTGCAGATTTCCACTCCAGTTGCAAGATTAGCTTATATTTTATTAGCACAGTATAAATATTTGTGACATGCAAAGGGGAAGAAAGAGGGAAAAAAAATCCTGAAGAAACTTGTGAAAGTAACAGGAATCTGAACTACTCTTAGTGCAAACTGAGTAGCTCTGGCACAACTCCCTCACATACAGCATGAGGACAAACTGCCAGACACCTTTTCTCCAGGCAAAGCTCTTTTCTCCAGCCTTAGAGTAGTTGCACTGTTTAGCCATGCCAACACACGTGGGAGAAAGTGTGCTATGACACCCAGCCGTTTTTTTCTTAAGTCTGCTGCAAACATACCTGCTAAAATTTCATTACACTATGTCAGTGTGTGACTTTCTACCCAAACTATACACTCACATGTATACTTCAGCATATGCTTCTGCTCCAGTTCAGCAGACTCTGCCTGCATCTGCTGAGGCAGGAATTGCACAGGTTTTGGTATTTTGTGCCAAGAGTAGGTGACAGAGTCTGGCTTTGAGGGGCTGGTGAGTGCAGGAAGATGTGTGGGGAAGATAAGCAGCTGTGGTCGGGATGGAAACTGTCAGGCTGCTGAGTGTGGCTTTCCACGACAAGAGGAGAACTCCAACTCCACTCACCATGGCTTTTACAGAACCTGCATTCGGCTGCTTCTGTGCTAGGTGATCCAGAAGGCTTCTACTACACCAGCACTGACTCAAGCTGATGCAGCTGCACGATATAAGGCTGCCCTGAGGGAAGGTACTGGCTTGGGCCCAGAGGCTGATGGGCTACTTGGCTGCCAGGCACCTGGTGGTGTGGGTACAGAACAAACCTTCATCAATCTGAAGCCAGCTGAAGCTGGTACAGAGTACAATATGATCCCACGGGCCATGATCAGCCCCCTGAGACAACTGCTGCTTCTGAACACTCACAGCCAGGAGCAAGTAGCATGGTCTAACATTTACCACTGTACTTCTCCAGGCTGGTAAATGCTCTATTTCAATATATATCTTTACAGGCAGATTAGAGGAGTTTTGGAGCACAGCTAATAACCTCCTGTTGTTGACACCTATTAAAAAAAGAATAACACCAACTCCAAAAGCAGGCATTGTTTCAGTACAGAACTACTGGGTTTGTTCAAAATTACTCACACTGTGAGACCCCAGGCTGTCACAGCCTGTATCCCATCCTCTGCACCCTCACAAAGTCCCAAGCAATTCAAATGGTGAAGGATGCAACAGGGCTCAGCTGGAAAGAGTTCTCACCAAGGTCTCAATGGAAGCATTCAGAGCTGCAGGAGGCCAAGCACTCCCCTCCCCACATCCATTCACTGTGAACAGAAGCCTCAAGCCCTTGCTGAGGACCACAGGGGACAGGCACATAATGAGTCCTCACTGCCAAACAGCTCAGTGTTGCTGGCCCCCCATGACACTGATCTACAAGTGTGGGCTAAAAACATGTCTAACCCATTCTCACCACAGCTCACGTTCTGTCCTGATTAAGCTGACTGCTGAAGAGCCCAAGAGGGGACCAGCCTCTTGACTTGTGTGGTCTGATGAAGGCTAAGATTACAAATCTTTTTCCAAATAGTCCCCAAGTGAGCCACAAAAAAAAAAAACAAAACACCACCACACAAGGAGGGGAAAAACCTTCCAGTAGAGGCTGGTAACATTACCCAGCCTTAAACAAAAATACAATGTACCTCGAGTTACAGTTTTAGATTAAAAGGTCTCTAACCAGCGGGGAAGAGTATGGATTTCCAACTTTTGTAAAGATTAAAAGACACTGATCATGACTTCAGACTAATGGAGAACTTCTTGTGCACCCAGTCACAGCAAAATCAATAGGGAAATGGCAATCGCATCTGAATGAACAAAGCTAATACTTCTACAAACAGTCACTGCCACTATGATGCTGCTCTTGAAATACACTAAGGCTAATCACCCTCTCCCCAAGGGCACCTCCCACAATTAATCTACAGAGTAACCCTCTAAATCAAACTCCAGGTTTCTTCACTACTGATTCAGGTCATAGATTCAGAAATCAAACAAAATTTAAGAAAATCTCGATATACCTTCTTAAATAAAAATCATTTACAATCAGCAGAGTAACCCAATGGCCTCTTAAAGTACTTTCTATGAATTTTGGCAACCACTGATTAGGTAAACACATTTTAAAATCTACATACATACATAAGTCATGCAACTTGAAAAATAAAATCTAATTTTTGTTATTTATTGACAGACAAGACAACATCTGGATTTAGATTTTTTAAAAAACCAACTAAATAAACAAAGACAATAGTGTTAACATCATCTGAGAAAGATGAGTCAAGAAAAACAGTGTAAGGAAGGGGGAAACAGGGAGTTGTTATTTTACTGGTTTAAATTTATTTTTATCTGAATAGCTGAAAGCTACATATCCAGAAAGAAAACAATTGTGAGAAAACTCTCCTACTACTGCATTACCTTATTTTCTTTAGTTTCATTTCCAGAGCTTGGGTCTCACTTTTTTATTAGTCTCTATCTCTCATACACATCTTCACTCCTTCTGATCCAGGCAGACCCAGACAGTTCCCATCAAAGATTATTCTTCTCTGAAGGAGATGAAGCACAAGCTAAGGAGCATGATGTCCTGGAATTAGCACCAAATATCACTATTTCTATTTCTAGTGCTGGAGCAGAAGAGTTGCTCTGAGACGAAGAGTCAGAGGGCTGAAGGAGCCTGAGCAGGTCAGCAGTGATTAAAAGTGCCACTGTGGTTTTAGGCCAGATTCCCAAAGCATGGCCACATGAAGCACTGTGCAGCCAGCTTCCACAGTGCATCTCAGACCCTGGTGCCTACAGCCCTCAGATAAGCCACGAGGAGCAATAGGGACTCCTGAGCAGTGACACCCAGCAGGGAAGCACATCAGCCTAACAAACAAAAGCTGCAGGTTGTTTACTGCAGTTCTAACCTCCAGAGCTGTTCTACCAGGATCATCAGATCCTCCAAGGCTGCAAAGGCAGATGCACCATTCTCTCCACACTGCTGCATCCCTTCAGAGCACACCACTCAGTAGAGGAGCCTTCTGGGGTTTAAAACCTCCACCTCCTCAGAAACTGCACTGTCCACCTTCATGCACGGCAAGGTAAGACACTCTATCTATTGTTCTTGCAGAAGGTGTGATGCTGAGCAGCCATCTCTTGTGGCCCCTAAGTCCAGCTCACTGCAGCAGATGGGAAAAGTGAAAAAGAGAAAGAAGCAGCCACCAAGTAATTAATATGCCACAAAAATAAAACAGATTGTCAGCTCCTCTACTCAGGACCTGAGCAAAGGTCAGAGACTGCCCTACAATAATTCACTCTTAGTTTGTATTTACTTTTTCTTATGAGCAAGTAACACAGGCAGAAGAACCCTAAAACACTGCACTACTCAAGCTAGTAAGAACATGAGCTGTGTCCCATAGGAAAAACAAACTGCATTTGCAAGCTGGAAGCTCCATGCAAGGACCTGATTCCTATATGCCAACAGACCACTTTGGAAGCATACAGTGGCTCCACCTAGAATATTGTAGAGTGGAGGAGATTTTTGTCACCCATACTTCAATTTTACAGATGGATATACAGTTGCACATTATTTGACATTTATTAATTATTTGATGTTTCTAAATAGAAGCATTTTAGCTATTTTTGCAACCATTTGTACAGTTTGACATTAATAACCAGAACTGTGGCTCCAGCTCTCAGTATCTGTCTGAAATTATTTTATCATCAACACTACGCAAGCTACACATAAGGTCTTCTGGGCTTTTCCAGATGTGATACTAGAACACTGGGATCTTTTTGTTTTATTAATGTTTACAAAGTCCCCATTGAGGACTCCACTGATTACCAAAGGGACTGACAGTCTGGATTTGCAGGGAAGTTCAACTCCCCGTCCCCTCCCCTAATTTTAAATGCTTTTCGTGTTCTCAACTAAACCCTGCATTTAGTATTGTAATTTAACTTACTCTCCCAAGTTACCATGCATAGAATGTTTTCTGGCATGCTCACAAAATTTCACCAGAGACCTTTTCTGGCATCCACTTCTGTAGCGTTTTCTGAATTTATTATGCAAAACTTAAGGGACATGGAAAGGAAAGGATTACAGAGACATCAGTTGGTATCCAGTGCAAATACAACTAATAAAATCTGACATGTGCATATACATTCAAAGTTTTAATGGCTTTTTTTTTTTTTCAATAAACATTGAATACACCAGTCCTTATTAAGTTCATTTTATTTCTAGGGAGAATTATACCTGCACAGCCAGAACATTCTATACCATCTTCCACAACAGATGTGAACCTCTCATTCCCCACCCAACCTTCTGCCCCTGTTCCCAGCCAGACTTCGTACAAAACTGCTTTCACACTCATACTTGGCAGGAATGTCAGACACAGCAGATGCATAAGGTGTTTGCAGACTTCTCACACAAATAAGTACTGAAATGTCTCTGTCCTGAACTTTGTTATGGCTAGTTTCCTTATGTCCATGTTGGTATTTTTAAAGAAATCTACACAGAAAAGTGCCTTTGCTGTTTAACAGCATACAAAGTCAGCTCTCAGAGGGCAATACAAAAAGAAAACCCTAATGTTTCAAGACAGTACAGGTTATTCCTCTCAATCACATTTAGAAGCATTTTTAACTTCAAGAAGGAAATCTGCAATGCAATGAATAAATAATTCTGACCCCTCCTTGCAAAATCAGTCCCAAACAGAAATTATAAATCCATGCACTTCCTATACTATCCTTGCCCAAGTCCCCAGTTCTGGCTGATCCAAGAGTACCTGTAGATTCTTGAGTAAGAGAACCCAAGCAACAGAATCACAAAAAAAAGCTGAGTTTGGGTGGGATCCCTGTAAGTGATCTCAATACAACCTCCCTGCTCAAGCAGGACCACCTATAACAGACTGCTAAGGACCAGGTCCAGTCCAGTCAGCTTTTGAACATCTGCAATTAAACATCTCCACAACCTCACTGGGCAACTTGAGTCAGTGCTCAGTCACCTGCACAGTGAAAGTGTTTCCAGATGTTCAGATGGAAGCTCCTGACATTTTTCCTCATTTCTTTTGGAGCATTCCAGATCCGAGTGGGCTGTGGTACCTGGCAGAACAGATGTTCAAGTCACTGTCGGGCACATGACTGCTAAAGACTCCGCATCCTTGTACATACTCACTACACATCACAGCAACCACTACTGAAAGCCATTCTCCCTCACTTCCTCAGATGAGGGAATCCTCAGGCTTCCTTTACAGTGAAAGAGCAGAAATCACCAACTGTACATGTACAAACTAGGCTCAGAACTCACATGAACAAGTCCACAATCAAATACATTGTGGCACAATCCAAAGCAGGAGCAAATGTGCAAAACAGTGCCTTGCAGCCCTGTGGGACATGCTCTGCCTGGGTGGGAAGCAACTATGGTCCTGCTGACAGATTTGGGGCACTGCCTTAAGTCTTAAGCCTGTTCTTGATTCAATGCATTAAAATGCCTTTAGGCCTCATCTCAGGAAAGTGATTCCTGTGTCACATTTCATTTGCAGCTTTAGTACATCACTCAGGAGATAAATCCATGAAACAGGCTGCCTAAGTCACTATGAGCAATGTCTAAAACAGAAAGAATTTTCTAGGGTAAAGTCAGTAGTCTGCAACTCAGTGATTCTTCATGTAGCCAAACAAGGCTGTAAAGGGAGGAACATATTTGAACCATAATGGCTCATAACGTGCAGTAACTTACAAAAATGTCCCTTTGCCTTCTCCAAAGTTCATTTAATTTTAAAACAAGTCTGAAAACAGAAGTAAATAGTATAAGAAACATCCAAGATGATAATTTTAAGTGGTATCACAGCAGTCCTATGTGCAGAAAAATCCCATGTGAGGGAAACGTATGTCACAGCTACCACAGAGCTGTGAAAAGGCTTGGCCAACAAACATGGGGTCTGGGTAGCTGTGCTGCAGACCCACAGCACCCTGCTCACAGCTGGGGAGCTCCCTGACTTGAACCACCAGGCTTTGATGCCAGTACAAAATTCAGTATCCAGAAGATGATTGTGATACTACCCCTCTGAATTCTGCTCTTGGAGAGCACAGAGGCACCATGCAGATGAGGAGGTGTGAGTGCTGAACCAGCCCCCTCTCCCTTCCCTGCCAGTCCCCCAACACTCTCCTGCCCCTCTGAGCTCCCCAGGGTTTCCAGCTACCAGAAACTTCTCAGAAGTCAAGATATCACTGTGACATGCAAGTGACTAGAAAAAATAAAATTGAAACCCTATAAAGCTAAAAATAAATCTAAACTCTTCTGGTATTGGGTGGGTGGGGCAGATGGGGAAGTAAAACATAGTAACAAATCCAGATATAATGCAACTTACTCTGTGGAACATCTTTCCCTGATTATGTTTATTAGAGAGCTCCTATCCAAAACCTCAAATTACCCTAATTTGAAACACATTAGATTTTTTAGTGTAAAGTACTAACCAAAAGAAACTAAATCCTGCAAGAGCAAGAAGGCATCCAATTTTTTACGTCTAATGATAAACAACTTTCACTGCAGTCAGAAAACAAGAGCAGGTCTTTAGCTCTTTAAAGTGCTCTATATCCTTTTAATCACTCAGGGCCTGGTCTTGCTCACACTAATTCTATTAGTACTGAATTTCAGGACTGCATCTTTCCATTTTCCCTCCATACTCAGTCCCAAAGTTTTCCTTTATTCCTCACTCTTCTGTAAGTACTGTAGAGACCTGCAACAACGTTACTTTCTTTCCAGTCTTTTGTGAACTACAAAGAAGCCCTTCCATAAAACATAGGATTTCTTTGTATATGGCACTTCAAAGGACTATCAGCAAACATTGCACACAACAGTTACCACGAGGAAATGCTAAAAGATCACTGCGTGCTGAGAATTAATTCCATTTTCCACCATCTGAAAAATGGAGAAAATAGTGTTCTCATTTAAAATTAGAGAAGCTTAAATAAGGAAAAATTTGGTACTTGAAGCATTTTATTTTCCCCTTTCAAAAGGAATTAACAGAAAAGCAAGTTTCTGGAACCTTGTCTTTGACCATGTTTTCCTTCCATAAGCAATCTTTGACCAAACAGCTGAGCAAATTAATACCACCGAGTTAGTTGTTTGTTTCCTCAGCATCCACTTCTTCAAAACAGCTCATGAAAATCAACCTCTCAACTGAGGCATAATTTGAAAAGTTCTAACTTTGAAAGCACTACTGCTCAAGATTTTAACTTTCATTAATAGAGCTTCTAACCAACATCCTGCCAGCTTAGCTGTGCATGTAAAGAAGATTTAACAGATAACTCATTTTTTAGGTATGGTGGAGAAACATTAATAGATGGAGGGTGTTGACTGAAGTGATACACAAACACTAGTAAGCAGACATTATGAAAGTGGATATTTGGACATTTTGCTCTGCCTAAATTCTACTACACTCACCACTACAGTATGCCATCATCTTTCAGCTCTAAAATTAAACTCTTAGTTTTCATCTTCTCTCCAGATGGAGAAGCAAATAAAATAAGAGTATGAACACTTCTTTTGACATACCAGGTGCTTAGACCAACAGACATCGACCACACAAATCACAGTATATTTGGCTAGAGAAAATCAAATCAAAGAAATTATTTTGTATGTGAAACAGGCTACAGGGAGATTTGCAATAAATTTTACTGAGACTCCCCCTCAAGCTAGGTGCACAAGGGCTATATTTCAATCAGAAATATGCACTTTTGTAGTTTCACTCTGACTAGCCTTGGATATTCAGTTTCTACTCCAGAATTTTAATTAATAGTTCAGTTATGCTAAGCGCACTCACTGAGCCCTCCAAGTCTGACACTGTTCCACTGGAAGTCATTGCACAGAGGGGAGAGCAGGCTGCATTGCCAAGGAACTATGCCTGAGCAGTAGCAGAAATGGTTCTGCAATAGGAGAAATGCATAAGACTGAAGGCTCTCTGCATTGCACATTTCTTTACACATATCTATTTCACCTTTTAAGCCTAACTTAAATCTTTAAGGTATACACAAAAGCTCAAAGTTACAGATTTTTGCCCCTCAAGCTATCCCCCTCATGCAGCACAGACTAGCTAACATATCACTCAAATTCTGCTAATTCCTCTACTAGATTAGGACTCATAACTAAGAAAAAATAAGTTTGTTCCCTGCTTTGACCTCCCTAAAGTTAAGTATCCTACAAACCCACAGGCTAGCAAGGGTACACTGCAAGTCCTTATCCTGTATGTTACCATAGAGATCATCACTGTGTTTGACAAGTGACACAAAGCCCAGCCATCAGGGAAGAGAGGGAGATGATACTAAACAAAACTAGAAGCAGTTACACCCCACCTGAAAGCCAGATCCTGCCTAGGAGGCAAATCAACTAGCACCTGTGTGAGTGGAGGGAGTATATTACTTTTTCTACCCTCTACCAAGACTCGCTTAGTGAGCTGATGGGATACCCACTTTTCAACATCCAACATAAGATTTAGAGCATCTTACAAAGCAGGCTGCTAATCTAAGACCAGAAACTCAACATGATGAGGGCGATACAGTAAGCCAGTGCAAATGGAATTCATGCAGGAAGTTGAAGCAAATGGAAGAGAAAATCAAAACAGTCAGCAAGGTGAAACTTTACTGACCAACAGAAGGCTCATTCATCACATAAAAAGTTCAGCATAGAAAACATCAGCCTTCCTGACCTGGAATCTGTGATAAGGTCAGGATCCCTCATTTAGGGATGTCTCAATGGCAAGTCCAGCTACTTCCAAGATATTACTTTACTAGTGCTATTAAAGAGAAATACCCTGGACTGGTTTTTGCTGGTGAAAGCACACTTTTTGTCTTAGGAATCCATGTGGAATCTGAGAACCAGATCTTTAAATTACAGGAGTCCACACATTTGACAGACTTTGGGGCACAGTTACAAGTGATGCTGAATTATTTTGTGACTTTTATAGTTCTGTTACCACAACTTCCACTTATTGTGAAAGGCTGACAATTACACATATCTAAAAAGACAAAACCAAGAGTATTAACAGCTCCTCACTGACACAGCAATATATCCAAAGGTAACATCAGGCATGAAAAGAGACAAGACTCAAAAGATTTCAGTTTATATCTGAACAGCATCATAAAACCATATACAAAGATGGGACACACTGACATCACTTTAGCCTAAGTACACATTACAGTTACAAGAGGAAAACACGTCACCTTTAAGAGTGTCTGAGTTAGTAAAGACACCTTTGGAGAACTGTGCCTTCCTTCACTGACTATAAAAATACCCTAAATACACCAAATGGTTTGACTAAGAATAGTTCTACATGTAATTTATGGAAAACACCTTTCTGAAATACATTACAAGTCATTTTCTACATTGAAAAAGCAAAACTGTTGCTGGTGATTTATTTACATGGATTCCTAATACAAACATCCTGGAACTCCCTAAACACAAGGGCAAAGGCTTTGCTTTGACCAGCTTTGCTTACATTCTCCCAGAAGTATGGACACTCCATAGGAACACTCCAAATGGTACCTATGCAGAGGCAAGGTCACAGGTAATACAAGGAAAAGTACTTTATTTCACAAATTGAGAGAAAATTTCACAAAATAATACAGCATAAAAGAAATACTACACTTCTCTCTTCCACAGGCAGTTTGAAAAGGAAAATGGATTAAACCTGATGAATCAGTCTAGCACCAGATGAAGTCCACAGACCATGTCACCTTTGTTTCAGTTTAGACTCTTACCTTACAATTGTCAGATAATTTCTTCACTTTGAAAAACATCACCAAGATAAGGAGGCTCTTGAGATCACCACACAAAGCACATGTTTATGTTCTAAAGAATCATACAGTACTGTCATATACAAATCACAAACAGGAAACTTACTGTTCCCTTAAGTACCAAAGAAATGTGGTTTCTGCTAGCTCTCATCCTTTAAATCAGCTTAGGCACTAAAGAATAATTCCACCTACTACTCAGAAGAACAAAAGCTATTGGGGCAGTTTATGGCTTGGCTCACCCAGTTCCTAAATGACCAGAAGGCTATTCCAAAAAACATACCCAATAAAGTGTTTGGCACAACCAACATGAATAACAGAAGTGTTGCAGCACCCCTGAGAGGACAGAAGAACACCACACTTGTAATTGTTTTCTCCATTAACCTACAGATTGAATATCAACCTTGGACTTCCCTTTGGTAAAATATTGGTAAACAAAGCACACTTGGGCATTCCTGCCCCTCTGGTCCTAAGTAATGACAGGTGCAGGAAAAGGAGCACCATCTCTTTCATGAGAGGATGAATTTGCCACTGCTGTGGCAGGTGTATTAATACCCAAGAAACACCCAGAGAACACAACCAGGTAAACTTAGAGCCTCTGCAGAGTCGAGAACCAAATCCATATATTCCAAAGCCCGTAAAAAGGCATCAGTTGTCTTCAGCCAAGGTAGGAGGATGCTTTCAAGACTATTCTGTTAATACTGAGCAATCAGGGAATTGAATGCTGGTCCTTGCTTAATTTGCTGTTCATTAACACTAAAGCAGTTTAACTGATGAAAGAAATACAGCAAAATCTGTAATATATTAAAATTAGATTTCTGAATTCTGCAAAGAACAACAGTCTCACACGAATCTGCTTTATGAAATGATGATGGCTCCTTGGGATGTGAAAGCACAATACCAAGCAATACAGATGCTATTAAAAAAAAAATTTTCAAACAACCTCCACACATACACACTCTCCCACAGAACGAAAACCCTCACAAATAATCAAAAAACAGTCAAGCAAACAACACTAGTGTATATAAAAATAAAACAAACAAAAAATCACTGTTAAATTGAAAATTTACAACAATTTCCAGACCAGTGTGGCTAAAACTTCTGCAATAAACAGAGTTCCAACCAACACGGAAGTGGCCTTTTCTACTGGCTATGGATTGATTTTCTTTGGGCTTATCCTTGAAAGCAATGTATCTTCCTGAAAGGATCTCTTTCACTCCTGTTCTCAGGAGCAGCAGATTAACAATTTATCAAGGTTCTTCAGCAAAATGAAACTGCTTCAGCTTTGGCATCATTCACAGGATGGGCTTTTACAACTGTTGGGACTTCAGCACCTACTTGCAAAAAGAAGACAGACTAGTGCATCTCTGATCTGAAATCGCTAATGACCTGCTTGCCCTCACAAATGTGTTTCTGACAGCTACAGTGCTGACACAGATTAGCAGAGAGTTTAGAATCATGGAATCGTTTAGGTTGGAAAACACCTTTAGGATCATCGAATCCAACCATTAACCCAGCACTGCCAAGTCCACCACTGAACCATGTCCCTAGGTGCCATCTTTACACATCTTTTAGATACCTCCAGGGATGGCAACTCAACTGCTTCCCTGGGCAACCTGTTCCAATACTTGTCAACCTTTCTGTGAATAAGCTTTTCCTAAAATCCTGCCTAGACCTCCACCAGCACAGCTTGAGGCGTTTCTTCTTGTCCTGTCACTTTTGACTAGGAAAGAGAGACCACCCCCAGCTGACTACAACCTCCTTTCAAGCAGTCGTAAAGAGTGACAAGACGGCTCATGAGGCCCCTTGTCAGGCCCCGTGGTGAGGTTAAACACCCTCAGTTCCTCTTCATGGGACTTGTGCTCCAGACCCTTTACCAATTGCATTGCCCTTCTCTGGACACTCTCCAGCACCTCAATGTCCTTCCTGCAGTGAGAGGCCCAGAAAAGGACACAGCAGTTGAGGTGTGGCTGCGCCAGTGCTGAGGGACAATCACTGCCCTGATCCTGCTGGCCACACCATTGCTGATACAGGCCAGGATGCCATCTGTGGCCCCCTGGGCACACACTCCATGACTGAAGTTCGGCCTACATCTCATACATATTTTGTTTCTACAGTTCAGATGTCATCTAGCAGATTATATGAAGCTCTTCAATAATTCAACTTCACAGAGGAATACATTTAGAAACAGGGAAAAAAATTGCATTTAATAAGCATCTTCATACACAGCCTACCCCCCAGTGCTGCCTACATCTGGACAAAGTACAGCAACTGATTTTAGAAACTGCAGGTCTAGGTCATACTCAGATGGGAAATAACATGGGAGTCCTGTGTATTGGGGAAGGGGAAAAACCCAAAAAAGAAACAACAGAGGATGGAGGTCAAGAGACAACAAATTGACCCTCATGCTCTTAGCTTGACAAGTTAGTTGAATTTGGCCGTAATGGTAGCTCTGCTACATAAGCACTTGATACATTGCTCTAAACACTTATAAACAAGAGGTTAAAATTAAATAATAAAATACAGTCTTTCAAGCAGGCACCTTGTCAGAGGACTTATCCACAGTCTTGCCACGTTGCTCCACTGCCCTGCTTTCTTTGCAGCAGCACAGAGTTACCTCTAGCTAAAATGCAGCATCCAGGAGTACACATGGGTAATACAACATGCCCATTTCATGAGATTAACAGGGTTAGCTTGCAGCCTAAATAAAACATAGAAAATTTCAATGAGGATAGAATGGCTCTAGTATATAAAAGGATGTCAAGCAGGCCATAATCTCAACAATAAGCTGCAGCTTAACTGAAATTCTGAAATGGAAATTAAAAATTTAGGAGGTTTATCTAGTGAATTGTAAAAAGCACTGTGAAGAGAGCTTTAAATAAGTTGTCACTAGAGTAGAGTGGCCATCCATATGGTTACAATAGATACAAGTCTCTGGGTGACAAAACTAAGAGGAAGAGGACACAAGAAAGAAGCAGAAGAACGTTCCCACTGGAAAAATACCAGTCCCTCTTATTGCACCTTCTCTCAAGTCATTCCTCTTGGCTTCAGCAATACCTGCCTCAGTGGGCTGAGAGTCTGGCAAATTGTTCACAAAATCCAGCTCAATGTAGTGACAACAAGAGCACAAATTTGGAGAAAAGGTGGTAGGGAAGCAGGGATAAAAATGGAAACCCATCAGCCTGGTCTCTTTCATTCAATACCAAAAACTAATTTATGTCTAAGTTGTCTTCTCCAGAACTGGTGGAGATTTAACATCTGCCTTTGGTAGCAGTTTCTGCTGAGTGATGAGGGTCCTTCATAGGAAGTCACAAGAAATGTCTCAGGAATTAGATCTGAAAAGGTTGCTTGCAGCCTGGTAGGTGTTTTTTAGTTTGTCCTCCTTCAAGAGAGAAGCAGGCTAAAGAGAGTGTTTTCAGGCACAAAAAGGAAGTGCTCTTGCTCCTTGCAATTGTGTTAAAAGGAGTCTTTGTGTCAATTTTCCCTTTTGTTTTGTTTCTATTTCAACTAAGTTAGCATAGTAATTATCTTAGAGAGTGCAGAAGACATTATAGTAAAGAAACCTCAAATTGTACAGGTTGGGTAGAGACTAAAAATCCAACAGTCCTAGGTGCCAAGCTGCATTCATGGTTGGCTGTTATGCCTGGTATATGGCCAGAAAGAAGAGCTTCTTGGTGGTAGTGTTTTTCAGGGAGTTGGATTGTTTTCTTTTTTCTGTGAAGACTGAGCAAGCAGCACAGCCAAAAATTGTCTCCTGCAGTTCAGTAGGCTTCCATTTACATTGAACATCATATACCTGGGCAGGCAAATACAGAGCTGTAAATCCCACCCAGGTGCATTATTCGTGACAGGTCACATCTCTGAAGTTGCCCTATCCCATATCCCAGCTGCAAGGCTGCAACGCTCACAAGTCCCCTGTCAGCCCTCAGGTACGGTTTATCCTCTCCCCTCCTCTCTTCCAGCTCCATTAAACCATCTGTGCTAGAGTGAAATGGCTCCCTGCTTCTGATTGATTGTGTTTATGGCTGCCCCTGGAATACACTAGTTGTACCAAAGGGATGCCATTTCAGCATCTCCATCCCTTACAATTTTATTAGCATCTGGCAGCTACTGACTGACTGTCAAGTGCAAGAAAGAAATGGGTACAAAAAATGTCTCTGAAACAAAAAGATGAACTGTAAAATGGTGGGAGGTTTTTTGTTTTAACTAAAAGCCAGTTTCTGAGGTTTCTTCCCACAAACTTAACCAGCAAAAGACTTCCACTTCTAGAAACAGAAGTGAATTACCATCAACTTTAAGGTAAGTAGGTACTTTGCAAGCAGCATCAAGCGAGAGTTCACAGAATCTGTTCTCTACCACATGCAGAACACAGCCCAGCCACCTGCTGATAGGCTTCAGCCTCCAGAGGCAGGGGTCCTTGCCCCAGTTCTTGGAGAACAGGCAGATGTCAAATCCTTGAGAAAAGTCAACAAGACTCCCACAGTTAAGCTGCAATTTAATGCCCCTCACCACCATTCTGCATACATCTCAGCATCCAGCAGTAGTTCCTTTAAAATTATGTCTACATTTCTGCTTTGCATGTTCTGTTCCAGCTCTTTGACTTCTCTCAAAACCACAAGAACAGTACAAAGGACTGACCAGAGCCAGGGCCAAATCTAGGCTGCTATCCTTCCCAAGAATGGGACTTCCAAGAGGGCACAGCAGTTCCAAATCAGTGATAAAATTGACACTGCTGCCAATAACCAAAGAGTGGTCAATGGTGAAATAATCACCTTATTTGTCTGCTGATGCAATACACCTCCTTTTTTGAAACCTCTTCTCCCACAACTTCCTGCTGAGAGATTCTGCTATCAGGTGCCCACGAAAAAAGCTTATCCAAAACTTTTCCAGGCAAGACATGTTTGGAGGACAAATGCAGAAGAGCAGAACTCACAACTCCATTTACAGAGCAGCGGGTTCTACAGCGAATGCCATTGCCAAAACCACAAAGGTTCAGACATCAAAATCTGACCTGCTGTTGTAGATAATGTCTTTGTGCCACTGCTAATCAGATGGAATGAGAATATCTCTCCAGAGTTTGAAGAGTCAGAATACTTTAATTCTTGTTATACATGCCTATGAAATACAGTATTTTGTTTCTCTCTTCTGTATCATCACCCCACAAAAGTTTGGATGTTTGCGTGAGGCATAAGCTGTTTCCTACCATCAAACTCTTATGCAGAAGACCACTGTCTCAGCCACCAAACAATATACTCAGTTGCTGAGGGAGAAGTTTAATCTCCTCATACAAAATGGTTCTAAAATGGCAAACTTTCTCCTAAGTCCTGTGGTGGCCACTTTGCCTCACTCAGGCAAAATTCTTTGAACCTATGAGTTACAAATTCATTTAACCATATATTCTGACAATAGATTTTGCCCTCAAGAATCTCTTATTTTCCCAGATGTTGCACCTCAGACTCCAGGAAAACTTTCCACACCAAGTTTGCTTTGACAATGGCACTATCCCACAAAAAGTTTGTTCAGAATAAAAATTACTTAGTATTTCTGACTGTATAGGGACACGGGAAAGGAAGTCAGCAGTCCCCAGGTAGTCATGGGTCAGAGGGGTTGTGCATGGCCAGTTTGCTCTCCAGTAGCTACAGAAACAATAGAATTTCTTCTATAATGGACAGCTTAAGGACTAGAGTCAGGACCTACACATTATTGCAGAGACCCGAGCCCACTAATGGTAATGTTCTCATAGAGCACATTTACACGCACGTAATATTTGTGGGATGTCTCTCATATCTCATCTTCTCTAAGGTTTTTCTTACTTTGTCTTTGCAAGATGCAATTTTATTTTGAATGTGTAAGATCCAAACAACTGCTTATAGGGTATTGCTTGCTTTTTTTTTTTTTGCCTAGCCCCCCGTAAGTTTATTCCAAAATGAGAAAACTCAGTTAACCTGATGGAAAAGAACACCATAACAGGATTTGATCTCACTTCCTTTGATATGTGAAACAAATACAGTTACTCTAGGAGACTTTGAGAAACACTTATGGAAAATTACAGGTGATGAATAACCCACAGGAAGACTTATTTTGTTCCCTGAATGCAATACTGAGAATTAAAATAATAGAAAAGAAAGGCTACTAGATCAAATCACATTTTGGGTTCTACCAAAAGCTACATTTGTTCCAGTTCCCATGATATTTTCCATCTGTTTCTCCAAGATTTGCTTCATCAAGTAAAAAAATAAATTTGATGAATCCATAAGCATGTCAGACACTGTAACTGTTTTTGTTCCATACCTAAGTATTTCTGTTGCAAATTCAAAGAACAAACCCAATTTGCCTGGCTCGCAAAGACTGTCCTGCTGTTTTCCCTTGGACTAGCCACACAAACAAAGAAAACAAAAATTTTCCAAGATGAATACAAAATTAGTATTTTATTCTTGTTTCATTATATTTTTATATACAACTAAGAACCAAAGCAGTGCCCATTCCAAATCCAATACAAAACAGCCACTACTGAGAAACTAAGAGCAAGGAGCCCAGGACCAGTCCTTGTCCTGTTCTTTGGAAGAAATAGATCCATCAGCCTAAAGGAACCACAGGGCTTTATGAAAAGCGGCATAAAATACATGGCAAGTCTTTTCCTGTCTGACAGTTAAGACCTCCTTTGTCAATTGACTTAAATGAAAATCTCGATTTAAATTAGAAAAATTTAGCCCTTTAATTTTGTTGCACACTAGTGCACGTGTTGCACATACTTCTGGTGTTATCTGTCTCTGTTAAATAATCACTTGAAGGACTGTGCAACAAAATTTCCACTACAGGAGAACAGAAATCCAAGACAAACATGATCTGACCAAGTCATATATCATTTGCTTGTAACAGTTCCAATACACCACCCTGACAATGTCATCTATTATCAAGCTTGTGCTGAAGACTTCAGGGATCACCTTCATCACAGCAGTTAACGGCACAAATAAATCTTGCGATGAAACTAACCGGATTTTTTTTAAAAAACATAAAATGCAGCAACTCAAGGCTTCCAAAAGGCTTTCACAGAACAGTGCACAGCTCCTGAAAGGAACTTTAAGACACAGTCCCTACCACCTCCTATTGCACAAAGTCTATACCTCTCCAAGCCATTATTTTGTGATAGTCCAGATATGATAGGAACCACAGATTGACACTAGGCAAGGGCATCATGCGTGTGGCTTTCTGTCAATGTGTGTGGCAGCTGGAGATAGTCATTGCCACAGAGCCCTACTGCTCTCCTCTAACTACTAACAAGTATGCTGTGAGGCTGTGAGCCACAGCTCAGGAACCACTGCCAAATTTAAAACTAGCAAAAGCAAAAAAGATTTGTTAACATTGTGCTGTCACACTAAGCATGCTCTATATGTTTAATATCTCCTGTGATCTGAAGACAATGAACTAATACATTACGTAGACCTGGACAAAAACAATAAACTCAGCTTAGCAGAATCCCTTTGTGCATGTATATACATTTGACAGAAGTCTGGTCACAGATACCTAGCAACATAAAAATCAGACAACCAGTTCAATCTAACATAGCCAAAGAAATGCTAATTTAGGTTGTGCCTACATGACCTGACACTACTGATGCCTCTATTCCCAGTTCAGATTTTAACTAGCAGTGTGCAAAACTATCACAAGAAACTCCAAAGCTAAAAGAAACCATAAGGTACAGACACAAGGTTAAAGTATGAAAATAAATTAGCTTTGCTCAAGCCATTGCAGTTCCATTAAGAGTCCAAAGTAAAAGGCAGCCTCTTTAAGTAAGTGTATTTTTAGAATTTTCTTTATCACAAAACCAAACTAACTGTGTTTTGGAGCACCAGATCAGATGGTTTTACTATCTCTCCCTCCTTGAGACTCTGGCCACAGTAAACAGACCACAGAGTCATTTTCTTAAAGCAAAACAAAAGCAGACTACTATTAAAAGAACAAAGGAATAGGAGCCCTAGATCTACTCTCCCTTCAGAGAAAAAAATTATTCTCCAGTTTCACAGGCTCGCTGGCATGATACCCTGCTGCCAAGTTAGAAAAGTAAAGCATACACTTTAAAGTCCAGTTTCCATTTCAGAGGAAACCACACAACCTTGCAGACACACACATGGACACAAGAGCTATCCAGTTTTAGATGAAACTTGGTTTTGTTAGGTGGGTTTATACACAGTAAGTAAAATCCCACAAAAAATAAAGAAAAGGCATTCTATCTACTACTATGAAGTCTTACAGTGGAAGGCAGCAGCCTGAAGAAAACAAGAGACACATCCCCTTAAGCAACTTTTTTTACAAGCTTTGCCATAAAAATAACTTCTATTATGAGCCATTTCAATAATAAAAACTGGACACTGAAAAGTGGGCAAATTCTCCAGTATATAAAATGGTAAGTCTCCAGACTGGCATTCTTTAGCAAAGCATATTTCAAATCATTCTTCTTATTAATGATTTAAGGTCTAAACTGGGAACATCCATCTTGTTTCCTAGCCCTAACTATAATCAGAGCTAAAATGGGTGTCCATAGAGCAAAGATCACCAGTTGCCACTACACTTTAAGTGTATTCCAACAGTGTCTTTCACTTTAGAACCTAACACTGTCAAAAGAGGAGTACTGAAGTGGGAGATATTACTCTTAACTGCAGTGCTAATTCAAATTTGCTGTCAGTGTTTACATTCAGTAGCCTCGGAGAACCCACAGCTCACAGAAAACTTCCACAGAAAGATGCTGAATCAGAAAGCATGATGCAGAAATTTGCATGGTTGGCTGCACGATTTACTCTCAGATTAAACTTTTTCACACCACTTCTAACTAAGTTGAAGCTTCACTGATGGATTTTTGCTTCCCATTCAAGCAAATGGGAATGCTGGGTGCCTGAGTACCAGCCACCCAGCCACTGGAATCTCCAAACAGCTTAGCAGAGACTTAACCTGAGAAAGATGAGCTATCTCAATTGACAATTCTACCTCAGCTGACAATTTCTAAGCCTTTTACCTTTCAAATCAGTGCTAGTCCAAACAGCTGCAGGATATGCTGGATAGCATCTTCTGCAACTGGCACACTGGCAATGCCCAGCACAAACTGAAGTGATGTGTGACTAAGGCTATGATCCCTTGGTTCTAAACTAAGAGCAACAAATACAGCCAAGCATTTGAGAAAAGTTTTGTGAGAACTTTAAAGGAAATGCAGACTTAGTCATAACCCTGTTTAATTTACTGCAAAACAGTTATCTTGATTTGTCCATACACACACACACTCCCCTCCAGTATGGGGTCAAGATTCAGTACATGCTGACATCTTTCCAAAGACCAGTGCTCTTACTCAGATGCAGTTTCCAGTTAACCAACATCTGACAGACAACCACAAGAGTACATGTAGATTTACTCTCTCACTTACGCAACATTTTATTAGAGGGAGAAAAGGTTTGACCCTTGGAGTTTCAGAAAAATTTTTAAGGCTACAAAAGTAAGAAATATCTAACAAGTGCTGACTAGCAATAGGTGCAGTTTTGAGAAAAAGATATTTAATAGATCAAACATGGCATTGCATCAACAAGTTTGATCCAGAAAATAGTCTCTAGATACTTATATTAATTCAAACCAAGACACTCATTCACAACAGATATAATCTGACAAATCTACTTCACTTTTTTTTAGTGTATATCAACTTTGATTTTCTTTTAGAATTTATTCCATAGTGCTTTGTCAAGATTCCTGCTCCACAGAATAATTAGTCTGTTGACTATATTTGATGTGCAGAGACTAATTCTGACCCAGGCTGTGTACCAAAGATTGGCTAGAAAAGTCACTTGAAATAGTTTCTGGTATCTGACTGGACTAAATTTTTAAAGCACTTCCAGCATGAGCAATCATGCTTAGTAATTCCAAATAGGATTTCCGAGAATGGCTATGGATGTGATTTTCAAATTAAAGTTGCACTTAAGCAGAGAGCACATTTACTGGATTATTTCAGTGTCCAGAGACAAAGCAACATCAATATCATGAGAACTGTTAAGAACATGTTTGGTTTGATTTTTGGTTGCACATGTGGAAAACAAGAAATACAAGGAAGAGGAAAGCTTTTTGTGTATTCTGCTGCCTCTATTTCTAATTGATAGCTATTTTTGCAGAGATTTGGTGAAAAGAGCTATTTCTTATTCAGAAAAAAATCCAAATTCCTTCAGTTTTCTTTCAAACTGTTTACATACAGAACTATCTAGTGAAAATGTAAACACATACTGACATCAGACTGATAAAGAAGCAGAATTGCTAATACTGCCTACTGAAACATCACATTTCAGAGTTGAATATTAAGTGAGCTGAAGTGGCAAAACACTGTTAGAAGCTTTGCTAACAGTCCACTCCTTCCCAGAGGGACTTACCTCAGGCTCCTTGGGGCCACATAACCTGAGCAAAGCCTCCATGTAGGAGTCGCTCAGAAGCTTGGACAGCTGTCCCAGGCTTTCTGGTGTCCTCCCCTGGGATAAAATCCTCAGTCAGGTTTTCCTAGCAGTACTCTGCTTCTTGTTTCAAATTCCCTCTCAAATATTGATCGCTACTTCTGCTAGTAATACAGAGAACCAGTACTGTAAACTCCAACTGCATAGTTATAATTTTGGATCTAAAGGGACTTGACTTCTGTTGACTGTTTTTGTCACTTTGCACAGTTGCCTGCTTACTTATAAGTGTTCACCTAAAGGGAATTGAATCAGTAAATCCAAAGAAGGTTATCTTTACCTTACAAGGTGCTTTGCTCTCCAGGATATGTACAGCTGGAGACAACAGCAGGAGGAAGCAAATTCCAACAGAAAATAGTAGGAACCCCATTAAAATTTTAACAGCAAAATATATATCACCACAAAGACACACACTGGAGGCTACCATCTTTAATTCTAGAGAGAATAGTTCATGGAAGCCCTCTCCCTGTTGAAAACTCCAACACTGAAAACTGATTTTATTAAACTAGCAGAAACAGTTAGCTGCTGAAATCTGAATTATAGAAAGTAGAACAACACATAGCCTTGTGGGAAGGAACCCAATAGAGAAAAAAATAGTGAAATACAATTAAAATGAACAGTTCACCAAATATTTTGGAATTTTAAACATTTGCCAATTAAGTGGAAGAAGGGAGAATTCTGGCAACTGAGTCACAACTTTAATCCAAGGTGCTAAGGAAAAGAGAAGGAATGATCCCTCATTCAAAGACCTCTACCAGCCACATCATCTCTAGGAGTGGAGAAACGCTGTCCAAGTCTAAAACCACAGAGCCCAAGCTCTGTTTTTAAATCTGCCACTGCCAGATTTAAAAAACAAACAAACAAAAAAAAATGACTGCATTAAATAGTTACTAAGAAATCCAATCAGAGCTGGAAATCTCTCACAAAAGGCTGCTAGAATTAACCAGGTTACACTGCTCTCCCCAAGACAGAAGTCCTCTTTGCTATTTATTTCCTCATCATTTTCTACCTCCTAAAGCTAACACTACCTTGGCTCCCTTTCAGAGGGGCTGCCAGGCACAGCTGTGTCATTGCTGGACAACAAAGCCAAAGGAAAAGGTACAAAGCAGTAACAGCAGCTCCACACCCTGACCCTCCCTCTCACTGAAGTCACTCGAAAAAACAGGCATTTGCTTCCCTGGGGGCACATTTGACCAAAAAAAAAAAAAACAACTTGCTTATATTTTTGCAAGTTTGCAGAACCTCCATTTGGGCACCATTCCCACCTATGTCAAAAGTACATCATAGTCCTCCTCCCTGTAATCCAACAAATCGTAGGAATTTTTAGCAGGACCATTACAATCACAATCCACCCCACGTTTGCTCTCTGTGCTGCACAGCAGCTGTACCACACCAGCAATATTCTTGGGTATTTCTATAGAAATAGCTGAATGCACCAGACCCACACTGAGAACCATCCCAGGCAGATGATGCATTACTCTGCAAGAAGCCCCAAAAGACACAAACAAAGTAGAAGGAATAAAATAAACAAGATTTTCTGTGACCCTAAGGATGGGATTATAACGGGTTTTTTTTAAGCTTGAGCAGGAAGCCTTTCTAAATTACATTTCTTGGATTTTATTGTATTATCTTCATGGCACAGTTATTACACATTAAAGGTAATGACTCTCTTCTGCAAGTAACCTAATATTGAACATGATTGATAACCCCTATCTGGGCTTTAGAGAATGCTGAATTTCCTAAATGGAAGGAGGGAACCGAGTTGGATGAGGTGAATAGGGAATAGCTTGAGTGGATTATGTGCATGCATATGAAAAACCAACTGCTAGGTTTTCACTAGAACACAGTATTTTCTTGAAAATACTCACTAATGGCAAACAAATGGGAAAAAAAATCCCCAGATCTTCCACTTGTGGGTAATTCTGCTCAGACTACAAATATATAAATTGTTGTTGTTCTTATCAATTTGATAATTTTGCAAACACACATATACACAAAGACACACACACAGTACCTACATGTGCACACACCAATGCTCACAAGCTGATTGGAAATTCAGGTTCATAATTTATATTCCAAGGGAAATGTGGACATTTTGATTTCTCTTGTTCCTTTCAATTATGTTTGTGGGCTGGAATCACTGAACAGACTACTGATGCCTGATTACCTTGAGACACTCTAAGGCATGAGGTTTGTTCAGGCACTAAATATGGAAGATGGCCCAAAAGGGGAGGACAGGCAGAGACTTCCACTGGTTCCCAGGCAAGACAGAATAAAGTGTCCACACTCACACAAATACCATTTCTCTGCTAGATCTGATGACTTCTGTCCTTTTAAGACTGCGTTAACCATTATCTCCAGGGAGCAAGAGGCAGGAACAAACCTAGAGCCTAAGATGGAATGGCTTCTTCAGAAAGTGACTTCTCTCTCTCTCTCTAACACTTGATGTTAATGAGCAAAGATTTGCCTTGGTATTCCTCAGGTCCTTGTCGATTCCAATAGAAGCCAATAAAATAGCTGACTTCTCTAGGCCACCTACTTAATAATGAATCATCTCACTGCTCCAGCAAACCCGGTCCAACTGTCTTGGCTACATTAATTACATTGTTTTCAACTAGGGAAGAGAGGGGAAAAAACCCACAAAAAGTATTTTTTAAAGTAGCAGTTAAATTAAACTGGTTCAATTCTAGAACAGAATTGTTTCTTTGTGAAACAAAAAAAGTATTACTTGAAGGTATGGGGGGGTTTTTTTGTTTGGGGGTATGTTTTGGTTTTTTAATGGAAATTAGACCAAAGATCTAATAATCCTTAAAAGACACTATACAGTCAGTTAATAGCCTCCTAATCATGAAACCAGAGCAAGCCACTGACAAGGAACAGTCTCTGGTGTAACCGCAAAACACATCAGCGCTCCTAGCTTCTGTTACACTTCCTTGGCAAAGTTGTCCTATCATTTTTAAAGCTATTTTATTCATTCAAGCACTCACATTGTTAACTCTGCCCTCAAAAAACCACCCCAAAATACAGTACATTAAACACACCAAGTCAATTAAGAAAGTTTGATCCAGTAGAACCCCAGTGTTTGTCAAGGCTTTGAGAACTGCATTTTTCCCTTCTTGCAGAAGAGGAGAATATTCTTCTGAATATCTTCTGCGCAGCAGAGCAGGCATGGGGGAAAAGGACAGGGAAAATTACCTGGAAATTATTCCCTTCAGCCCTGTCATTTGCCAGACAAGGAACCACCAGCTGCTACTCATTCTTCCAGAAATCTCAGCAAGCTCTGGGAGGGCAGCAGGGCTGGCTGCAGGGGAGGACAGCATTTTTTAGAGCTTGTGTGGGGTCAACACGGTGGCACTCCCAAGAGGTGGTAAAGGCTATATTAGAAACACTGTATAGAACTTCCAGAAAATCTGAACCTATCCCCACTCCTCCTCTTCACACAGACACTGATAAACAGCAATATTTTCAAGGTACTTTTCAAAATTAAAGTGTCATATCATAAAAGTTGGTATTTCTCATGTCAGTCTTTTGATTTTTGAAGGCTTGGCCACTCTTGTACTTGACATCATAACAGTCAAGCTGTGGAAAGACTTTTTACTTAAAAACTGCTTCCAGCAACAGTTTCCTGAGATAAGCCCCCATTAATAATAGCCCAGAATATTTCTCCTTTATTCTTAAACTTGTGTCAGGTACAAGTTGGGGCCTCTATGACATAGGGTATTTTCTAGATTCAAGAGCTAATAAACAGAACAAGCTCATGTATTCAAATATTAAAGAAGGGAAACAATGAAAAATAAAAACGAATCCAAAAGCAACCACTTGGAACTATGGAGAAGGAAATAAGTCATCAGTTCAGCAGCTCTTGACATTATTTATTCTCTCATTCATGTTACAAAGGAGGACACTGAACAGAAGTGGTTGAACAACAACCTATGACCTTCAGTAACAGAGTCAGGGAAGAAGTTTTGTCCCATGCAGGTTCTGTAGGTTGTCCATTTTCACAGACATTTTTGCCTGTCAGTCTTTCAACACAGTAGTTTTGCATCTTTACTGTGCCAATAGTCTCTTGGAACACATTTTTTCTAAAACGTTCTCAAACTTAAGAGGAGGAATTCTCACTTTTTCTTCTTTTAAACTATGTCCAGAATGCTAACTGACTTCAAAACTTCGTGTCCCAGTAAGTACATCAGAGGAAGGCTGAGGTCTGAAGCCTGAAACACCAAATACTCTGGGTTTGCCTACAGCAGCCCCTCAGCAGCCAAGTACTTATCTGTGCAAGCAGATCCAAAGAAATCAGTATAGCATGAAGCATGCAAGAAATAGCATGAAACATACAGTTTGCAGCTTACCTGTAAGGCTAAGTGGAACTTTAAAATGGAATATTTGGAAGTGGATGGCAAAAACAAGGACTGTTATCCCATGATAATGAAATCAACTCAGGTGACTAAAAGCTGTCCACATAAATGATATGCAGACTGCTGGACTAAAATTTATGCACAAAGATGGAAGTGCAGTCTGTGGCACAGGTTAAAAATTGCAGCATTATAATTCCGCAGTATTTCATCCTTCGCGTTTTGATTTTTAACTTGAACTGCTCTTAGAATCATTTTTCTTGACAGAACTTTTCCTTTTAAACTTGAATAACCTCACTCTTCCTCTAAACGGTCTTTCTGAGCTTCTATTCCGATGCATCAAAAGAGTAATGCATGAACATAGCAAGTAATTTGTTCAAACCATACTCTCACTACTCAACATCGAAGCAAATATACTCAGGTATAAATTTCTGAGACTTTGTTTTCTTCCTACGCTGGTTTTAATGTGGTAAACTCTCTACATGAACTTTGCTGCTTCCAGCTTCCTTCTCTATTAGCTCAGAATCAGCCTTACATGGCAGTGAAGAACAAAGCAACTCCCAGTTTGCCTCCTTACCAGGGAAGCAATGAAGTCAAACCATACCTTCACACACACACTACTAAAATGTACTGAGACAAAGAAGCAGTGCATGGTAACAGGGAGATCTATACTAACCTCAAATATGCTGCCAGAAATTAGTCTGAAAATGTATATTTTTGCAGTACTAAAAAAAATGAACATTCAAAAAACAAAAATATCAAAGCAACAAAACAAAACACCCACCTCCACCCACTTCTGCTCCGTGAGAAACCTAAGCAGCACTCAGCCCCCAAACAAGAACCATTCTTGAATGCAGCTCTTTACCAACAAGGGAGAAATAGAGGAAATAGGAAAAGTTACATACAATAGAATTATTTTTCCCCACTTCAGATACAAACAACTAGCCTACAAGAGCCTGTAGTGACCAGTGCAGGACATTCTATTAGCTATGGAACTTAACAAGGTATTTCTACTCCTGGATCTGTTATTAGACCTAGTTTCTGAAGGAATATGAATTGGGCTTGCAATATCCCAAAGAGTACATTTAATGTAGTTTGACATAAATTTCATTCATGCTAAGAACTGCGGTAACTTTGGAAGTAAGCCTGTGTATTGTAAATGACTTGTAATTTTGGGAATAAGGGCAGAAAACTAACCAAAAGGTTTCCATAATTGGCTTACCTCTCTAAGCTTTTGTTTCCCAAAATGATTTAGCAAATGCCTCCTTATCATACACAAGCAGCATGTTTGTGGGCAACTGAAAGTGAGTGGTTGAGCTCTCAGACCAAAACAGAAGTGATGAATGATAAGAAAGATCTTGGAAAGGGGTTAATCTATCTTTCTGACAGCTGAGTTAAGATAGGGGTCATTGAAGTCTCCCTCAATCCTACAAATTAGCCTTACATTCTCTGACGCGAAATTTCAAGGTTAAATCTACCAAAGCCATTATAAATAGCAACCCAGTAGAATCCTTTACTGAGGTTTAGGTACTTTTCCTACCATGCACACACAGCCCATCTACAGGCACCTTCTGCTGAGAATTATTTTGTCTTATGGTACCATCCCCTCTCTCCAGCTTGCTATCCCAACCAGGCGAGTTCAGACATATCCCAATCAGCTCAATGTATTTCCTCTCCCACAAATCAGTTTTGAGGCCCAGTCAATCTGCCCACATGAATACTGAATGAAACATAAAGAAAGACTCAAGCAAAAACTCAAACTTGGAATTTGTCTGGTACACAGAAAAGAGGGATTCAGAGCTTGGAAGGATGAGTCAAAGCAACCTGGAGACATGCAAGCCAGGGGACCTGCAATAAACAGTCACTTGTGGACCATCCTGCTTGGACAGGAAAACACAAACAGTAAAAAGGTTCAAAGGCTTGAGCCACTATGCCAGGAATTAATGAAACCAATTCTTGATAAATATTTCCAGCTATGATCAGAAAAATGCAAAAGAAACCCTGAAAATACCAGTTAAGCAACTTTTTTTCAAGTTTATTATTTCTTAACATACTTGCTTAGGACATCTCTTGCTTGTTACACTTTCCTCAAGATTGCTCTGAACTCTTGAACTTCATAGGAAGAAACAATGAAATTTCAAATAACTGACCTCAAATCAACTTTTTATTATCCTATTTCTCACATCCCAGTAGTTATGTTGAGAACAGTCGGTACTGACAAGAACAAAACTGTACTTCATTACCAAACAGAAAGCTTCATGCAGGGTATTTGTATTGCCTGTAAACATGATACCTTCACAGCATGCTCTCTGATTTTAAAAGAATAACATACTTAAAATTTACAGGTTCAAGTTAAATAAAACCCCAGACCTTTATATTTGCTTCTGCTTTATTCTCATCATCCCTTCTTTGAGAGGTTACAAACAGCAATCCTCCTAAACAAATATGAATATCTTATGGAATGCCATGAGTCACATTTTAAATTAGCTTGATCTTTTCCATACATTGCCACCACCTCACAGATATCCCTGAGCAACTGTGAATACAGTTAAAGCACACAAACTCATTTTATGGCTTCTCTGTAAATCAGCTCTCAGACCCCTACACTTCCCTTCAGAAAGCCAAACTTATCGTCAGGACTTGCTCCAAGTATAGAGTATGTGTAAGGGTACTTACAATTGACTCACAGCATTCCTCTTCTTTTTTCTAAAGACCTATCTAGAACTGCAGCAGTGAAGAAAACGCATTAAACACCATCTTCAATTATGACCTTTTCCTGTATCTAATAATGAAAGCTGAACCAGCTCATTTACTTTAGAAAAAGGGAATAGATGCATGATAACTGCTCCAGACTGATTAGCTTTTTTCAATTGCCAACAAGCATTTTTGGATAGTAACTAGTTCCTGAAGCTCCCCAGTGCTACATCTAGTAACAGTGGATGACTTAGGAACAAAGATTGGTTTTGCTTGTTTGTTTAGGCTTTTGTTTTGTTTTGGGGGTTTTTATGTTTGGTTTGCAGTTTTTGTTTGTTTGGGGTTTTTTAAATAAAATCATCACATCAAAATAATATTTGTGCTTATTAGTCAATACCAAAGTCCATAACACAGGAGGAGATTAATCTTTTCCTGTATAATCAACAGCCAACTGATCATTTAGGTCTAAATATACTACCAACAGTTTACAATATCACACTAGATCTTGCTGACACAAATAAATCTGTAACCTAGACTTCTGTAGAACATGTAGGTTTCTCAAAGGTAGAAGGCATGCCAGCCTTGCTTCAGAAAAAAAGGGCAAAACTCAACTATAGTTCGTTTTAATTTGTTTTGTATAGTTTGGCTTTCCCTTAAAAAGGAAAAGCTGACAGGGAGGTAGGAGAGAGGAAGAAAAGAAACAAGAAAAAAAAAAACCACCAGATATGTGAATTGGTGCTGTGGGATTTGACTGAGAACAATCTCTCTTAAGGGGAAGCCAATACCAGAACAAGTTAGGTAATAAAAAGTCCAGATAAATCCAATATTTAATACGGAATGAACTTCACAAGGAAGATAGTGTGTGCAGTTTAACCTACCACATGTCCTATTTCCATTCCTTACTAAGAGGGAAACAGAATTTGATGCACAAACCTTTACATCAGGGACCACTGCAGGTTTCACACGTTACACCAGATCCTAGTCCCAGTTTTTATCCTGACTCTGCATGGCATTATCCATACCAATTCAGAATATTCTCTGTGTGTGTGACAGGAGTCCCATAGGCACTACGGGACTTGCACAGCACCCATTCTACTAACAGGCTCGTCCTGAGCCTCAGCATCTGCACATCTGGCTAGCAGATACCTGAGAGAAGAGGGATAACAAACATGGGAAGTCCTCCTGCTATCAGTGTCAGACCTGGGGGCCTCCACTCACAAAGGAAAACACTTGGCACTGGTTTCCTGGACCCAAGTGTGTGCCATTACCATTTGTTCTGCAGCAGAAGGAAGACTACAGAAAAGCCATGCAGCATAACATGCTAGTCAGTACAGACCGTGCAAGGCCTTTATTACCATCTATTCAAGCTCCTCAGCATGTAAATAGTGAATGAATTGCTAATAATTTCTCAATTATTTCTAGTTCTAAAAAAAAACACTGTCAGGAAAGTTTTCTAGTAAAGGCTGTTAAAGAAACTAAATCATTAAGTAGTAAAATATTTTGGATCAGCAAGTAAGCAACAAAGAAAAAGGAGCCAATTATTCAGTAGAGCAAAAGATCAGCTGTAAGGTTTGAAGTCTGTTGGCTCATTTTAAAGTGTATTTATCTGCAAGTCTATGTCCAGAATCACATTTGCTGAACACTCTTGCTACTGTAAAAACTCAGTTGCAGAGCCTACACGCCCTGCAGTTTGGTAGCCCAGCATGAAAAAAGTAAAGTCTAGAAAGAAGCCTGCTGCTAATCAAGCAGACCTGAAATTACTAAAATGAATGTTAATCTCTAGTCACTAACCTGCTTATTCTTTAGCTATTTAAAACAGAAGAAAAGAGAGCTTTGATTCAGCTCCAAGAACAATATTGCTGTTTACATACGGTGTTCAATATGTTCAGCCATGATCTGGAATTATTTCAGAGACTGACTGCATATTTCACAACTCTTGCTATTAACACTCAAGATTCTTCTGGCTCAGAAATGCTGGGCTGACTTTCTTGCAGGTAAACATTCATTTACCTCTAAGGAAGACAAACTTTTAACAGCTGCTGGCTGCCATATCTCCTGAAAAGACTTTTAATAATAACCTCTCCAGAGGCTAAAAACTGTCAAGACACAAGTGGTACCATTGACTTTTAGAAGTTATTTGAGTACCACAGATAAAAAAAGGTGAACTGGGCTTGGTATGTATTGTTTGGAAACCTGTATTGAGACAAACTCAGATTGGTTTCACTCCTTTTTTTTTTTTTTTTTAAACTCTATGAAACATCCAACTCAATATGATGGAAACAGGTAATTCTTTTAAAAACACAGCTGGAAGGTTCTTAACTATTTCACTGTGTGGTTGGTGCCTTGGTGTGGCAGCCTTGAATGCACCTTCACATTGTACAAGAACCAGTGGAAGGCTTGACACCTGTCTATTATCAGCAGTTGCTGGCATTTAGTAGAAGCACAAAACATTTGGTGCATGGGAAATAAAACTAAGAACTGCAAGATATATGTGATCTAAACAAAAGCAGATTTCACACACTATTCACTGAAGCAGGAGTAGTGCTTTCCAAAGATTTGGGGAAAATGCAGTTCTTATCTGCACCAGATGACAGATTCTGGTGCAGCCATGGTCTCAAAAATGAGGGTGCCCTTCTGGGCAGGGCCCTGCACATTTTCAGGACTTGCCATTCAGTTCCCACAGCAAAACTAAAATTTGCCATCTTGAGTCAGGAGACATCAGGCTCTATTTCCTCCCTCACCACACACACAAGCCCTGGCAAGTACAGCTGTAAGACCAGCTTGCACTGGGACCACTCCTCTGCAGAAACAGATCCTTCCTTTTCCCTAGGAAGGCTGCTCCTTTTCTCTTCACAGTTCTTAAACACCAGTTTTAAAACTAGAGAATTGCTTTGTGCCTACAGCCAACTATGGAATGCCTAGAAAAATATTTTTAAACTCCCCATCTGAGCACAGGAGATGCATGATGGCTTGACCACTATTCTTTGCTTATAGCAGGAAGGAGTTCACAAGATTTACCCAGACAAAACAAACAAACCAGAAAAAAATACACTCTTTTCCACCTCTTTAATCACATCTAGTGCTGTACCTTTTAAGTTCTTAGGTGGAGAACTCTTCCTGTTATTCCTAAACTTATATATCAACCATCTTTGGGGATGTACAATTACACAGCATTTCATGTACTCACTTTGACAATAAAATGCTTCATAAAGCACAGAACAACTCTCCTGTATCCCAAACATATCTTGCCACCACCTATCCTGACAGCCATAGACAAAAGCCAAGAAGAGATTATGGTTTAGGTCAGACTACTTTGAAAGTATTTTATTTACATTCAGTTAACACAATCATGCAATTAAAATTTTAGATAAAACACCTTTGGCTAAGATTTAATACCTTCAGTTAATGTGTCCTCTTGCCATCCCAGATCATACAAGTCAAGCTTGACTTTGATAAAACAGCTCAGAAACTCAATATTCTTGACACAAATGAAGAGTACAGACACAGAAGAGAATAAGGCAAACTTAAAAGTTTGTACTTAAAAACAGAAATAAATAAACCAAAGGCACAAATATCAATTGCTTAAAAGCCACTTTAAAAAAAAAAATTCATAGAACCAGAGAATGGTTGGGTTGTAAGGGATCTTAAAGATCATCTAATTCCAACCCTCGTGCCATGGACAGGAACACCTTCTACTACACCAGCTTGCTCAGAGCCCCATCCAACCTGGCTTTGAACAACTCCAAGGATGAGGCATCCACAACTTCCCTGGGCAACCTCCAGTGCCTTACCTACCCTCACAATAAATCTTTTTTTTCCCCCCAATATCTAATTCAACCTACTTTCAGTCGACAGCCATTACCCCTTGTCCTGTCACCACATGCCCTTGTAAATAAGACTCTCTTCCCATCTTTCTGTAGAAGTAGATGTCCTTCAGGTACTGGAAGCCTATATTTGAGTCACCCCCAAGTCTTCTCTTTTCTAGACTGAACAATCCCAGTGCTGTCAGATGGGGAGCCCAGAGCTGGATGCAGGGTTCCAGGTGGGTCTCACCAGAGCAGAGCAGAGGGGCAGAATCCCCTCCCTCCCCTGTTGCCCACACTGCTTTGGATGCAGCCCAGGACACATTTGGCTTTCTGGGCTGTGAGTGCCCAAGGCTGGCTCATGTCCAGCCTGTCACCCACCAGCACACCCAAGTCCTTCTCCCCAGGGCTGGTCTCAATCTGTTCATCCCCAGTCTGTGCCGATACCGGGGCCTGCGCTGACGCAGGTGCAGCACCTTGCACATGTTCTTGTTAAACTGCATGAAATTCCCACAGGCCCACTTCTTGAGCTTGTCCAGATCCCTCTGGATGGTGTCCATCCTTCAGGAGTGTGAACCACACCACTCAGCTTGGTGTCATCTGCAAACTTGCTGGGGCTGCACTTGATCCCTTTGTGTATGTCATCTATTCCTTCTAAACACTTGCTCAGGCAAAAATCTGTACACGCTGCCTTGGTAAGGAGGCCCTGATGCCCTCTTCCCTCAATGTCTGTGCCAGTGAACCACTTAAGGTTTTAAGAAATGCTGCTGAATTTGTGGATTTGGCTTTGCAGTTTTTTCATAAGAAGACTGAGGTCAACAAGAATTTAAACAACACAAAAAATTTTTTAAAAAAAAAAAAGGCCATGCTGACCCCTTCTACTTCTCTAGCCAAACACAGGATGTCTGTTAGATTAGCCAAGGGGCATGCTGCTTGTTAAATACCCAGTGTTTTAACACAACACGCTTTCATTCTGTTATAAACACTTAATAGCAAGCACACATCACAAGACACAGTGGAAGAGCTCCCCTACTGGGCTGATTGCTCACCATTCAAACGCTTACAAGCCACTTGAATTAACAGCTAAATAAATCTCTATACCTACCCCTTTTCCCCTCCCACAGCACTGTAACCCCCAGTGGCTGGCAGTAATCCAAGCCAGAGCTTGAATTACTGGAAAGCCCAAGAACCTCTTCAGTTCATTCATACCCATTCCTCCTCTCCCCTCCCTTCCCTCACCCCAACTTACAGCTGGTCTTTTTGACTGAGAATATGAAATGTTGTTAATAAATGGATAACTTTCTGCTTCTCCAGGCAAGAAAGGGAAAGAGGAGGAGCATCTAGAACTGGAAAGCAATAAGCAAAAAGTGTATTTGGAAAACCACAGTTGGTGAAAAACACTCGCCTTCTTTGTACTTCAACTACCAGGTGTTCTCGGAATTTCAGTTAAAACAGAAAGGGATCACCTGTGTTATGCAAGAGGACGGAAAGCTTGTTAGCAAAGTAAATGCCATTCAACAGATCAAAATCATACTGCAGATTGAAGCTATGTAACATCTCTCCCTTGCACTGCATCGGGGTCTTTAGACTCCCACTACTTTTTGTACAGTTAGTCATGGTGCATAAAATAAAGTAGGTACTTAAGTACTCCCAGGATTGAAGGCTAAAATTTCCAAATCATTTTGTCTTTATCTGAGGCTTACTCAGGCCTTTCTATAGCCTTCCTTCTGTATTTACACTTATCTTGGGTACCTTTACCTAAAGCATGCCTAGTAAAAATGCAGGCCAAGCCACAGTACAACTTGTAGAGGAACCCAGAGGAAAGAAAATCTTCCAGGTGTGTCACTGAGTTTGCAGATGCTCTGCTGGGAAACTGCAGTGTGTAAAAAAAGACAGGAAAAGCATCAAGGAATATCTCTGATCTTAGCTTCAACTGTCCCAAGACAGGTATTACCAGCAATACTTAAAGAATAACATGGCAGCCAAACAGACAAAACATGGGAATTCAATATTAAAAGGCATCACTTTCTAAGCAGCTCTCAGGGATGGATTCCTCAACAATGTGTTGAGGAATCCATCCATATTCTTTGGGCACAGTTTGTTATTAAAATATCACATGCTCTCCATTTACTTGAAATCCTTCTCACACCCTACCTGCCCACAATGCATAAGATTTAAAAACTTCACTGATCACTTCTTTGCTAACTGTTTCACATTCAGCCACTAAAAAGGAGTTTAAACATAGTATTAGAAGTACCACATAAAAAATATTACACCAGAAACACAGCCCAGCTAAAACTTCTGCTCTAATCAACTAACTGTATCTTGTTGGGGAAGATGCAAAACACTTCAAATTCAGTCTGATGTGCAGTACACCAAAAGTCACTTTCCCCTTCCTCCAGTGACCAGCCTGTCCTAAAAAATGAGGACCAATGTCACATGGCTGATTTGAGAGCATTGGCATCCTGACTACTGCAGGCACAGTAACAGATTCTTTTATAGGAAAAATCAATATAAAAATAAAGGACAAACATCTTCACAGACTGTTTCAGTATTGTATCTTTACATGCTCTAAGTTATCTGCTGCAAGCTCGTTGTAAGCTTGCTCTCATTTTTGTTGCCTTTGTGGATCAATGGTTAGGAAGAGATTGGTCCAACAAGTAGCTTTTGATGCTGGGATACATTCAAAAAAGCACTGGGGACCCAAAGGCAAGGCAAGGCAAGTACTAGGAACACAAATACAAATCAACAGCTGGATACATTCCATTCCATTCCTTTAGTTTTTCCCCAAAACCCACAAACACTATGAAACACCCTGTTTCTGGGAGCCCCCTCACCAAATCATCTGCAGACAATTAATAGATCACTGCAATTTTATCTGTTTCCAAATCACAACAGAAGCAAGCTTGGTATGTCCCAATCCAAACACAGGCAAGGCTTAACTCCCCTACAACACATGAAATCCCTTCTCACTGCCTATATTTCCCAGCAACTGAGGACACTCAAATTCAAGACACTGGTTAGCTTTCACTTTTTGCAATCAGCAGTAATTAAGAGATTAATATGACATAGTTAATAAAGCTGTAAACAGAAACTCAGTTCTTGACTGCGAATGCTGATTTAAAACAAAGAATAATTTAACTAGCACAAAAATAAATGGTTTATAAAAAGCCAGACCACAATTTTCCTGTATTTACCTATAGCATGGGCTGAAACCTACCAATGTCCTCAACTGATTTGGATTTAGCCACACATTACAAGCATGCTGGCAAGCAGCCAGACGAGATCATCAGCAGATGGCAGAATTGACTAAAATCTATTTTGTAGTTAGACCACATGGCTAAGTCTGCATGGAGTGGGGAAATAAGACTTTCAAAAGGGGAGGAGAAAAAATAAATTGGATTCAGAAGGCTCTGTAGATTGTTGCTCTACTCCCCTCCCTCCCTCCCTCCCAAAAGGAACACATNTGTAGACATATTCCTGGTCAGTCAGATGATTCAGGTGTCTAGGGGGATTACATAGCAAGATACCCACCCAGCACATAGAGGTCAGAATTAACATTGACTGCAACACATAGCACCCAGCACACCTACACTGCCAACTTTGGTTCAAGTTTCAGAAAGATCCTGCAACAATCTTTGAGGTGACTGTATTAGCTGTGAGAAAACAGAGACTTCTAAATATCACCTCTCCATAGAAAATCCTTGTGCCTATTCTAGAACCAAGAGATACAAACCATCATCATCAGCTGTGTCATGGTTTAGAGAAATCAGTTAAAGCCAGAGGCAGGTGTGCTACTTGTTCAAGTGCTCAGCTAAAGATCACGCCTTCCTTGGGCAGCTTGCAGTTCCTGTGAAACAAGACAGGTAATATTTCATTCCACCATTTTTCAGTTTTTCACAGATGGAGGAAATGAGGCTCAGCATCACTGTGGCTTTCTCAGCTTAACAGCCTGTCAGAGAAGGTTTTACTACTAAATCTCAGTGGCATAGCTCATCACAAAGCCATGCCCAAAACAAATTCAAAGAATCTAGAGGACAGAGACCAAGTTCACAGATGGAATGAAAACCCACAAGTAGTTCCAGCGTGCCAAGAGTTATAGTACATGTAACAGTGCATAATCCTCCTCTCTCAAGAAAAAGAAAGAATGGGGAGATTGGAGGCATCTGGGAGTGGAGAGCAGATATTGTTAGCAATGTTACCACTGGCTTTCCTTAAAACCTTTCCCAAAAGCTTTAGAGTGTTTGTCTGAGTTGATGTTTTTCGTATGAGGTAACAAAATCTTGCTAAGCTAGGGATCATAAACAGCCTACAACCAGCCAGTTAATTTATACCATTATTTGCAGTTTTAAGCTTAATCAGCACCATGTGTCCCCACAAGATGACTGAGTAGCACTGCACAAGGTTAGACCATCTGGAGCTAGGATTTTACTTTCTTTTGATTCTTGACTGTTACCACTAATTCTGGTGTGCCCACTGTCTCCCCGAGCTTCAGCCCCTTCTGCCAGATCAAGATCCTGTGTATAGATATAAATGCTGGCACGGAGAGCATTTTTGCCTCCCACCTCCACAATAACTCCCAAGCACATAATTTCTCAAACACTTCCATGCCTTTACAGAATTCCTTTCTTTGCCTTCTTCAGTTTACTCTTTCCCCCCTGCCTCATCTCTTCTGACAATTTGGGGAAACAAATGTCAGACAAAGAAACCTCATGTCATGTCTTCCAATGACAGCCCATGTTGACCAGATGACCCTTAATGAGATTACATGAGCAGAATTCAGCATGACCACATCTATTTTCACTCCCCCCAAAAAAATCCAGTGTCTAAGAACCCCAAGTCTTTTCCCTACTCAATATAAGAGCTCTGATAAAGACAAGTGTACACATGCTGCTCATGTGTCTTGCTCACTCCTTTAAGCATTCACTGTGAGTCACGATCACAACTTCTAAAGTGAGTGAGTTTAAAAACAACAAATTGCCTGTTCTGCAACAGGACTTGATACTTCAAAATATCCTCTTTAGTCTAAGACTAAAAGACAATTACACTAAATATAAAGCTCCCAACAATAAAGAACTGTGATAAATCAATTTTCCTTGCCTGCAGTACAATCTGGATTTAGCTACTTAGTACATCTTAATAAACAAGATACTCATTCAAAGCATAATAAATGAAATGCTTTGCCTTGAGGGACAGTTTTACTTAATAGTTTGGTGTTACAATGACAGAACATGTGATCTGTCAGTATGAACATCTTTTGTTCTCTGGAACGTTTTAAAACGGGTGGTCTGTTTGCTTCAGAGTAGATCATGCTTAAGGCACATAGCACCCTTCACACTCACAGCAATATGCTTAGCATGGAAAAAGCATTTTGCTTTGATAAGGAAATCAAACAGGAATACCAAAGCAAAACAAAACAAAAAAGACCAAACAAACAAAAGAAGAAAAAAAAAAAGTACTTCTGTGGAAAGTGATTCCCTAGTTTCCAAAGTCTGTGATGTACTTTATACCAAGTCACAGGAAACTCACACACAGAAAAAGGTATTTGGGAACATGATCTAAACAGTTGAAAAAAAACCAAAAAAACCACCACAGAAACACAAACCAATAAGCATCTGAAAGACAGCTGGTACTTTTTCTCAGCATTAGAAAGTTTGATAAAATAATGAACTTCAGAGCAACATTATGACTGAAGCTTCCACCCCTATTTGCCATAAGATTAACAAACAGACACAGGAACAACTGAAGAGGCTCAGTTTCTCTGTGCTCCAGTAGTCACATGCCTACAAGTGTCTGCAACACAATTATCACAGAATGGACAATAAGCATGAAGGCAATCCTGTTGGCAAATGCAGAACAACTGGAAGATGAAAATCACTGCATCTTCAGTTACTTGTCCCCACACGTATGTATTTTCTATTGATATATTTCGTTTATAATCAATATGAAATGTTACAAGGGTAGATTTAAAATAACCCTATGATCCTTGAATAAATTCCTCTCCGTGGACACCACCATTAGAGATATTGGCATCTGATCCCATACACAACTCACATACATAAATAATTCCCTATCAAAGCCAGTTGCAACACTGATGTTTATTATGATTATTTAATCCTTATCCCCAAAACACACACATGTTGACAGAGAGTGGGAGAAAAAATTATTTTCTTCCCTCTTTCTGACAGACCATACACCAATCTGCCACCTCTCAGGTTATCAGCCAAGTACAGAAATAGCTGTATCTGATCACAGTAATGGTCCATCTATCTCTTCTATACCAATTCATTTAGGGGTTCATTTGTCCCTGATGCATGAGAGTTTCTCTCCTAGATATTTAATCTGATTTTGAGTAACATAGACCCTTCTGGGCTCAAGTTTCCTTCAGACTCTAGTCACCCTAGCGTGTCAATTATATCAAAATTAGTGATCACATTTGTAACCCCCTTTGTAACAAATGCCTGCAGTTGCCCGACTAAGCATAAAAGGCATTTTAGATTGAAGTGATTCTGCAACAATGAGTACGAATAGGGAGGGGGGGAAATGGTGAAGGAGTTTGTGATCCCATAGGAAGCAACTCAGAAGGGAAAAATGAAAAGCTGCTCTTTTCTGTAGGAGAGCTGCATTAAAAGATCCAAGAGCAAAATGTTCTTCAAGGGATGAAAGTCAAGATATGTAACAGCAGCTCAATAAGACTTCATCAAGAACTCTTTCAGGATCGTAAAAGTCAAGAAAGGAGAGGTACAAAGGTACATTGATACGGGTGAGTATAAAGAGAGACGTACAAGCAGGGAGATGCAAAAGTCAGAAAGGCTAAGGCACGGGCCCACAATGAGTCACAACTACCAAGAGAAACAAAAAGCTACAATGACGAGGTTAGATTAACAACTAGAAGAGGAAGGATGCAGAATAGACAAATCCATTACTGCAGTAAAGCCTTCTACTAACCAACCAAGAATGTGAAGAAATACATGATGGCACAGCTCAGATGATTATTTTTACCTTGGGCTTCACATTATCTTTAATAAGAATTAAGAACTAGGATTTTGAAATAGGGAAAAGTAAAAAAAAGGAGAAATTAATGTAAGTAGTATATATTTAGGCTGGTATGGTTTAATGTGATGTATCAAAACCACTTAAAGAATAAACTAGTTTTTAAGAATTCATACAAAATAGATAGAATCCCAAAATCTAATTCAATAGAACTGAATTATTAGCAGTAGAAAGGGAGAGATGAAAAGGCATGGCATTATAGCTTTGATACCCAGAGCAATGCTGGAGTGAAAGAAGAAAACTTAACTTGGAATCATGTAGGGAATAACAGCAGTCAACAAAAGCAAATACTGTCAAATCAATATATGACTTAAATCATGGCAGAAAATAATTAGATGTACAACCTAACTGCCTGAATATAATTGAGTTATACCACATGTTTTATTTGTGGACTATGGAAGTATGATTTATATCAAATTACAGCTAAAGAAGCACGCAGCTGGCTAAAAAAAAAAAAACCCACCCACACTTTTGATCAATAGTTCTTGGTAATTCATTATCAAGCTAGGAAAGCATGAAGCATGGCACAACAAGGTTTTACTCATAGTCCAGTACTACATGATATTTTTAAGAGTGACTTTATGGAAGACCGTCCTCACTTACAAGATTTAGTGGAACTTATCAGTCCAGGTAAAGCATTACGTTAAAGGCCAGGGCTAACAAGCAACACCATTTCTCTGTTTCCAACTAAAGACATTTCATTATTTCTCCAACTAAAACTGATGATCCAGTAAATGGAAAAAGAAAGCCCTCAGATTCAAGAAGAGTTACAAGTGTTAGAGCAGTAGTCTTGCAGCACTTCAAGAAGAGTCTAACACTTTCTAACACTCTCATCCTGCAGTTTTTGATGCTGTTCTTCAAGCTGCTGTCTGGGAAGCACAATGTTTGATAGGCTCAGGTTAGGAAATCATTCTGCCAGGCAATGGCAACAATAAGTTCTGAGTCACAGTTCATAATAAAAGCTTGAGCGTATAGTTTCAGAAAGTTAATAATAGCTGATCCTTGTATTGACAACTAGATTGACAGCCTATGCCCAAACACATGTTGAGAGAGCTGCTATCAGGCAGAACAGAAATACTCAGACATAAATAGTTACATCACATTTCTGAAACCGTGAGGTTTTCAGGTCTCCAGAGACACCCAGACGTTAAGTGTCACGACGTGGTTTAAACTGGCATCAAAACAGCTCTGAAGGGCACATAAAAGTACGCCTGCAAAACCATGTGTCATGTGCACATTTTCACATGAACAACAGTGACCTGAGGCAAAGAGGATTAGCGCCCAGAGATTAATGACCACTTGGATTTAACATCACAAAGCTTCATTTCAAGCATCACCTATGTCTAGACAACAGCTAGCACCCCAGAAATGTCTCATTTCTTAGCCATTAGCAGCAACTGTGTGCACCCCTGTACCTCATTAAACATGTCACAGGCTAGAGGAGATGAGGTAGAATAAACAGATGCGTTTTGGAAACAAGGTAGTTGCTGTGACACCCGGAGCTCAGGACTACAAGCTGGCAAGCCAGCTGCTACCAGACAAAAAATTCCAGAATGAAAGGTCAGCTTCTAGAAAGCTTTTGTAAGTATTTCTTTCCTATTACTCTGTCTGTCACATCAGTTACTGCTCCTGAATGAAACAGCAGGGACAAAACCATCAAGCTTTTTTCAGATAAAACAGTAACTGAGCACAAGAGTTTTGCCTCCCTAAGCAAGATTAGCCCACGTCTCTTCCCTCAAGTATGTGCTTAAACTGTTATCTCCCCTCCCTCAGTTGTGGAGGGTGAACCATCTGAAGGTCAGGTTCTCCTTCACTCGTGTAATCAAATCCCTTTTTCAAGATCCCATGTCTCCCTTGGGGCAGCAAATCAGAGGAACAGGCAGGAAAACGTACTATAACCTCATAGTTATAAAGAAAAGAGGTAACACTGCTTCAGTAAGTAAAGGGAGAATGAATTTACTAACTTATCAATTCCAATGCCACAGATGAAGACTCTTGAAGACTTCAGATTCAAAATTTTGCAAAAGGGACGCATCACCTCACGATCGTAATCCCAAGTCTTACAGAACCTGCAGACTGAGAAAAACCACACACAAAACCTCAACAGTTTATAAAATAAGGGGGAAAAAATACTGTATAGTGAAAAGTGTGACACAAGCTTTTAGAAATTTAACTCTTCTGCACTGCTTCAACAGAGTATCTGCAGGCCATGGATGACACAGTAGATCACTCATCCTGCAACCTCCTCAGTTCTAGGGAACAGTCTGTTTTTGGAATGGCAGATGTTGATGAGACCTCTACCCAGGGCTGGTTTTTTGTTTGTTTCCAGATGCTGAATCTCCTACTCAGTGTCAACCTTTTTAACTTTCTATTTTTTAATGTTGCAATAGTCATGGGCTTTATAATCAGCATACTAATACCAGTAAACAAGCCATCATTTTTTCCTCCCAAACAAAATTGTACAGCAGGGTTATCTGGGAGAAAATCTTATTTACCAGAAGTGTGTGTGTGTGACAGCACAAAGGCTAAGGAAAATATATCCCCCTGAATCCAAATTCCCTTATTCACCTTCCTATTTTACTACAAATTCATACCATCGCTGGTACTGGCTTTATTTACAAATTTGAGCTCCCAAGGAACTGTTTTAAACGCTAAACACAGAGACACAGAAAAAGTAACCCATGTACCACAGAATGAGTAGTACATACCTGCCCAAACAGAACTTAATTCTTCCATATTTATGATTCACCTCACATTAATATCCAACCACAAGCACAGCTGAAATTATCTAGCAAATAAGATGTTTCTACCTTTAATAGTGAAATACTTCTCAGGTTTGGCAAGAAGACATTACATGCTCTGACTAAATGTTATTCTTGGAAACAGAAAAATTAACTTTTCTGTAAAAAGGTATAGACTCACACTTTACACATCAGTTACGTGTAAAAACAGCTTCTATCTCACAAGCCATTCTGATCCCACAGACCTCCTAAGGATACTCATAATTAAAATTTTGGGGGGGAAAAAAAGTAGGAAGAGGGGAGGGAGGTGAGAACAGGGCAATTAAGGCAAGCATACGTATCTCTATTTAGGAGTCAAAACTAAAGTAAAAGGCTTCAACCCACTTCACACTAAGGTAAGTGCATCACAAAGGTGCCTTGTGAAGAAGATTACTATACTCGCCTGCAAGTACAACAACTGCATGCTTACAATGTACAGCCTTTAATGGCTATTAATAAAAACAATCCAAGGCTTGCTTGATGGGCAGATATTTAATGCTGTGAATGTTAGTATCTGGCTCTCACGCTTTTCTCAAAAACTGATAAAGACACGT
>VZTR01003022.1:279957-290945 GCA_013400775.1 Chaetops frenatus
GCATTGTTGCGTTTTTGGGGGCTCTCTTAATTTTCTGGGGTTTGGTTTTTTTTTAGTAAAGGATTAATCCCCCTGCTCTCTTGCCCATGTACACCTAAGGTGTCATTTTCCAGACATCACAGCAGGTTCTAGCCCACCCATAGCTTCAGGGATTCATTAGATATTCCCTGTGTCTGAAAGAAACCATAATTTCTTACCCAGTGATTACTATTTGCAGGCCTGTTTGATTACAGGTCTCTTTAATAGCATTGTTTCTTCAAAACTGACTGAACCAGCTGAAGTATTTCCAGTGTTGCTACCTGTAAAGTTGAAAGAAATCCTTCATTTTTATGGTTACTGCAGACTTCTGAAAAAGATGAAGGAAACTATCATTAAATGAATAAATTCAATGTTTGATTAACTAATCCCTGGAATCAGACTTGCAAGCTTTTTGTGCTTCTCTCCATTCTTTCCACCAGTTCAGAGCAACCTTTTTTCTCATTTAAGATCAACTTGATCTTGAGATCCTGTTTAAGGCAGAAGAGCTATTAAACTCACTGTTGGGAGATCTCCCTAATGAGAAAATCATCACCAAATTTATTCATACATTCACAAGCAAAAAAAAAAGTCACAACCAATCCTTTATCATCAGCTTCAGAGATGCAATGACTACACTGAACATTTTTACTCTGAGCAGTGCATTTCTGAATCCCATATTTCTGCTCCTCCTGAGCAAGTCAGCACAAAGGCAAAGCTAGCAGGAGCAAATGAAGAGTGAAAAGGGGGGAGAGAGATGTACCTTCCATTATTAATTGCACCAAGTAGCATCTGTGGAAACATACCTGTAATTGATCAGATAAACAAGAAATTCAACTGTCTACTAGACCATGCTGTTCACAAGAGCTGCACAATAACACATTTGTGTATCAGTGAAGGAAGTGAGAAAAACTGTCTTCAGTTCTTTTTCCTCAGCCTCTACTACTCTTCATGTGAATTCCACAGTGAGATGATTAATTTCAAGTATTTTCTCTGAAAAAGTATCTTTGAATATAATTACTTATTTGATTAAGCAAAGAGTTGGATTATTTCATATACTACACCATATGGTAATATTTAGATATGTATGTTTTGTACAAATATACACAATTTTAGTTACCAACAGACAAAAATGTGAAGAAGGCTCAGCAATCAAGACAGATCCTTGTCAGAAGTTTCCTGTATGTTCTTCCACTATAGAGGGTAATATCAAGTCTGTGGATGGAGTTCCACTAGCCCCAGGTAGGTATTTGTTAGCGTTAGAAGTCACAATAGAATAATTAATTGTTGAATTGAAATATCTCTTCATCCTCTCCTGCAATGAGACAAAACATCCTCCAACACTTAACACCACATGCAGGAAACTGCCAGTAATACCTCCCCAGGTATGGCAGCAATTGATAGAAGGGAGGCCAAACTAAACTAGAAACCACTCAATCACATGCATTTCTATTAAAACTATCACAGCTGGGGAGAAACTCAACCCAAAGCCCTATGTTAACCTCAGCATTTCCTCCATCTCAAAACAAAGAGCATCGATGAACAACGCAAGAAAGAGTGGAATTGCTCATTTTCCTGCAATAGACTTTATTTCCTCAAACCTATAATATTTGAAAATATTTATGGGAAGAAATGATGCACGTAAAAGCCTCCTCTGTTGCTCTGTGGGAGAAGTGCTTTTCCTAATGTTTTGATCCCAGATGACTACTAGAGCTTCAACCTAAAATAAACTTGCTGAAGCAATGCTACAAAAGAAGGGAAGCATTACATATAACCTAGCATAGCAATTCCTGTTCCTCAGATTGGAGTCAGCATCACTGGAACATGAGGGTAAAGCATGCATTAATTACAGAATGGAATCACAGCACCCCTCAGACTGAAAGGGACCTCAAGAAGCCTCAGATCCCACTTCCTCCCCAGAACAGGGCCAGCTGATAGGAATACACTCAGGTGAGCTGATTTCAGTATCACTGAGGAACTCTCACACTAATTTGGACCGAGCTCACTAAGGACAGTACATTCATAACTTCACTGCAAGGAAGAAAGAAGGGAAGAAAGAGTGGAGGGAGCACTGATGAGCCCTACTACCCAAAATCAGGACACATGAAGAATCAGCAGCACTCATCCCTCCACCTGACCCTGAAAGTAAACGGTAACATCAAAGTTTGGGGAGAAGTTCTTCATTATATGCAGGACACTCAACAAAATCTATTTCTTCCTCAACAGACAGCTGGAAGGTTCATGTCCTTGGCTTTGCTCCATATGCAAGTTACCAGATCAATAATTCCCACAGCCACCTCATTGTGCCTGTCACTCCTACTTGCTTGTTCCTTCCAGGAGTAAAGCCAAACCACACCATAAATTGACATGACAGTTTAGAATTTTTCTCTCTGCTAAGATTTGTTTCCTCCATTTTTTTTACTGAACATTCATTATTCATTTTTCTTTATATAGTCCTAATGATAGCATGATATAGAAAGTTACATATGTAAATCTTTGCTGAACCAGGACCAGAAAGACTCCTACCATTTCCCACTATTTGAACAACCACTTCTCTGTAACCAGTCTTACCACTTTAATTTTTATTAGAATTATTCTTGGTGCCTGCAGCTAGCCTTCCCAAAAAGTAGAGAAACAGATGCATAATAAAAACGCTATACTTATACCCTAGATGAGACTAATCAATACGACTCTAAATTGTGTGTTTATTTCCACTTTTTTTTAAGGGAAACACCAACTGAAAAGCAACAACTTGTATCTGGAGGATGGGTAATTATGGACAGCAAGTGTCATTTCAATATAAATAGGGGAAATAAATGTAAATTACACAACACTTAGCTCTTACGAATTGGCTGTTAACTGAGACAATAGTCTACAAGATGTTGTTTGGAGTATCTCATTAATAAAATTCAAAATTGTTTTCAGCAATTATGTGCAATCATTGTCATTTTATCACTGGCCAAAAGTAGTCTCTCGCTGCATGCTTCAATATGTAATTGTATCACAGACTGCCAAGAAAACCGCCCTGTCTACAGGGGAGATCTGCAGCTGTACCACAACACAGAAGTGTCACACACTAGCAAAAGAAAATGTTCAGAGAAGGGGCTGCCGTTCAAGAAGATCACTAGATGTTCTTAAAAGACCAAGAACAGCATTTTCAAACACTGATGGGTCACTTACCTCAAGTAGTTTTAGCTGCTCTAGAAATGCATGTTTCAGGCCTCATTTTGACTTAAGATGTTTTTTGTAGCTGGATTTTTACTCTCAAGATTAATCTTCTGGTGTGGTTTATAATATTAAGCACTTCACACTCATTTGTGAATTACCCTGACAACCTGCTCTGCAGAAGGCAAGTAAGACACTGGTTCTGAAGCAGAGCAAGGCCCACCCCACTCAACCCCTGTGATGGCATTTTTGGAGGGACATAAGCAACAAACAGCTCTCCTGCAGCTTTGCACAGCTAGCTACCCAAGAGACCAATTACTATTTCCTTAATTACTGTGGAGGCTGTGCCACAAGCAGTGCTTGTCTGCTTTTACCTGTAGAAAACAGAGCCAGAGCTCAGTCCGGGACACAGCAGTCTGGGCAGAGGCCAACACAGAACCTGCAGCTGACAACACCCTAGAGTACCCCTCTTCCTCTCCAAACCCAATGCTTTTCCCACACATCCTAGCTCTATGCTTCGTGCTTCCTGCCAACCTGCATCATAATTCCATCAGTCCCTTCATCCTCCCTGAAGATTCCCATAGCTCATCCTTTCCCTTGACCTTACACACACCTTCACATCCTACCTTGCCCTTGTCTGTTGCTGGCACCATCAGCCTTGGAGGCACAAAGGTAGTGACAGCACAGTTATTTCTGTGACTTTGATGCACTGCAATGTCAGAACCTCCTCAGCTGGAGCACAGTTCCAGCCTTTTGGTTTTTTTGCAGGGACTTACACCCACTTAGGCAGAGATACTAACAACAGAAATAGGCATAAACTCAAGTGAGAGCAGCTGGCTACTTCACCATCTCCTGCATACACATGGGACACACAGGGGCTTGCCCACATCACTGACAGGAGCTATTCTCAAGTGCCTGTGACATTTGTAGGCTACCTGAAATCTGTCAGAGTGGAAAGATGCTGGTAACTAGGCCTGGAAAATCTGGTGGACACCTATTTGGGAGCTAAATTTGCCTACAGTTTATGTGTGTGTGTCTTGCTGTATCTTTTATTCTTTACAATATGATTGGAAGCAAGGTCCTAGAACACTCGGCAAACGTTACCAGAAAACTCACCTCCTGAATCCAGCTATCATCAACAGTGAAACTTCCCAGCTTCTGCCATCCATTTCCTCCTCACAGACAGAACTTGAAACACCAAAGAATGTAAGGAGTCTTCCTCCACTGTCTTTTACTAATTTTCTGAGATAAATATCTGGTCTTATAAATCTTAACAGTGATGAAAATTTGTTTTTATAAGCATGAGTTTAAATACTTCTAAGAGCCCCACACATTCAACAGGGTTTCTTCAGACTAGCAAAAGCAGATAATATACATGTTTCTAAGCAAAAGCGTACAGCACTTTTATAAGAGAACTGAGAAAACTTAAAGATAGAAAAAATAAACAACAAAATTAAAAGGAATGTACAAAATCAAGAGAGAGATTTATTTCTCCTGTCAGCACTCAATTACCTCGATGAAATTAACAGAGTCATTCAAGTGAAGAAGGAAACATGGCCAGCCTTCTCTTGCTGGTCCAAAAGCACCGAAGTCTCAGCTTACCAATAGATCTAGCTCCAGTTCTGCAAGCAATGTTTCCACCAAAAGCCAACCAATGCCTTTCAGAAGAGGCAATTTTAGGCACCAGTTAAAACAGAAATCCAAGTCAGCTGTGCTGCTCCTCCCGAGGGGCGTGGGGACAGACCAAAGCAGGAGCAGACAGAATAACTGCCTTACACGGGGGATAATGACAGATAGCTTGACAAGTACCATAGCGACTTTAAAAAATGTTTCACACACGCAAATTATGCAATGCAGCTAATGACTCGATGCGGGTGGAAGAAGGCTGGGAAAGCAGAACACGGCTCATTCATTCTGATGTCATGTTGTTCATACATTACAGAAGCATCAGTCTGTGTTTTGACAACCTGCCAGTCCATCACTACCTAAAGCACGCGACTTGCTGTAGGCAATTTGACCCTTTTCTTCCTTTCCTACGCCCTCTTGCTTATTCTGAAGAACACAGGCTCTCCAGTAATAGCATTTGATGTTTTTAAAGGCAGGCCACAGTTTAGGATTATTTTGCATGCTGAGAAAGCCCACAGGCACTCTCAGTATTTTCTGTGTAATGGCATCTAGGTCTGTCTTGACGAAGAATGGAAATTATAATTTTGTTATTCAGATTTTTTCAAAGTCAGGACTAAAGTGAGAGTGGGTCTAGAACTTCACCCAAAATAGAAAATTTCAGCAGCTTCGGGTAAATAGGTTAACTTAGCATGGACTTTGGCCTTGTTTCTTTACTTCTGCTTGTTCACATAGGTTTGGTTTAAAAAATAAAGTTGTGCTTCCAAATATAGAGGTTCACATGTCTTATTTTTTCCCAAAAGCAGTTCTACCTGAGTTGATGGACAGATGAAGATACCTGGCTGTACCAAATTCTTCAGCTGCCATTCAACAGCAGAAAATGTGGGGGGAGCCACCTGAATTACAAAACTTTTAATAAGGAAAAGGTAAAGGGTAAGTCATAACCTACTATTTGAAAGGGGAAATAAAGTGATGAACAATTAGCTTTCCACCTTTACTTTCTGTACAAATCAGGCATCTACAGTCTGTACTCATGAGAACCCTCAAATAAAAAACACTACCCAAAAAGAACCCACTACAAGATTTTGCATGGCTTGTCTTTCATTGTGGAAGTGAGAGGAGATCCTTTGTTTTTTCCCTTCTTAAACTGTGTTTATCTTATCCCACAAGCGTTTCCTCCTTGCCTCTGCCCTTCAATGCTCATCACCGTCCTGCTGGGGGCAAGTTGGTCCTGAGGGGCTGACCATCCAGCTAGGATCAGCCCACCACTGAGGGACTTGCTAGGTGGCAGTTCCACAGGTAAGGGAAATTTGGAAGCGGGGTACACCTGCAATCCGAAATCCAGAAAACAGCATTTGTTCAGTTTTATTCACATACGGCTACATTTGAACTAGAAATTTAGCTCATCATCGCAGCTGATTAGGCACTGCCTCTCAAATCAACAAACCCTTTTCAAATGCGTGCCTACCCTGATAACAAATTGCTTCTGCCTTCTCCATGCCAAGTACCCTTACAGGAATTTAAGGCAGAATTTGTAAGTGCTTAGTGTCCTGAAAGGTGTTAATATTTAGTCACTCACTCAACACCTGATTAGGGATTCACAGCAAGTCAAGTCAAAACTCTCTCTTGCCCCTTTCCTGCAATTCCCTCCTACTACTGCTCACACGATAACAGCAGTAAAGCACTTAAGGCTGTTTTACACACAGATGAAGCATTGCACGCAAAATAATCTTTTAAAAAGCAAAGGCAACTCATCCCCGGCTCACGTGACCTCTCCTCCAAAGTATTTCTTTTGTACCTATATCCACCGGAATAAATGCTGATATCCTCATCCAAGCAAAACTTACTTTGAAGCCTTAGGAATTTCTCCAGACACTACTGAAGCAGCAGACTAGGTGTTAAGGTCAACACAACACTGATTTCAGGCAAAAAAAAAAAAAAAAAAAAAAAAAAAAAAAAAAAAAAAAACAAAAAAAAAAAAAAAACCCCAAAACTTTTTNCAATCTGTTTTATAGACATTTGAAAGAAAACAACATAAAATCCAGCAGGCCTGAGTATTAAAATCTGATGTGATTACATAACACCACTGGTGACAGAACCTACTCAAGTAGAGAGAACCTTGTGCTCCCTGCCGTCTTGCACATTACATTTTCACTAGGATCAGGCTGTGTCAAACAACATATGGAATAATCATTTCCACCCTTTTGCACTCATTTTGCTCTGGCCTAAGTGACCACAGAGAATTAAGAACCAAGCTGTGCCCAAGTCTAGACAAAGTATTCTTACACAAAAATCAAGGATTTCCTCACACAGTCATCCTACCATGGATTTTAAAAGACTGAACAGAGTCATGCTGCTATGATCAGAGACTACAGAATTCAGCCAAAATGCCATGCACTGGTTTACATAAAAGTGAGAAGCAGGAAGGGGAGCTTGTGCATTGGCATCATAGAGTAACACACACACCTCGTACCTTCCTGACATACCAAAGGACAAGACAGATGCCAGGACACTGTGTTGCCTCTGAACACAGGGTGCCAAGCTGACACACATATGTGGACACAGATCAGCCCCCCAGTGCTTAATGGAAAGCCCACACATAGAGCTAGGCCACAGCCAGCAAAGCTGGCAAAAACTGTGGAATGCTACAAGAGAAACAAACCATGCTAACTGGGCACGTTTGGGCACCACAGCAAGGAAGGAGGAAGGCCAGATAGAAGTGCTTGCTGGCAGGTCAAGTTGGCACTTGTACTGAGAGTACAAGAATCACTTACCTACACCCAGGAACCATTACCAACCTTCACAGACCAACTGGCACAGAATTACCCTGCCAGTTCAATTGCTTGCAGCATCAGAGCTATAGCCACACACACTGACCACTGAAAAACAATCCCCAGAAAAAGGCTGTCACCACACAAGCAGAAGGGTTTGATTGTGTTGACAGTTTTGGCTAATCTGAAAGCAAGATAATAACCTGTGAAAGCATTTCATTACTTTATTTCTCAGCCCAACAGCTTATCTCCACCTGTGTCTACAGAGGAGTGCACTAAGCACAGGGTAGGGTGAAAGATGCAAGACCTAGAATTATGAGCCATTTAGTAAATTTACCTCCTCTTGCCTTTGGGTAGAAACATCCTAGAAGTTATGGTGGTATAATGATCCAGGTGGTAAATAACCCTTGCAGGGTAAAACTTCCCTATAGTCATAAAAACTGCTGCGTGGAGGAAAAGAAAAAGAAGTAGACATGTTTGAAGGAACATTTTCTTCCTGTCCAATGCTTTACTCAGTGAAAGTTCAGAGACTTGGGGATGCTTTTATCCATGTAACAACATTTTATACCTCATTTGCTTCTACAGTAAAAACAGAACAAGCAGCTGTATTTACAGCTTACAGCTTAGAATTAATTTTTTTTATTACCATGTCAAATCATTTGTGTTGACTTAATCATCAAATCCATTTATGCTATTACAACTGCGGTGATAAGTTAGAGTCATAATACGGTTTAACCACAGAACATGAAAGTTTCACAATTTTCACCTGAGGATTTCTGTAGAAAACATGAGCTAGCTTAAGTTTCCTGTGGCCCTTATAGAATAGGTTCTTTGCTTGTGGTACTTCAGGCAGTGACACTCAGGCACTGGAGTTTGTAGAAAGTTCCATGGCAATTCTGTGTAACTCATTTCCACCCCACTGCCTCAGTCTTAAAATCCTTCTACAGGTTTTCTTGCACACTCTGGAAACATAGGGAGACACCACATCCTGAGCTTGGCAATCCCTTTCCTGGAGCTACACAGTATTTAGAGGTGTTAGAAATCTTTCAGAACTGAAAACCATCTGGGTGAATAAAGACTAGTGTAAAATGATTAAACAGTGCTCCCATGTCACAAGCAAGAGAATAAATACTCAGAGCAACACCCTCAGACATTCTACTTAGTTTCTAAGTGTCACTGCTGTCATTACAGAGCAGAGAGCATTCCTTTCTTTTGTGTACAGAGTGCACACCATTACAGGACCCTGTTTCCCACAGACACTTAGAGTTCAGCATAAAAGGCAAATAATGCAATACAACAGCCAACATGATGGAGTCTGCCCAAGAGGCATGAAAAGGTAAAAAAGAGCCAGAGACAACTCAACCAATACTAATGAAGCACGAAAGAACATGACACGGTGTACAAACCTCCGTAAACAATTTCAATGAAATGTATTTTTTCTTCCCCTAACCTGCCCTATTATGAACATGACAATCTCACGTAAGACACTAGATAACATTAAATTTGCCCTTTGAACTACAACAACAGTGTTAAGAAGTCGGTCATTTTCCTTTAATTAATTCCCTCCTGCATCTGGCAGACAGCAAGTGTTCATAGCTCACACCAATGACTTTCAGCTTTGAACGTGGTGCAGATGTCAGCAAATCCTGATTTTTAATGGCAAACAAAACCAAAAGGAGAAACATTACTGTAATCAGACGAGCTTGAAAGCTCAGTGCTGGCTACAGGTTAGGAGGCATGTAGTGGTAATCTGAATACATACGAGAAAGAAGGTACCAATTTTGTCAGTGATGCCAATTCAAAAACAGTATTTCAGAAGAAGATAGGCGCAAGTTAAAAACCCTGTGTGAATGTCATTCCAACATGTACATCCAGCACAAGATCAAGCACTGGCATGCAAAGGCCTTGGTCCTCACCTGACACATTCTGCCACCAACTTCTCATTTTCCCACTTCCACTTGGGGCCAAAATGGGGGTAAACAGCCACCAGCCCACAGAGGACTCAGTTGCAACCCCAACTTTCACATAGACAGTCAAAGTGCAATTTGAAATGTAACTGGTGACTTGGCAACAGCAGAAAGCAGCATGGGCTCTTTGCAAGAGTTAGTCTTGCTAATGCCACAAAACAGTAACAGGTATCAAACAAATATTGTGCAGTGACTCTCAGATGCAGACTGATGATGAAAAAAATCATCAATTCATCAGAAGGCTTTCTGATTTAATTAAAGTAAAAAGATTACAAGTATAACAAGGACTAACTAATCCGGATGCCTTTGAACTACTGCACCAGAAAAACTCAGCTGCAGCTGAAGTACTCCATCAGCTCAAAAGCCAGAGGAAATTCTCCATTTGAGGTTGACAAATCCTCTAAAGACTACCAAAAAAACTACTCATCCTGTTTTATTCCAGTCAGCATTATTCTCTGCACCAAGTTTAGGAGAATTTACACAGGCTTGTATCTTGTATTCTAGACGATACATCAGCTAATCTTGTGATTCAAATCCATTTGCTACTCACTGCACAGAAGAAAAACAGAATGAGGCTGGGGAAAACTTATCTTGCCAGATAGAAGCAGAGCTGTGTTATTGACCTGCCAGCTAGAAAGAGCTCTGAATTTTGCTGGTCCTTCTGCTCAAAGAAACTTGCTACTTAGCTAGATCTGTAGCTAAGTAACATACATATATATNCACAAAATATAGACATACACATATATAATATGCAGCTATTACGTCCCAGTACTTGGCAACCTGTTAGAGCACAAAAACAACCAGTAATAAACTCATCAGTCTAAGAAGATACATAGTGACATACCAGCCTTTGACAGCCTGGGATACAACATTATGATTTCATTATGGTTTGCTCTTGGCTTCCCTCCCCTCGCCAAATTTGTTTTTCATTTTTTTGAGAGGAGGCTCATGGATGTGACCAAGAACTTAGTTTATCAGAATATCATGTAGATAAAAAAAAAGCCTGCCCCCCTGTTGTGGTTTAAAGGACAACAACTTTTTTTTTCTCCTTCCTGGGGGGGGTTCTTTGTTTTCCTACTTCCGCCGGGACAGTTTCCAGCAGAGGTGAGGAGCCCACGGATTGGCTAATTTTAAGATGGGCACTTCATGTAGCCACTTGAAATTAGAGGCGTCTTTGCGAAGCTTACATTTTTTAGGAGCGGGAAGTTGGAAGCCCTCTTCGACTTCCGCCCGCGTGGAAGGTAACTCCGGCATTGCCCCGGCCGGCCGCTCCGGGGCCGTGCCGGGGCTGCGGCCGGGGGCCCTGCCGGGTTCCCCTCCCCTGCCTCGGGCAGTGCTGCTGTTGCTCTGAGGTTGTTTTTTTGCTTCCCCCTCCCTGCCTGAGGGAGAGGAGAATGGAACTCCAGGAGGGGGCTCCCGGCCCTCCCCTCTCCCGGGCCGGGCTTCC
>VZTR01003022.1:291705-302414 GCA_013400775.1 Chaetops frenatus
CAAGTGCCGCAGAAGACTGATGACCCGCCCCCCCCCCCCCCCCCCCCCCCATCTCCTGGAAACTGGCTGGTTGGGTAGATATACTCATTAATTTTTAGGTTTCTTTTTTTTAATTTGCAAAAAATTATAAAACTTTTCTGCCATTAGACAGAGTTAAACTGCAGATATCTAACAGGGAACAGCTGCTGTTCTTTCTTCAAAGTACTACTCACACTGAAACGTGGGTCCACCTCTCCCCCTCTACATGCCTCTGATCCTTCCTGTCAGGAGTATAGGTAATATCAGAGTGCTGAAGGATTATAAACAGATTTGGATGGTGCCCCAGGCCATTCCACTGGAATTAATAATGCTTCCCTGCAAGGTGTATAATTTGCAAGAAACTGGGCTGCTTAGGAGACAGGCAAGTCTGTGGAAAGTTTTCCACACCTCCTGTAACAGGCAACTGAGACAAGTTCTAAAAGTTTTTAAAGCACCATACAAAGAAACCCTGTTTCTAATACATACACATAAACCCCGCTCATTAGTTGTATTTATTAGTTATTCTTCAAAAGGTTACAAGTTCAAACTTGGATTAACTTCCATTACTGTGATTAGGTACTAGAAAACAACTCCACTCAAATTTGTTGGTATAGAAAAAATTGCTGTTTCTTTAAGACTTGGATAATTTAAGTCTTTAGAAGTGTCATCAGGAGTAGGTTGTACCAGAAAACAAGGAAAAAAGGTTACTTAGTGCTTCCTTCAATGCCTTTTCTTCTAAAGAGTTTATTCTGCAGTCAAGTATGGTGGACACAGAAAACACCTGAGACCTGGCCTCTTTTGTGTCCAGAAGCTATCTAGCTCCCTCAGATCTGTTTCACCTATGTACAAAATTAAATTCTTGAAACAATTACAGGGCTCTGGAGTGAAAAAAAACCCAACACTATTAACACAAACAGTGTAGCTTGCACTTAGCTGTATTTTAAATAATGGTCTTTCCATTTCACAGTGAAGAACACCTCTTACTCAGTGGCAGCCAACTCTCAGTTAAAAAACAGTCAGGAAATAAGAGTCATAGGGATAGCCCACTTAAATAATTCAATGAGCAGCTAGACAGATGTGGTTATAATCTCTGCAATTTCTCTGGAAAAAAAAAAAAAACAGTATCCCAAGTCATTTCACTTACAGGGAACCACGTCTGTCTGCACCATGCACAGCGTTCACACTCCTGAGAAAAGTGAAGAGGCACACGTTCCACCTACTCTGATGGGCAGCTGCCTCACGGGAAGGCTCCTGCCTCATCACCTGCTACCAGGGGCACACCAGTGCCCCAGCCTAACCTGCAGCCCAGCCCTTCAGAAATATGCTGGCATATGTGTAGGGACCCAGAGAGTACAGCTGCCCATCTCAAACACTGTTAAGGCCACAGAGGGACTTTGCCATGAGATAAGCACAGAAGGGAACTTGGACTGGAAGATAAGCCCCCACAGCAGGAACTTGGGATTAAAGGTGGTACTATTGTCTAGGTGTTATCTCAGACCTAGGGGGAGGTTAACAAAGCTGGGGGAGAAGAATGTATCACTGATAATGGACAGAAAAAAATGCAGAATTTATGGGCCACGAGGAAAGTCAACTCAGCAGATGTGCTGAATCAGCTCTGACTGGGTAAAATGTAATTCCATCGGGGGAGATCACAACCACCAACTCACGGCCCACTGACCTAAGAAACCCACCAACCCAAAAGAAGAGAAAAGCTGAACACGTGAACTAATTAGCATTACAGAACTGTGTAGCCAATGAGCATTAACTTGTCTGTTAAAATGTATAAATAGCAAAAAACTTTGAACAACCTCAGGATCCCCACCACCAAGAAGTCTAGGATGAAAGAGATTCAACAGGATGCCACTGGATCCACAGGTAGTGACTATCTTCTACTCGATCAACCTCTCTCTCTCCCCACCCATCCCACCTTTCTATTTCTCTCTACCTCACATTCACTGTTAAATAAAATCTGTACTATTGGCTTCAGCACATGGTCTCATTTGCACCTTAATTCTGGCAGAGCCATCTCTCATTAACTGTATCATAACAATGTTACATGTGCAACATTCCACTGAAGTTCATGAAACTACTGTTGACTATCTTGTACTATGACATCTTATTATGCAGCTGAGGTGGGATGTACAAGAGTGATAAAACTGCAAAAATTCGGAATCTAATCAACTATTAAGCATGGTGATATCAACTATATAGCAACTCTGACATGCTGTAATTTACCACCCACAATCTTGTCCCTGTTCCTAGCTGTAGATCTTCATGTCCAGAAAGAAGCACTAGATCTTAATATTTTTTCCAGGCTTTAATTCCATTACATTCCCAAGCAGGTTTTTCTCAAAGTGAAAGAAAGAATTGACTATTTCTCACTGTTGCACAGTAATGTCCAATAGACAAGTGTCAGAGAAAAAATTTCTGCAGAAGTACAATTAGTTGGATGCTCAAAACACATTTCTCTGCAAAGCTACTGAAGATTCCATTAGGATTTCTTTTCTGTACTTAAGATGCTCTGCAGCAGCATCTGCTTAACTTTAGTTAAATATTACTTAACTAGGACATACTGCACAACTCATGTTAAAATGTATTTATTGGATTTACACTTATGGAGAACTCATAAAGGGTTTGTAAGATTTTTCTTCAGATTCCTGCAGCAACTGCTATACTTTATCATAGTGTTACAGGATGCAAAAAGTAATTTTGTTTCTTGATCAAAAATATTGGCTGTTTAAACTCCTCTTCTGGTCTCAAGTTCTTCCAAGGGACTTTCTTTTAATCTCATCACGCAGAAACTACAATACTTCAAATGAAATCATTAATGAACCAAAGTCACCTCCTCCATCCAAAAGTACCATTTCCCCTACTAGCTCTCTCATTTCAAGAATCTGAGAACAGCAGCAGCCTTATCATATTCCTCTCTGAGCCACACCATCCCTTTTCACAAGCTTAACCACTATGGTAGGATGTTGACTGGCTTATACCATCATTCAGAAACTGAGCCTTTATCAAAAAGAGTGAAGTGGAAGAGTATAAACCTACAGCAATCCCTGCTAATGGATCCTCTATCCAACTCTGCCTTGAACTGGAGAGCAAAGCAAAACACTCCAGACAGAGGGAGATATCATAGCTGGGGCAATATGGAGTGGGGCACAGGGCAGTTACAAAGAACACTGACCCAATTAGGGAAGTTTGAGTGTCAGGATGTTGAATTCCCTATCATTTCCTGGCACCACTGCCTTTAATTAGGGCTTGGATTGATTACTGTCTTTGTTCTCCATTGACCCACCACTGACTGACAGGGGTTGTATTTCCCCCTGCTACAATTAGAAGACAAAATTCTGAGTGTCAGCAAGCATTACGCAGGCAACCATGCTGCTTAAAACTACAGAGCCTTTAGAGAGAAGATGTGTTTGTGACATTAACACATTCTTCTTTCTTTACAGGATACAATAGGGTAGAGTGGATCCTGGTCCAACAGCAAATTACTGCTGAGGCCGATTTAAATTTGTCAGTGCATTTATATGCAGTATAATAAAAAAAAAAAATAAAAGAAAAAAAGAAAAAGAAAAAAGAAAGTAAAACAGAGCAGGAGTAGCTAAGTCAAATCTACCTGGTTCTTCCATAATTCAAAATAAGAGGAAGGTGAGAGAGGGTGAAAGAGACCACTGTGTGAGCATTTAATTTGCATTACAGCAGCAACTAGACCGGAGAAAGTAATATTCTATGCAAGTACGTAGAATATAAAGCTTTATGGCAATCTAAAGCACTACAGACACCCACAGTGCTAAAGCAGCAATGCAAAAAAAAATACATTAAGGAAAGTAAAACTTGAAATAATGTAACATAAAATCTCTTTCTACAATCATTTTATGTTTCACATTTTGGTAGCACTTAGAGGCAACAGCTAAAAACAATAACTAAAAAATACCAATATGCCTTATGCTGTGCACTGTACAAGCCACAGTTTTTTCCCAGTGAGAATTTACAGTCTTAATGGAGTCACAAAAGAGTCAGGGCAAACATAGGCAAAAAGAATTGTAGGTAACACAGTTTATTCAAGGCCATAAGATTTGTCTATGCTACTGTAAGAAAGATCTTCAGCTTCCGTACAGAAGATTAGGAACTATTCACTGTGACACACTGCTTTTTGTCATTAAAACACAGGTCCTGGGAATCACACTATCATGCTCTCTGTGACTGTGGCAAGTCATTTCACTCCTCCATGCCTTTGATCTGTAGTCATATATCCCCCAGGGCAGATGAAAGCCTGGAGGACAATTCATCAATACTTGTGAATTATTTGGGTGCACTTCGAAAACTGAACTTATGTATTTATTACTAGAAGTTGTCCTGATACTTAAAAAAGTCTTAATGCATTTTGAATAAGTAAACTGTCTGAAAATGGAAAGGTTCCTATTAAATATGATTCTCATTGCTACAAGGAGGCAGCTCAAAAGACATTAGAAACTGACAGCAACGAATAAAACTTGGGGTAGGTTTTTCTCCTTCTCTGGCCAGTTCTTTTTCCATCACACATGCTCGCCAAGGTTTCACAGTGCAAGACAGCAGCCTCTTGTGGAATCACAACACCACCAGTCAATTTGGCCAGCAAACCCAGGCAACCAGCCTCTAGAGGTTGCCCAGGTAGAAAAGGGGCATCTAGCATCCATATTCCTTTACTTTATTTGGGTGTTCCTGCAGTGGTAGGAGCACCAATCACCACTCAGAGAGGGAAAGCCATTGTTAGGGCTCATTTCTACCTTGCCAGTTCCTAGGTACTCTGTCGGTCCAAGAGACAATTGCAATATGTGAGCTTTTGTATTCGTGCCTTGAAACAGACAAGGGCAGACCAAGTTCAGAACCATTTGAAATTAAAAGGATACTTGCTCAGTGTCTTGCAGCCAGGTCTGAGGTTAGTCCCATAATCTCTTTAAAATTTGACCATTAGAGATATGGTTTTATTTTTCCCAAGAGAGTTATTCAAAGAAACTTCGGATCTTTTTGTAAGTTCTCAAAATAGCTATAATTTTTAAAAAAAATTAAAAAGGGGCAGCTGAGACAGAATTACTAGGTGCATAGGACAGAAATGTTATCAAAACGGCAGTGGATGATGCAACTGAAATAGATCAATGTCTACTCTATTCCTAGGATTCCTCGAACTTGAAACACCTGTAGGAGGTAGAAGCACCCTTGTACTGTACTAAACCCCAAAATATGATTGGTAGTGACACTTAGTTCTTTTTGTCCACCACAGCTGAACGAAAAGAAAGAGAATCAACAGCCCAGGAAAAACCCCTGAACAACTAAGGCAGATAGTCTAGAGGAGTTTAATGGCTCACTGCCTGTGCTGACCAGAAACAGAGACCCTGACCAGAAACAGAGACCTGGAGAAACCCTGTGCACCTGTTCTCCCACTCCTTCCCAAAGGCAGGCACTTGCAAGAGGGCTGTTTAGCCACAGGAAAAGCAGATCAAGGTACAGCTCTGCACATTGTACAGCTGCAGAAAAGAAGCTTTCTGTGTTGGACTGACTGTGAAGGAGGCAGACACCAGTACAGACCAGCACAAACCCCTCGGTCTCAGGAGGGTTAAATCCCATCTTTGCAGCATGTGCAGGGGGAACTTAGGTATGTCTGTAAGACCCATTTATGGATTTCAAGCATCTTTTCCCTTCTTATAGACTTTCTTTGATTAGGTAACATACAATCCACTATTTGTCACTGCAAGTGGTCACCCATAACCACACATCAGAATAGCATGAGACACTACATTTAAACTGCTACTGTCAATACAGCACTTGTCCATCTACTTGCATTGCCATACAAATTCACTGCCTTCACACCAATTCTAAGGGTAGGCATTCTTATTTAAATTCATCTTCTTTCTTCACCTTAAAAAAAAAAAAAGTAACTCAACAAATTACCGTGAGGAATGCTAGCAGAATTGTAATAATTAAGACTGCAGTTTGTGAAAAGGCTGGCTTTTTCCTCTCTAGTTACAAGCACATTTTTTCATCATGCACTCATACACTGTGCAGAAGAAGAAAAAAAAATTGCTTGCCTGTGGCTGTTAAGTAGAATCATAGTGTTTACAAGTATACTGATGTCAGATGAGCAGTTCATGTCTTGATCAGTCAGCTGAGTGTAGATTTGGCTCTAAAAAACACAAATACCTCCAGACTGAAAGAGATCATAGGTGAAACAAGGTCTGATTTACTGAGCAACATTTAATGCATTAAGCTCCCTTTTTGCCAGTACCATGAGCTTGAGGAAGGGGTTGATTTTGCCACATTAGCTCCCTAACAAGTTCACCCAGAGATCAGAAAAGTAAATGCTGGCGTGAGACAGGGCAAGAACGTGCACTTGAGAGGACAGGATTGCAAAAGCAAGGGCAACAGGGGTCCAGGAAGCTGTACAATATCTGGCCTTGGAGATGCTCATCATTTCACTGCATCAGCCCCAGAACAAGTTGATTTAACACTGAAGTCCATCCTGCTTTGGAGTGGAGGTTAGACTAAGTAACTGTGAGCTTGGTTTGAATTTTCCATCTGGGCAACAGAATGATTAAAGGGGCCCATAGAGGTACAAAAACAAGTTGTAGGTTTATTAGCCCTGTGTTTGCTTGTAGGCAGATCTACCTTGCCTCTCATGCAATCAGTTCAGCAGGCTGAGGTTAGCCCTACAAAGATTTAATTGTGCCATGCCACCCCAGTTCAGACAGCTTGTTCACATTATTGCCCCTGATGTTAGTTGAGAGGTGCTCTTTGATAACACCTGGTGCACAGAGTGAGGCCTGCTTTCAGATACCTACACACACACTGCTCAATTCCAACATTCAAAACTCTTGCTTACACATCTGGTGTTAGTTACTCATGTGTGAGCAAGCTTGCTGAAGACAACAACATATTCCCAAGGCCCTAACTTCACTTAAAACTGGATTTTCATTATTCTATACAACGAAGTAAAAGACAATACTAAGGCTTGGCTAAACACCACTAATAGAATCAAGTCTAACATGCAGAAGAAAAAAATGTTATGACAGTGTTTCCAGCTGTAGTTCTCAATTCCTTTAACCCAGGTTTAAGAAGTCCTGCTTACAGAACAACCAAAGGCATCGTGGTTTGCCAGGAGTTGTAAGAAATTCACAGCAATTCTAAAAAATGAAGTCAACAGATTTTGGAATAACTTAGCCAACCCAAAAATGGACAAGATCCTTCACAGTAAGCTGCTTTCCTTGAAAAATCAATAACAAGATTAAAATGAAAGTAAAGTGAAGTATGATCTGTTCTTTTTTACCAGCTCCTGCAGACCCTGGCTGTCAGGCAACACAGCAAGCCATTTCCTTAGGGTTAGAGTTAATTGCTATAATCACAGAGCCAGCAGCAATCCCGTCCAGGTGAACCATTAGTTAGGGAAAATAAAATTATCAAAAGAGAGCAGAAAATGGGGTAGAGAGGTTAAAAAAGCATAGCAGTTTTTCAAAGGGAAGAGGTATACAGTATGTTTCCTGGTTAAAGGAAGAGAAACAGCAGTATGTAAAGAAAGGACAGGGCTGTAAGCCAATTAGCAACTCTATGTTTTGGTGCTCAGACTGCCTGAATGGATCCTTCAAGAGACAAAGATAAGGGGAAGCACAAAGTCCAATACTGCTTCACCCAAGAGAAGGGAGGTCTTTAACAAACACTGGAACAGCTACAGATGCATTTCACCCTTGTTTTACACCCTGCCATTTCAGAGTCACTACAGCTGACAGAATACAAACAACGATGAGGTCCGGTACGGGATGTACAGTTCACAACGAGCATAATTATTTTCCAGTTAATTGCACGAGCACTGCAATGTGTTTCCCGTGGATTTTCTGCCTTAATTCCCATGCTGGTCTGCAGCTCTCTCACAGCATGCCACTGGAGGTCTGACATAAAAACAGTATTATAACAGAGCACGCAGGTTGCCACAGATGGTTCAAATTAAAGGCAGCCTAACAAGCCATTCCACAGACAAAGAGGCAGCACATCCAGCACTGCCCACACCGAGCCCGGTGCCTGCAGACCCCTCCCTCCCTCAGGGGACACTGCAGCACTGACACCCAGCTCACCAGCACAGCCACTTGGCTGGCACCCATGAGTGAGAGCTGCAGGGCTGGACTCTGAAGGCCAAGGAAAGCCAGCACATACCTACTAACCAGCTGTCCAGCAACACTCGGGTTGGCGTTGGGGAAATCATTCCTCTGCATTCAATGCATCAGAAGCATTTTAAAAGACCCTCTGCTGCCTAGAGGGATACACAACATTTTTATGAAGCCCAGCAACATGTAGTGGACTCTGGTAGGCACCACAAGACATACGTGAAGACTAACAGTTTTGAGGAACTTGTGCAAAATAGCTACAAGAGTGAAGGCTGTTACAGCAGCAACATACACTCCAACACTCTTTAATTATGGATGATAAATTTCAGTTTACCCTAAAAATTTACTGTTAACGTAACGGCCAGCAGGAAGGCAGGCATTAAGCAATTTACCCATGATAGAAGATGTTTTTATTTCTTGTTCTTAGCGTGGAGTTTTTTTCTGAGAGATCAAACTTCGTCAGAAAGAGACAGTGAGATCACTCCATAGAATTGCAATAAAGCATTAACCTGGTTTCCAAGTCACCTGGCAAAACTGCAAAAAACACAGTATCTCAGAGCATGCTTTTTGCCTACTGTTCTAAGAGTCTCAACCCGAGGCTCACGAGGGTTACTGACAGGATCTAATAAATACCTCATAAAGATGCTTATGTTTGGATCAGAAAGCATGGAACAAAAAATTTATAGATGCTTTTTTTTTAAACAAGCATTGTGACAACAGCAGTTAAAGCAATACAATCCTCAATGAAGACAAAGAATTAAAATCTGAGAACTTGTATTTTTGCAGTTTAAAATTTGTGAACAATGACAGTATAAAAGAACGTCTAGGGAAAGAAAACAGAGATGGAACACATTTGAGATATCATGTGAGCAATACAAACTGTTGCTTGTAAATTCTAGGCATGTTCTCAAGACCAACTTTACAAAAAGTAGAAAAACACTTTCACAAACATTTACTTCTCCACTGCAAAGAAAAACACTGAAGAAACTATTCCAATTAATGTTCTAACTAATTAAATGACAAAAGCCTCCTTTTCTGTTCTTTCAGACTCAGTTTAATAGCATTTATATGTTGTCAAGACTTGTACCATCCATTTGATCTCTGGAAAGGCAGAGAGGCAGACAGAATACAAAACAAACATTAACAAATACTACATGAATACAGAATGCCTAACAGCATGCCATTCACACCAGCAAACAGCCAAGGACAATTAAATTATTCATAGACATGAACTGTCCAAGGTAGGAAGAAAGAGAATTAATAAACACACTCTTGAAAAAAATCACATAAAACACATCTAACCCCATTAGTAATTTTTTTTTTAACAACTAACAGCCAATTTCTGGTACCAGACAAAGAATCAGAAGTCAAGGTCTTTCCAAATAAATTTTTGTTATACCTGGGTAATTAGTTACCATATAGTCAACTGCCATATTCCAAAATCCTTTAAGGCTGACAGCTTTGAAATGCAAACCACAACTCCCTTCTCTCCCTCTCAGAAAAGCCAACACCTAGTCAGCACAGAACTGCTGGAGAATGGGATGACCAACAAGAAAGGGAAAAGTCTATTAGTCAAAATCACAAGCAGGTAAGAAACCTGGACACAATTTTATACAACTAATTAGCTTCCTGCGATGCTCTGTAACTCTTCTCAGCTGTAAAAACAGAAGAGGCAAATATTACACTCAGATGAGGTCTACATACGTGCTTTGGTAGTGGGCACATTGGTGTGAATATTTGCAGTTGTGTGAAATCCTGTGACTTCTGTGAAGCTCTTAATGTTACAAACCACCTGACTACCTCTCAAGAGCATCTGTTCTCTTCCACCAAGTGATTAAAAAAGGTCTTCTCTTATGGAAAATTACGTGGCAAAGTCCCATTCCACATCACCAGCAAATACTCAACATTTTTACGGAAAGCCAGCAAGACATACAGAAATAGCCCGAGGGCAAAGGCTAAGACAGCAAGGAGCTAAGGGCTCCAATAATGAAGCAACAATTTCAGAGAGCTGCAGCAGCAGGGTGGAGCAGATAGCTGGAGACAGCCATCAACACCACAGCAGGGTGGTGGGACAGGACATCCATCCTCGCCTCAGCTGCACCCACACTCCCTGACAGATCTACCCACATCACCGTGAAGGCAAACTTCGGCTAAGGTGCTTGTTAGCGTAATGCTGTAGCTAAGTTTTGTGTAGGTGCGAAGTACTTCTGGCCTGGCACAGTGTTACCTTTCTGCTGCATCAGAGGTTATCATTTTACATCCTTGCAGGTAAATTCACAGCAGCTTAGAGCCCTGATGCTTGACGTATATGCTGGAATTAAGAAGAGCGGGGAATTTATCGGGATCTTTGTGTACTGGGAATATATGCTAACTACATAAAATTGCCTAATTTTTTTCTAGGTTGGCCAGAAATTCTACCCTGACCTCAAGAAACCTTTCCATCAAAGCTTAAATTACCGGAGTTTCAATGACAAGTTATCCTAGAAAATCACCTCTAAGACAGAAAAAAAAAAAAAAAAAAAAAAAAAAAAAAAAAAAAAAAAAAAAAAAAAAAAAAAA
>VZTR01003022.1:302476-315554 GCA_013400775.1 Chaetops frenatus
GAAAAGCAAGTCTGATTCTTGTCATGAATCAGTAATGTACAGTGAAAACTAGGATAAGATAAGGCTTTCCTTCAGTGCAAAACAGATTTGAAGACCATCTCACTGCCTTTTGAAGACAGTAACTATGACTCTTGAAAAAGGAAAACAATCCAAGCTTTTCACTTTTCCAGCCACCACCACAACCTCTACTAAAACAGCCACAGACAAAATAAATCAACAAAACCAAACCATGCTTATTATTTAACTTTAATTAAACATGGGTCTAGTCAAAAACCAGAATAAATAAAACACATTTCATTTTAGGCTTCTAGGAGTAAAAGACCCATCCTTTACCCTGAAAGCCATTTTATCCCATTTCAGAAAGCAGTATGTCTAATCAGTGAGAGAACACGGGGAGTTCTGCAGCCATTGCTGCAGAAAGTGCTGGAAAAGAAATATATACGCACATACGTACATAAAGAGAGCAAACTCATATAAAAGCTGCACTGAAGCAATGAATCGTATCCTCTCATTTCATATGGAGGTGGGTAAATAATGGCACAACAGAGATTTCATTCATGCAAGAGGTCTGGGGTATGCTGGGAAGTCTCAATGTGACAATTTGCTGCAGACGCCTGCTTAGAGGAGCCATTTATCAGTGTCACCCATGCGCATTACTACACACAGCTTCCTCAGCAGCATGATTCCACACCGGCTTTCCACATAGCACACCCTAGTCCTTGATATTTCAGGCACAGAAATAACCCTTATCTAGGCCTTAGCAGTGTGTGCTTATTGAAACAATTTGTATTATCCAGAGCACATACATTTGGAGTAGGAAAGCTATGAAATTTATTTCCTTTGCTGATAAAAAGACCAGCAAATTAAGAGAAGTCAACACTTTCCCTCCTGCTCCCTCTCCTCTTTATAGCCCTATTTAGCTCATTGCTTATAAACAGTAAACACAAGTATTCCCATCAGTAGGGTTGACTCCTGGAGGATACAAGCATCTTGGATGTTTCATCTCTTGTTATACTTAAGTGGAATATTAAACAGGCAAGACAGTAGCAGACTGGGCTAGGAAGAACCAAGTAACTAGGACTGACAAAGAAGGATGGCAATTTAAAGCACTTCAGTCTGTAAAGTGCTTCATTTAGAGCCATCAGTGCCAGTGCATTCAGCCTTCACATATACCCCCTCACCACCACCTTTGGCTGTCCTCTCACACCTTAAGACTATTCTGTTCTGCTTTCAAAGTATTAACAAGTACTGCTACTTAATAGCATGCCTTAGTGTCTCATATAATAAATACTACAGAATAAGTAAGCTTAACACTATAAGAATTCAAATTAATCTGGAAATCAAACACTTTTTCCTTCAGAGACAAGCACAGGGAAAGGGAAAGCAAGACTGAATTCATTCCTGTTACTGATGCACTAAAACACACATCATTTATTTGTTATCCTGGGTAGAACAGCTACTGCAATGAATTGAATTCCTATTTCACACCAAATCTCAAATAGACATTACAGAACATAGATGTCTTTGTGAATGGTAAAAAGATAAACAAATCAATTACATGTAAGAAAGAAAAGCCAGCCACATCTTTAGGTCACAGGATGCATCAGCATCTTAGCCTTTGGATAAAAAAAATAAATTTCAGAATGAAAAATACCAAAATGCATTAAATCAAAGACAACTTTGAGTTAAGGCTTTCTGCTCTTCTAGTTGCCTGCTAATTTCTGTTCTAAGAAAGAGCGGCAGACTGAGAGACAATACATTTTAGGGATAGATTTTTTAAGGAAAAACAAAACACAAACTTCATATTTTAAGGAAAAACAAAACACAACCTTCATATGCATCCTTTCTGCAAGACTTTAAAGTGAGCTCAGGCTTTTAAAAAACCCGGGTTTATCACCCATTCCTCCTTGCTTCCCAGCATGCCACCTGTCCCATGAAAGCACTGTTGCTTTGCTGCCTGGACCAACTTCCTTCCCCACTTCATTTCTGTCTCTACACTTGGTATTCTTCCTCTCAAAGCCCCATATTTCTCCTTGGGCCTTTTCTATACTCACAGCTGCTCACGTCTTTTAGGACACCAAAATGTATCGGCCAATCTGCCATAAGTGCAACTTTGAAAATTAGCATTGTGAAGCCAACACTGAACGCTTCAACAATCAAAAAAAACCCCAAACAAACAAAAACAAACAGAACCCAAAAACAGGACAAAGGAGAGACACGATCAAATACCTGTAACAATTAAGCTCTTGTCAAGAGCTTACAGGCAGATCCCAACTCTTCATTTAAAATGAGAAAGCATTCAATGAGTTGCCTGCCCCATGTCATATTCCTCACCAAACAGCCTCTTTGCCAGAGCACTGAAATCCGTGACTTTACAAATATCAGCTCTGTAAAATCTTGCAGAACCTTGTTTTCAAGGTGATGGAGAAGGCTTCCAAAAGCCAGTTTCTCCTTACCTACTGTAATTTCTTTCACCCACCTTTAAATCTAACACAAAATCCAGAGAATTTGTGTCAAATCCATTATTCAGAAATGGATTTGACACACAGGAAAGAAAAGGAAGTCTTATTAGGCATACTAAAAGTACAGCTCAGGATTTAGGCTTACCACCCATGCTGCAGAGCTGCTTATAAAGCCATCATTAATGGCCTTCCAGCTACCCATCATTTCCCCACATTCAGTCTGCCCAGACAGCAAGCTATTCCTTTCTAACAAATACCACTTTAATTGCATCTCCCACTTTGTTAGCCTTCTCGACCTCCAGTAAAAGCCATCTCTGGTCTAACAATCTCTTAAACCTGACACTCACACCGACCAGCACACTTGTGTGCCTTCCTGCTAGGTTCACACGTACACAGCAGGCTTACTGTCAAGAATTTCCATTAGAAATATAACGGCAGATGAGATGAACTGACAGCTTTAGGGCTAATGGGGAGAGAAAAGCAAGGAGAGAATGAAAAGGGAGAGGTAAATAGCAAAGAATATGCATGTGTATTGTAAATGCCTCCTGTCACCAAAGACTTGATTGGACCTTTCTGGTGCCAGGGCTTCTCCAGCCCCAGCACCTCCCTCTGAGCAACAAATGCCAGCCACACAGCTTCAGCCACTGTTAACTCTTCCTGTGGGAATGCTGCCAGGAATCTCAGCATATTAACCCTGGGAATACTAGCATGATTTAGAGGACTTGTTAAATTTTAATGATACCATTAGGAAAGAGGAAAACACACTAGCCCGAACTCCCACCTGGGTGCATTTGGCTGCTGGATAGGATAGTAATGTTTTTCTTTGCCCATCACTATTAAATGAGCAGTGAAACTAATAGAGAAATGAAGAGTTATGACTTCTATTCTCAGTATTCAGCATCTGCTTAAAGCCAAGGCTGCCTTATTGCCTACTAGGCTTTCTGCTGGAGTCCATCAGGTGGATGGAGAAAACCAGTAATTCTTTCAGCACTTGGCACTTAACAGGTCAGAGGTTCATTTAGCCACGAGGCACAGAAAAATAAAAATGTCCAACTGAAATAGTAGCATGTAATCATCCAGACAATCAGTTAGCAGGCAGAAGTCTGCTCTCCTGAATAACTTCGGCATAATAAAGCCTGATTTTGGTTTTGGTAAGACAGGAGTTTGCCCAGGTGACTTACAGGAGCCAGGACAGAAACCTGCAGAGGCCAGTTCTGCCCTGCTTTTAGTAATGGACTCCAAGCAACCACCTCCTTCAGCACTGCAGGAGCTCTCCCATACCTTCAAGTACACCTGTGATAAAAGGAATGGGCAATTCCCACCAGGACAACACAGAGGGCCACAGAAACTGAGGGTTTGTGTTGCTGAATCCTCATTCATCTTCAGTCAATTTTGAGGGTGGTAGAGAAAGAGGGAATGAAACATGCACAACTTGGGGAAAATTACCTCTATCCTAAGGCAGTTCTGCTCAGACAGTTCTGAACAAAGTTGAAACCCTCAAACCACTGTGAAATTTCACTTTTTCTTACGGAAAAGAAAATATTTACTGTGGTAGATATCAAAGTCTCCTTTCATTTGCTTTTCCCCAAACATTCACGTGAGTAGAATTTTGTTCCAGTGCAAATCCATGGAATAGAGAAGCTGTTGTGAATACTCAGGTGCAAGTAAATGATCATGTCAAAGTATACATGATTTAGGGAGCATACGGAAATATAAGTTAGAGTAGAGGCTTGCTATTAATAGATCATAAGAAATCCATAGGTCAAAACACATTTGTAATGAACAAGTACATATAAAGCAAGTTCCACTGGAAGGTAATTTGGAAGCCAAAACACAGACTGTATTCCAAATTTAAAATTTTCCTACAGAAGCGGAAGCTAGCTTTCCTAGAGCTAGATGGATGTTTTACATCAGTCATACTGCACTGCATACAGATATCCTTCATTCTGCATACACAGTTCCTCTGACAAATACCACCAGCAAGAAATTTAAAGCGTTTTCCAGATGCACACTCAATTTGGCTTGGAAATTTTCAAAGGCTTTTGATGCTTTTTTTCCTGAATCACCAAACCTATTGAATAAGATTACTGACTAGACACTAGCAAAACAGATACCATGTGGCCTGTAAGGTAAGTTCTCCTATTTGGAAGGCAACAAAGTGCAAAGACTCAGCCCTTCTTTGTTTAGTAGGAAGGTGTGACAACTTTAAACATGCAATACAAAAATCTTGTATTAACAAATGCTTTATCTGGAAGTGTCCAGTTCCTTCTGAAAAAAAAGTTTTTTGTTTTCATGGTGCATTGCAAACCAAATCCAGTTTAATACCTCATTGGTTTCCTCAGGTCTCTCAAGCAGAATTTCCCTGGAAATTTGTTATTTTAAACCCACAAACACTACTAACAAATAGAGTTTAAGATGAAAGCTGAGAAGAGGAAACCAGTCTGAAGTTTCCTCAGAATTAAGTCTTTTCTCTTTCCTCACAGAACCCAGAAAATATTTTACAATATAGAAGAAATTACAGATCAACCATATACTATGTAATTTAATAATACAGATTGAACAGAAGATCCTAATGACAATGTGCAGGTTACAGCTGAGGAAGAGTTAATTTTCTTCCCAGTGGCTGGTATGGGGCTGTGTTTTGGACTGCATTTTGTGCTGAACACAAGTGGAGTGATGGTGTTTGTCTTCCCAAGTCACTGTTACCTGTGATGGGGCCCTGCTCTCCTAGAGATGGCTGAACACCTTCCTGCCCATGGGAAGTGGTGAATTAATTCCTTGTTGTGCTTTGCTTGTGTGCATGGCTTTTGCTTTCCCTATTAAACTGTCTTTATCTCAACCCATTACTTTTCTCATTTTCACTCTTCCCATTCTCTCCCTAGTTCCCCTCATGGGGGAGAAGGCAGCTGCCTGGGGTTAAATGATAACAGACAAAAATAAACCCAGCTGAAGATGAAAATAGTTTTTAAGAAGTATACCAGTGCTGGAACAGTAAGTAGTTTTTAACAGCCTTACAACACTGTTATTTTAAATAAAACAAATTGAATTCTGACATCGTAACAAAAAGTTCAAGTTGCAATTGAACACACCAGTTCCTTAAGACTGATTCTTTTAGTGTTTCTTTTGTAAAGTAATTAAAAAGTAATCCCTATATTCTGTACTGCAGTTACAATGGAGGCTATGGTTGGATGCATTGTGCTGCTCTCATCAGCAGCTTTCTCAGAGATCACTGGCTCCTTGCTGTTGGAATAGCACATCTAGTCACTCCCTGATCAAAAGGATCCAAGTTTAGAAGGAAGCATTACTGAAAGTGTTTGAACTATCTATCATTTTTATAAGAACCAAGGCAGGGAGCAATCACTGTGTATTCACACAGGAGACCTGCAGTGATGCTAACTTACGACCTTCATATGGAGAGGACAAAGGAAAGGCACATGGGAAGCCCACAAGGGGCCAGGACATCTCAGACCTGCTCAGCCCGAACAGCATGACTGCTGCTTCGAATGCATGCAAGTATTCCCCAGTTACAGTCGTATCAGCCATAGAGCTGTGGCCTAAATTAAATCCTCCTGATTTTCCTGAAGTCCAAAAGCCCACGCACATTAAGGTCACTTTCATGTGAGTCAATAGACTGACAAGGTTCAGATCCAGACTGAAGCACCAGTTCACGTTATACAAAGGAAAGAAATTTCAATTTCTGGTATGTCTTGCAGAGTGTTTCTAACAGCCTTCATGACAAGTTCAGAGCAGTCCAGTCAACTCTCCCCTGCCCTATGAAGTGTCTTGTGTTGCTCTGGTTTTACTTAATGAAACATCAAACACACCCTCATCAAAATAATACTCAACTATACTGTAAAATTTTCTAAAGAGGAGAGTGGAAGGAAAAGAAGCATTAGCAGATTCATATCCTGCTTGTAGATTATATAACTGTACAAAAAAGTCTGATCTGTACCTGTTTATATATTTCAGGTTTCAAGGATGGAGACAAACACAATTCTTAGCAGCTTCACTATGCTCATAGTTATGAAAAAGAAGAACACAAAACACAAACAAACCAGGTTTAATGTAGGAAGATTGCACAGAAAGTAACTGAAAATAAAAGTGGGCAACACAAGTCCCTGGGGATTTGAGTTCCACAAACCTACAAACCAGGATACAGCCATGGTATGGTTATCTAAAGCAACCCAGCTCCAATAACCACCCCATGTTAACAGGAATGAAACACTACCATGTCTTTCAAATGTGCAAGCTGAAGCTTCTAGAGCAAGGCAGCATTTCAATGTGTGACTGTAGCAGACTATTTGCTGTTATTACTTTACTGCTGCTTTCTAGAAGAGCAATATTTTAACTGGGACTTCCATCAGCATCATAGAGCATCAGAAGTTTGATCCAATACTGGCACAGACTGTGAAAGACACTTCTAAACTTTCTAATCTTAGGATACTACTTTGTGCTTAATTTGAATAAAGCAAGCTGTAGTTTGTAACAACATCAGGACAATCTGCTTTTCTGCAGCTGGGATACTTCTTGAATTGCAGCTTCAACAACAGATACAGTGGGGTAGGGATTATTTATTCAGTGGCAGGAGGGGAAGGTGTATGCTTGTGTTCCTCGATTTTAACAACATCAATGCCTCTCAAGATGCAGATGACACTAGCAAGATGTAAGCTAGCAATTTAACCTAGAACACCTCTCATTTTCGACAGGCAGACCTCGTGTCACAAAAAGCTGCAGTTCTGACTACATCATAATGTAGAGTGTGACAGTCAAGTTCATTGTGGTGGCAGGCTGCAGGTTCAGTGCTTGGAAGCACCCCAATTATATGATGTCAAAGGCTGTGGGCTGCTGATGTGGCAAAACCGCCTTGTCTTTCAGCCCTGCAATGTTGTAATAATCTGCTGATGCCGGCGTGACTCCCGTTACATACCCATGGCCCACACTGGTAATGTGTGACATTTTTTCAAACAATGTCTGGGGAACTCATATGGACAACCTTTGTTCCTTTTCCCCTTCCAAAACTATACACCACAGTCCTACGCTAGTTATACAATAATTCTGTGGATGTTGCAACATTTTACTTCTAAGGAAATATAAGACTATCTGAAGATATAAGGTATCTGAGGATTTGACTATCTGAAGATTTTGGACACTGGTACGGCACTCATGGGATGCATAAAGCACCTTGAAGACATTTTGTCATTAATAACAGCCCAACATGAAGAGGTCAATCACAGACTCGGCATTGACTCCGTATTTCTGAACACAGCCAAGTCTTTGTTAAAAAAAAAAAAAAAAAAAAAAAAAAAAAAAAAAACAAAAAAAAAAAAAAACCCACACACCAACAAAACCTCCCCCNNCCACACAAATTCTCCATCCTAGAAATTTACCTCATCAATACTTCCCTCTTCACTCTCAACAGCTCCGCTTATGGTCTAAACGTACTTTCTTTTCTGATAGGAAACACTATCGTTTCAATTCACGAAATATAACCATAGGCCAGTTTCTCATTTCCAAGGCACTTAGCAATGACAAGCCTTTTTCATCCCATAAAGAAAGCTGCAGAGCTAATGGTTTTGACAGCCTCCTAAAGAGCAGTCTTTACCACACAGCATCTTCACCCTTACCTCAAAGACATTTGCAAGCTCAAAAGAAATAGTTATATTATTTCACGTGTTGACACTGAGGATTGCAGCAGCAAGGCTTCCAGCTGCTCCTCAAAAAGGGCTTACAGTAATTCATCAGCCGCAAAGGCAGATCCGTTTGTCTCCTCTAGACCTCTGCAAGCAGCTGTAATTCCAGTGCAAGTGAAGTAGCTCGGCTTCCCAACTTGCCAAGAAGCATACAATTGTAAGAAGATTCACAGATGAGTTATGCTAAATGTTTGGTATTGTGACCTGTGATGCAACACAAAAGAATGGTTGTTGTTGCCTAAACTTTAATGGAGTTAATCCTCCCAAATGCTGACAAATTACAGCCTCGGGCCATTTAAAATCACATTTCTAATGCAATAATCCTATCTGCATTACAATGAGTTGGGATGAAATGATTAGGTGCCTGAGATTTTTTTGCACAGTGAATTAAGTCACTATACAGACTGGCCGTGCTTGTTCACAAATTAAAGGTCTGGACGGAAATGAAATTCCATTATTCTGCCACTGGCTAAGCTTTGAGGAAGTGTTTATTACTGTCCTGTTTCTAAAGTAGCTACCAGCTAACAGAAACCTATTTTTCATTGTATCAGCTTCAGGGCTTTCTTCATTACTAATAATTATGAGTCAAGTCTTTGACCACTAAACACCTCTGAATGAGAAGACTAATTCAACAATATGTAGGCAAAAAATTGGATAGTACCAGTAAACTGGTGAAAAACAAAACAAAACAAAACTGTACCCTGAATGTAAGTCCTCTCCTTCCCCCTTGGGCTCAGAGGGAAGGGAAAGACTGTGCTCAGAATTTACCCAATTCTTATATTCAGAGGCACAAAATCTTAGGTAAGGGAAAGTCCACAATATAAACCACAACACCAGTGCTATCCACTTCTACCATCTGTAGCAGTATCCTTACTTCCTGGCCCAGTCACAATATGCCCAAGCAGCAATTCATGTCTACACACTCAAATTACCTCAGTTTAAAGGCTGTATTCAAGATTTTTTTAATCCCATACTAACAAATTTATAACCATCAGCTTGTAAGCATGCTTATTAGCATTCTATTGATTATTAACACACAATATCATTTGTTACACATCAATATAGCAACTCTTCAATTGTTAAGATGTCTGTAAGGTTAGCGTTCATTGAAGATAGGTGATATCACAGATTTGAATTCAAAGCAAACAGACTTCACACAAATTTTGATGAATAGGGAGTATGATGCTGTAAATTTCTACGCTAGAACTTTGTCTGATGCACTTCTAAAAATACAGCCTAAGAAAAAGCTGAGCATGGAAAAAAAAAATTGGTAATTTTAGACAACCTTTATCATCATGCAACATAAACCCCACAAACAACAGGCACCAAAAGCTCCAAGATGCCCTCAGTCACAAACTGCAGTGTGCCACTATATCAGCCACCTGTGCTAGTCAATTCCCACAGGCCTGCTTTGCTTGGGGGTTACAATAAGATTTAATTCTCATAAAATATAACCCCTTCTATGCACGTAATTGCTGAACATCATTAAGTCACATCTGTAACACAAGAGGAGGAAAAAGAAACAATAAGCTTTTAACACTATTCCTTTTGCTATTGGCAGGGAATCTGGCATTTTAAATGGCTAAAATAAATTCATGTAACTATAATTATATCTTCTTTGCCTTTGTGCCTCACCAAAAAAAAAAAACAAAACCACACACCAAAGTTTCCATCCTGTTGATGTATTAGGAGAGAATGTTTCTATTTAAAACGGCAAGCTAAACACCTCAACACTAACAATGTCCTAGTCAGAAGCAGTTTACTCTAGGTTAAGTGTGGTTTTTCTCTCAACCAAATGAAAAGTTTCATGCATAAAGCCTGGTCTGTTGATGAAGCAATTAAGTATACTATTACACTTGACAGATACACACAAACTCTTACATGATTGCACACTGTCAAAAACATCAGTGTAGGTTCACATTTGGATAGGTTACTGCAGATACCAGTATCTGCTACTAGATACACTCTAAAACACAGATACTCTCACATTCTGCTTGTTCTGCAACACACACTCTCCCAGATCATGAGCATTTCTAAACACAGCATAAATAGGAAACAGGTGCCACAGACTGTACTTATAATACCATAGAAATGTCTAGGCTGTCTTCAACTGCAACAACACAAAATATATGTCAGACCTGGCTGACTAAAAGAAGACAGACATTTTAAGTGCTTCATTTAATAGTTCTAACAAAGGAATATCACCAATTAGCTGTGCCCTATGGGCATCAGAGTCTCGAACTGCAGGATGCTTTTCAAGTTCTGAGGGAATACCCAGAATCAGGAATATAATCTGCTCCTTCTTCCACTTAACTCAGTGGCAGGATCCCTTCCACAGTCAAAAAGCCCCTATTTCTATAGCAGCAATCAACATCAGACCTCACAGGACCCTGAAAAAATGCCAGTTAGAGTAACACGGTGTGGTTAGACTTTAGTCTCAATCCAAACCAAAGCCAGCTTCCCCCAGACACAAACAGGTTTCCACGTTTTTGAGAAACCCTGTCCATCTCACCCTCAGAAGGAGCCCCCAGAGTGTTACTATGGCACTGACAGAGGCAGCTCACAGGCCCTGACTGAACCAGCAGAGCCCATGCCAACACCTTGCTTTCCTCAAAGCAGACACTGATAAGCTGACCTTGTGACACCAGCAAAAACAAACTTCCAAGACCACCACAGCACACCTAATCCAAAGAAGTCAGTGGCACCAGCCACAATGTCTGTGTCCCACATCACCCAGCCCAGAGCCTCACACTGTTGGACAGCATCTGCTGAAGGCAAAAATCACAAGCCCAGAAAGTTCTCAGCAGCCACAAGCCAGAAAGGGTGAGAGAAAAGAGATGCTCCTGCAAACAGCCACAGCCAGCAGCAGCCATCACAGAAAGGAGCTGTGTGCCAAAGGCTGGAGTACCTCAGCAGGATTGAGCCTGCAAGTGCTATTAAGCATAGCATAGAGGGCACAGGGTCACCAATGCCCATGAAGACCACCTTCCTTGCTCCTAAATGCACAGACTGGACAGCACTTTGGTCAGTGGCACTCCTACAGAACTGGAAGGTTTGGAAAGGAGGTGTGAGAAGAAAAAATAACATAGGTAAGGAGGATACAAGGCTACTGATACAAATAAAGATTAGCCTGTACAGCATCAGCTAAACTAAGTGAACAGCAGAACAAGTAACAGCAGAAACACAAGGGTAACCTCTCAGGAAGGCTAGGATGGGCAACATCAACCACTACTGCAGTAAGGGAACTCTGTGCAAATACTTTCATGCCTAAAATCAGTCAATTTCTATTTAACACTGTGCCTTGATGTTAGTTTTATCCTCCCCATCACCCCTAATCTAAATTATTCTGATGGCTCCCATATCTGTATCAGTAATTCCCCACCTATACTCACAGCTGGTAATCACTGTCAAATCACACAACCCAAAATTCAACAAGATTTTGGTACAGGGCCACTTTACAGTGAATCAACCATGTATCAATGGTTAAATTTACTATTAATTTTGGTGGATCCACCTTTCCCTGTTCATTAATAATTCAGTTAAGTCAGCTCTTGAGACAAGGTAACAACCAGCTCTTGAGTCTTTTGTTCATGAGAGCACCAACTCCCTCTCAAAGAGCACATAAATAAATCATGGAGAGTACAACACAACAGCAATACCAGGGACCCCTTCTCAGCAGTCGGCTCTTTTCTATGATACCTCTTTATTGTAACCACTAATGAAAACTCTTTGAAGTGGAAGAGTAAATATTATCATTTGATAATACCTGGACCCAACAAGGCAAACAAAATTGCATTGTACTACATTCCAGGAGCTGTAGACCCATTCACAATACAACGTTCACAGGGTTGCTACAGAGGAACCCAGCGCTTACTATTTTAGTAGCATGAGGTCAGCCAAGGGCTGCTGGTCACTCGTTTAGGGCTGTTAGCCTTACTCTTATATGCACAACAAACAGGAAAAAAAAATAATGCCAAAAAAAAAAAAAAAAAAAAAAAAACACCACACAACACCACCACCACACCAACAAAAATCAAGGAATTTCAGAGTATGCCTTTGGTACCAAATACCCCAAGAGAGGCAAAAAGCAGATTTCCAACTGTATTCAGGATCAGTCAGCTCTTAAAACCTGAGACCAAATGTCAGAAATGCTTACATGCTCTTTAGGCACAGGATTATTCAACCCAACGTTCAGGGTCCAGCAGCTTCAAGTATTTTCAAGTCTTATAGGGAATAAAAAAAAAAAAAAAATCTGTAATTTCCCTGTAACAGAGGCATCAACAAGTTATCCTTCTGCTAAAGACACCTGGGAGAACTGGGTTCAATGCCATGGTCTGCCTCAGCCTCACTGGGTGACCTTTGAGCTCACACAGCATTTCAATGCCTCATGTGAACCCGGAGCTACAGGAGGGTTTCTGGAAGTAGAAACCACAGACATCAGACCATACATACACACCTTACCACTAGTCTTAAGCTGCCAAGTCTAAGGATATTTTGTAAATCCATCCTATAGGAATCAAAGACAGCAGAAGGGCAAAGGACCAGTGATCCCAATGTAATATTCCCACCCTTACTTACCACCACTCTCCACACCCCCCAACTAGGAGGGGAAAAAAAAAATAAAACAAGCGCTCAGGAAACAGCACAAAGCCACTGTCAATACAACGAAAGACGGAGAAAAGAAGCGCGCTGGAAGGGAAGGACTGTCACAAATGCCCCTGAAGCCAGGCAGCCCTCCGGAGACAGAGGCACCCTGCTCCACATGAAGCAGGAGGCGGGGATAGAAAAAGGGAACAAGACCAAGAAGGGAAGAACACAAACAAACCCCAAAGCGCTCGGCGGCGACACCGGCAGAGGGGAGCCCAGGTGGCCGACAGCCCCGGCGGCTGCTGGGGGCCGCTCCGGGCATAGGGGACACCCCCCCCC
>VZTR01003022.1:318158-387114 GCA_013400775.1 Chaetops frenatus
GGCGGGAGCCGTGCCCGCACCGGGACCGGGATGGGGCGCGGAGCTGCCCCTGCTCCGGGGGAACCCCGCCTGCCTGCGGCTCCTCCGGGCACGGCTGCAAAGGGCTGCGCAGCTCTCAGGCGGAACAACTCCCAGGACTTTTAGAGCCCGGCTGGGGTGAGCCCTCCAGCTCCATCCTCAACGAGATGGGTTCACACTCACGGCTTCGGGAGGGTGCCTGCCAGCAGCGCGGCTGAAGGGATGCTGGAGCAGATGGAGTAGCCCAGCAGGACAAAAAAACGGGTGCCTTCCACAGGGCAGCATCTTCAGGAGGATGGCTTTCTCGGTCCTTAGCTCATGGCTAAGTTTGTTTTGAGGTGGAGAAGCAAGGTCATGTCTGGTGAGAAGGCAGAACACCTCCAGCCAGGAAATAACCTCAGAACATGCTGAAATTGAACTTTGAGCCTGAAGAGTCTCTGTAGCAAATTTGCATTTCCTCATGTCTCAGGTTTGCGGGAACTGTTAAGACGGTGCATCTGGAGATCACCTCTCTCACAACCTGCAGGTTTGCAAACTGGTTGGTCCACAGCTCTGTTGCTGTTGCATCAGCTCTCCCTCCTGACAGGCATCAATATTTAGTGGCATTTTGGTCTTTCAAGAAAGACTTTTATTAAATTGTGAACAATTTTGGAAGCTGAAACATATTCCAATTTTTCTAGTCTGAGGTATTTTGGTGCTAAAATCTTTCCAGCTCTTGTTATTTTGTGCTGGACAAAACATAGGACACAATAGTATCACTCCAGCAAGAAGCTCTGCTAAGGACCCTTTCTGTGGGTTAACAATTTTCTCTCTGAGAAGCACTGAGGTATGGCTTTCCGCCTCTCTTTAGGCTCTCTATTGTGGAAGTTGGTTTGGTTTCCTCTTAAAAAACCTTACGCTCCGTATGTCACTAATGAAAGATGATTAGCAGAATCACCAACATGCCAATGGCAGGCAGCTCCATAGCTCTCAATTTCAAGTTTACACATTTCTTCTGTCATTGTAGCCTGTAGTCATGGGAATCTGCCTTAACTTTAGCCCTGGTAAATAATTTATGCTAGCAGTTCAGAAGTTAGACTGATTGTTGTTCTTAATTTGAGACAGAGCTGAAAAAATGGGGCTGTCCAGACAATTATAAGTAAGTGGTCAAGAGCCAAAGCCTTTGGATGCAGAATTAAGTGTCAGAGGTTCAAGCTAAAGCTGGTCTCAAAGCATCGTGGCTTGATTTTGATCTCAATCTGGGTATTACACATCTGTGGACTGTTACGACCTGTCTTTTAACAAGTATAGAACCTTCCAGTTTCTCCATCATACTGCAGTGTGTTTGCTATGGTGTACTATTCCTCTGCTGCCTTCAGTGGATTTCTTCTGAGTATTTCTCAGTGTGAGTGCAATTAAATTTGACCTAGAAGTTCAGCTTCATCACTCCAATCCGAGATGCTGGCACAAGCCTAGTTCTATCCACAAACAGCAGTTTATAAGAGCTGGAAATGTTGGCTGCATCAAAGAAGTGCTTTGAGGTATTCACATTTTTAATAAATTTCAGGATAAAAAAGGTGACAGCAACTGTAACTTGAAGAGTCATCGCTGCCTGCACAGAGGCTTTGTTTCGAGGTTTGGTGCTAATAAGTCTCAGTATCGGGTCTTACTTACAATTTTAAAAAGCTTCCTAGGGGAGATTTGAAATGCATGACAGCTCTGATACTTGCTTAAAGCTGCATATTAATGAGCTGGAGTCCATTGGGGGACAGTGAGGAAATTGAAAGCATTTGTAGTAATACTGACAAAGAATTAATTGTAAAGATAGAAACAGCTAATTAAGAGCTACAAATAAAATCACCAGAACTTTCTCAGTTTGATGTATTTAGTCTCTAAAACCATTCCAGTTCTTGCTCTCTTCCCCTTGCCAAAACTATAGGACCTTTTCAGTAAAAAGCTCTGTCACATCAAACACATTAAGTCCCTTATCCTGTTGTATAGCTCACACATGAGCAGAAGCACACATAGCCATAGTCTGGGTAATCTGCCAGGTTTCTGAATACATTCAGTACAGGAGGAAATCAGCTGTATGGACCAAGTTTATACTTCTGGTGCTGTAGGGGCTGTTCCTTCCACAGTATCTGGGATATACTATGTGTCTGTAGGGTGTTTTCCTATTTGCTCTTGACAATTGTTGAGCATGATATCATGGAGAATTAAGGCCGGGCATTTCCTCTGTATGAGCTGTCTGCTGGGGTGTTTGCTATACCACAATTTCTAAATCAGTCCCGAGATTTACCTCGTGTGTCAGGGTAAAAGTAGACTGACACTGGAAAATAAGTACTTCCCAGTCACTGCTACCATCCCTAGTTCCAGGTGGTGTATCACAGACAGGGAACCCTTCAGGTTGTCCTTATTATAGCTTCTTCTTGCTGCTACCAGTACACTCGAGTCAGCCCACTTTGAGTATATTTCTTCCTTCAGCAAACAGCAGTGTGTTCCTGTCCTCCTGGCAGGGCTATGTCTCCCTGTTTGCTTGGTGTGGTCCTTTTGCTGCAGGGTCATTGCACACATGTTTAGCCTGTACTCTCCTTGCTCCACTGAGACCCTCCTTGGATATCTCCACAAAAGAAAAGGAAGCTACTTGTCTTCAAATTCAGACAAAGAGACTCATTCTGTTCCAAATTAGTTGTCTTTAAAATTCACCTGTGCTCGATACCAGAAGCAATCTATTTTCCACAAAGGACTGTCTATTTGGATTAACTTTGAAAGGAATTTTTTTCTGTATTTCAAATGTAAAATATTCCATAGATTTTTTAGAAACTGCTGTCATAGTTTCTGCTACACAGCCCTGCCTCCTTCCATAAATCTTTATATTCTCAGTAAAAATCAATGTGTGCTTATTAATAAAATATTGATGTGTTTTTCATAAGTAATAAAGGATACAGGGTCATGCACATACATATACTCATGGAGCAGGGTTGCACGGAGAAGTTTGTGATCATTTTATGCAGTGGGATAGATGCATTGCAATGACAGGTCTGCGGCCAATTTTGGTTAAGTTCATAAATTCAAATACTGAAACTTGACAGAATCCCATTTTCTGTTTCTCAGGCACAATAAGCATTTACTGCAACTCCAGCAGTAAAGACAAGCCTGAAAAATTGGGAGTACCTGTGAATCCCAAAGCATCAAGTCCTAGAAATGCAGGTATTACACAGAACAGCAACAGAGCAAAAAACCATTGGAGTAACAACAGCCAGTCACAGGCTCCAACGAAGAAAGGTACAGGCTGCTTCTTGCCTAGAAACCTTGTTTGCCTCTGTGGGCCTCCTGAATTGCCAGGAATTGGCTCTGGAACACTGCTAGCAATTTTCCCTGAGCACAGAGACATGGCTGAAGATATCAGAGGGCAAAGGATTCCTTCTAAATGTTCTTCAAAGAACCTCCTAGCTACAAAGGAGAAACATGTCTTCCAAAATAGTTATTCTCAGTAAACATCTTTGAGCAGAAAAGGGGAGAAGGTGGTATTAGTGGTATCAGCAAATAACAGCATTAATAGGAGGAATATAGGCCAGCACATGCCAAAGTGAGAAAGCAAGCAAAGTGGCTGATGGAGGGTAGCAAGTGCCAAACCAGCATGTGTGCCTGCTTCACCCTAGGAGCCAGGGGCACAGTGCAGATGGTGTGGAAGGGGGTAAGTGGCCACAGCACAGCAAAGTGAACAGGCAGCCCTGGAAACAAGCAGCAAAGCATTTATATAATCACATTTTTATGCTGCATCCTTTCTTGTTGCAGGAGTAATTTATAGCAGTGCAGATCAGCAACAGAGCTGGCATCACAGGCACTACTCTATCGTAGTCTTGAATGTGTAAATGTCTTAAATGAAAGATAGAAGGTAGCAGGCATTTCTTTCCTGCCCCTCAGCTCACCTGAGGTGAACTAATTCAACTTAGTGCTCAAGCAACAGAGAATTACATTCATAAGCTGCATCAGAGGTCTCACTGCAGTATGTTCCTGAGGTTTTTATAATAGTAGGCACTCCAGATCTCAGAGCATCTGCTTCATCTGAAACTCTTTTTCAGCTCCTCTTCAAACATTTCATATGCTTCTTTTATCCTGTTTAGGGTTAAAAGTGAAGCCTAGAGCATGCAGATTTCCAAAAACTTTATTGTTCCATTTTTCTCTTTGCTGTAGGTTATTCCACACTGATTATATTCTTCATGAAGCAACTGGAGAGGGCTGATGACTGGCTTATCTGCCTGCATTTCCCTCAGACCTCTTTGTTACCTGCCTCTAGTTTGCCTTGAAAGACACCGTTTGGTCCCTGTATCCCTCTCTTCATCAGCACACGTGCTGCTGGGGAGGCAGAGCCATGGTTAGACCTTGCATGTCCTGTGGATCTTAGCAGATCACTGGCTAAGAAAGGTACAGAGCTGCTCTCTTTGCCCTTCTCTGTCTACTGCAATGAGTTTTTCTCCAGTGTATTCTGCTCCCCTGCTCTGGCTGCATGAGTAACCCAGAGAGGAAGTCCAGGAGGATTCATGACTGGACCCAGATGATTTCAGCTTCTGTGTCTGCCCATCAAGGGGTGTTCAGATTTGGCAGCATAGCTCTGGAGAGCAGGGGATGAGTAAGGCAGACCTGTTCCTCAGAGGGTCGCCTTGAAGCCAGTGCTCCAGGTGAGCAGAGTTTGCTGTGCACAAGAATTTCTTTCAGGTTTAAACAAAAGAGCAGACTTCTCACTGAGCACAGACATCAGTGTGGGGGAGCTGACTCCAACAGCCTGTCTTTGTGCCCAGGCAGGCTGGAGTAAAGTATTCCTGCCCAAGCTGTGCTCCCTGGAAGCAATACAAGCATGGGGCAGCTGTGCTCAGCAGCATATCCCCCCCTCTGCATTTTGTTATGGCTCTTTTCTGGTTCGTAACTATTCTGTCAGACACCATGACAGAGGGAAAACAATCCCATACCTAGGCAGTAGCAATACAAACACAGCTTCAGAGGTGGACAGGCAGAAAGTGATGGGCATTTCTTCCTGCTGCTGGAAAGCTTTGGCAGAGTGGAATGCATTGCCTCATGTTACCAAATTCAGCAGAACTAGGTCTTTTCTTTAGATAGAGCTTGTCTGCTCGTGAAAGTTTCAGCAGTTTAACATAAAAAGAAGTTCAAATTCCCTTAACGAAATCAGCATAACCTCCCTGATGGCTGTTTGTTTGAATTTAAATCTCCTTTTACTAGCTCCACCCATTTAGTTTGTACCCATGTGAGCAGGTGCAAGTTGAACTGGAGAGCACCAGCTGTATGTTCAGACATAAAGCTGCATCAGCTTGAAAAAGCCAATTTAATCTAACAGCATGTTGTGGTTTAACCCCAGCCATCCATCCACCATCCACAGCCACTCACTCACTCTCCCCCAGCAGGATGGAGAAGAGAACTGGAAAGTTTTCTCACTGTTAAAGTGAGAAAACTCATGGATTGAGATAAGAACGGTTTAATAATAGAAATAAAATAAAACAATAATACAAAGTTGTAATGAAAAGGTGAAAAAAAAGCAAAAAAACTCTTAGTCTGTGTCATGGGTTTGTTCGAAACCGGGCGGAAACACCATTTAATGTAGCGGTTTCACATTCACCTGCTCGCCTGCTCACACCAGGCGAGAGTGTAGTGTAGTGGTTTTATGAGAATAAGGATTAAGAGAAATGCAAAACAGGCCTAAACTTCAAAGATAAAAATAGTTTATTAACAAAAAACAACAGAATCAAAATCAACCCCCAGGTGGTTTCTTCTTCCTCCCCCCAGCCCCTCACCTATGATGGTTCCTTTCTCCCACCTCATTTATCTTCCTTTACCACCATCCTTCTCACTAACAACACAGAGAAACAAACTTAGAAAATCCCTGGTCAATTTACCACTCTTAAAATAGGCTTTCATCAGTCCAATTGGAAGAAGAGTCTCTCTTGTCTCACTATGGAGATTTTCCCACAAGAAACACAAGTCTCTCGTGGAGTTCATGTCACCGTGAACTCCCGCCCAGAAAGGATATTAGTTCACATGTGACACAAGTCTCTTCCCCTGGTTACAGCTTTTCCCACAACTGTCATCCAAGGGCTCACTCATATACTATGGGGTGGAGTTTTAAGGATGAGTTGTCCTGGTAGGAAAGCAAAGGTCTTCTCTCTCTGGAAGCAAGGTTTCTCATTCCTGGAACAAGGGGTCTTCTTCTATCCCCGAGGGCAAGGGACTCTCATCGCTCATCTCTGTAGCCTGGTCCCCATCTTTCTCTCCCTCTGGTCAGGTTCCTCATTAATCACAACTGCTTCAGCACCAAGTGCCTTTGCTCAGGTTACAAGCAGGACATTCACTGCATCTCCCCCAAGGTATTCCGTGAGTTACAAGGAGCAGTTCATCACCATGGCTTTACAAAAGATTTTCAGCTTAAAAGCATCTCTTCTTTCTCCCCTCCTTTAGTCTTTAACTTTTTTTTCATTGACTTAGGAGCTTCTGAAGCCTTCTTCTCTGGCTCAAATCCCGGTAACCGCAGGCTGATCTCTCTCTCTCTCTCTCTCTCTCTCTCTCCGTTGGGGGGGAGGGGGGGGAAGCCCAGCCCGGGAGAGGGGAGGGCCGGGAGCCCCCTTCTGGAGTTCCATTCTCCTCTCCCTCAGGCAGGGAGGGGGAAGCAAAAACAACCTCAGAGCAACAGCAGCACTGCCCGAGGTAGGGGAGGGGGTGGGGGGGAACCCAGCAGGGCCCTCGGCCGCAGCCCCGGCACGGCCCCAGAGCGGCCGGCAGGGGCCATGCCGGAGTTACCTTCCACACGGACGGAAGTAGAAGAGGGCTTCCAACTTCCCGCTCCTAAAAAAATGTAAGCTTCGCAAAGACGCCTCTAATTTCAAGTGGCTACATGAGGTGCCCATCTTAAAATTAGCCAATCCGTGGGCTCCTCACCTCTGCTGGAAACTGTCCCGGCGGAAGTAGGAAAACAAAGAAACCCCCCCCAGGAAGGAGAAAAAAAAGTTGTTGTCCTTTAAACCACAACAGTCTGCCTGCACTGCTCCTCACTGCCTTTTTCCCAGACCCATCCGGATGTCTCTTTATGCATAGACAAGGCTCCAGAGTATTTATAATCACCTACATTTTAATTTGGTTGTTTAGTCTTGTCCATATTAAAGAAACATTCACCCATGCAATTAGTGTTATTGAGCATTTTAACCACTGCTAGCCTCACCACTGTATTCATTGCATGATGCCCGATCTGTAATAATGCAACAACATCAATTTACAGTAATGAATGTGGTCCAGCTGTCCTAGCACAGGCTGAGTGAGGGCCTCAAATGTGACTGGTGCTGTAGGAGACTCACAATGACCTTCTGTGACCAAGGAGTTTTGGGAAGCAGTCAGGTATGCGATAGAAAAATGTGGTGGGCTGCAGTGACAGCTAAGGCTGGCCCTATCTGAAATTATGAACCAATATTCTGGGATAAGCATTGCTAAGTGAGAGCATTTGTTGATAATTTTAATGTTTACTGAGAAGCCTTGAGTGCCAGTGTGTTCACATAGTTACTCCTCTAATGAGACTGCAAACTGAAGCACGCCTTTGGCCCAAAAGAGCTGGAATCTGTGCCCTGGAACTGGCAAATCTCTGTGTTTGTGAATGTGTTCAGGAGCTATTCCAAACTGCTGGGAGAAGCCAGGGTTTCTTTGTTCAGTAATGGGAACAGAGTGCAGCTGGGGAGGCAGCTGAGGAAAGGGACTGGTGATTTTGTGTTATCTGTGTTCCTTTTGGCAGTAGGAGGCTGGTGTTTGCTCCCATGTTATTTACATTTTAGTCTGTGCAAGGATCATATCTTTTCTAGGTGGAAGAGATACTGCAAGCCTGGGATGTGTGTTCTTCTATGTCTATGTACAAATAAATAAATGAACCTGTGGAAGATCATTTTGTGTTGAGTGGAAGATCTCAAGAGAAATTGAGTGTTTCTGTAGCATGCTAGGCCTACTTAAAACAGAAAAAGAAGTGTACTGATTCTGACTTTTTTCCTTCCTGCGCTCTGTCTCAGGGTAATGATGACAGTTGATGTAAGAATCACCTGTTAGAGAGGAGTTTGTGTAAGGTTGTATCATTTGGAGAATCTTCATTTTGTTTGGGCTTCAAGCTGACGTATTTCTCACAGAGAAAATGTTTTTGTTGCTAAAAGGCATGGAGGATCCTCCAGAGGGACCAGTAAGAGTATTGTCAAAATTTCTAAAGTTGAAATTCTCCTATTATTTGCCACACAGAACTTGGAGAACTGTGTGGAGATAGAGCCTTTCCTGTCAGTCACCCTCAATTTCTCTTGTAAAGGCTGATGAAGGTGGTTCTCAGACTTACCTGGAAAGCAAACATATTTTTCTAACAAGTGTAGATGACTGGTTTACCTTTTTTTCTGCATGTCAGGCTTCTCCAGTGGTTCACATTCTTCTACATGCTTGACTGGAACAAATTTTCATGAATTTCAAAAGGAAGGGTAGAATATTTTAAGGAAGTGTTCTAGGAAGGTGCTCAGATGCTAACTAATCAGTGGGGGTCCACATGAGTTGAAGAATCTTTGTTGCATGAGTCTCTGAGAAACTAGGCAGAAAAAATTTCTGCCTATAATTCAAGTCCATCTGGAAAAGAATGGGCAGCCAGGGCCATATGGCAGCTTCATGATTAGTAATTGCCATGCAAATAGCAATAAATTGAAGGCTATAATCTTGTACACTCCTCCAGGGGAAGGTCCTGACAACATTCAGGAGTCTGGCAAAGGGTGGGCAGGTGGGTGGGTGTGGGTTTTTGGGTGACTTTGTGTTTACCATTTTCTGTGTTTAAAGAAAAACACACGTCTCCTCTTAAGCTGAACTGTTTACTATAAAGGCTGCCTACCTGCCTAGACACTTGTTGCTCTTTTTGTTTATAGCATACTAGTGAAATAAACCTGGGGTTAATTAGGCATTAGAGTTCTATTCAGACTTACTAAGGAGACATTAAATCTTAAAGTGAAGAAAGAAATCATTATAGACACTTATTTTTCACATCTCATAAGTGTTAACAATACTGGTCCTCAGTCTGAGTAATGGTCAACTCACATTCCCTTCAGCAAACAGGCCAAGGAGGTGTTTTTTAGTGGTTTACATAAATGAAGTTAGTTTGCTAATTAAACCAAACATCCTGCATATTCATCACTGCTTTTTAAGATTTAGCCACACAGGCTACTGATAGCAGTAATCCTTAAAATGCAAAAACCTTATAGCTCATGTCTTGATAAATGAGGATAATTTCCATACATCACAACCCCAAGGACTTTTTTTTCATGGAGCACAAGACTAGTCCTAAAATTTTTCTGCATGCCTTCTTCAAGCAGGTAAGAAGTTCCTTAAACTTAAACAAGGTCTTCATTCTCTTATTCACAATACTTGCCATGTGGCTGGTGCCAAGACAGGGCATCTTAATGAGACTTTTTGCTGGTGCACTTTGACATCACATCTGTTGTAAGAAAGGTCCCAGACTACCTCTCTGCCTTCTAAGGCTCAACTTCTCTTCATGATCTTGAAGATGTCAGTAAGGGGAATAAATATGAAGAATTTGTCCTAACAAACTCTGCTTACAGGGAAACAGCTCCCTTTAACCCGTGGACCAGATTGGCAAGTACAGACCATGCAGGAAAGTGGATCATGGAGCCCAAATTAATGAGTAATTGAAAGACCATTCTGCAAAAAAAGAAACCATTTCTAATCTGTGAATATAGCAGTGCGTGGCTGATCTACAGAGATCTGTAAGTAGCAGGCATCCAAAGTATGCAGTTGACGCCACCAGGATCCCTGTGGAATGAGGCATTCTTTCCAGGAGGAGGAAGATGGCAGTCAAAGCATGCTCTTGCATATGAACTTTTGACCCATCCATTCACTGTTGAAGAAGGCACAGCTCACTCCCCAAACTTCCAGTGTAGGAAATACTGATGTTCTTTCGATGCAGCAGTGTGAGGACAGGTAGGAGAAGATGAGAAAGCAGTTTGGCACTGTTGGTTCCCTACGGGCAGGTCTGGCACATTCCAAGAATCAAGACAGGCAAAGAGAACTCAAAGGAAATACTATGGGCTGCAGGTTTTAGAGCAATGAGAAATCTACACAATACCACGAAATTGGGTAAGTTAACTGTGTTCCCCTGGCTTGCCCTCAGTAAACTGCTCTAGCAAGCCAGACTTTACAACAACAAGAACAAGATTAGGCTCCAAGCTAAAGACCTTGTGGCTCCTGCAATTTGCACTTATCACACTGATGTTGGCTAAACATATAGCAACTGAAATGATATAGGTAGTTGTCCTCTATTCCAAAATATATTGGTCCCTTTAGCAACAGCCTAAGTCTGCATTCAACAGTACAGGTATTAATGGGCCAGAAAGTAGTTAATTGTACAAACCAGACTTGGCACATTTGGCTCAGTTATACAGACTTTTCAAAGACAATGATTTCTTCTCAACCTACAGTGATCTCACTATATGGGGACATAATCAGTTGACTCCAGATTTGTTTGAAAATAGAGCCTATGATGGGAGCACAGAAGACACAGGGCTTGCTAACTATAATCACGTTAACTGCGAGTCCCTTTGACAAAGACCTGGGAGATGGGAATTTTGGGACCCCTTCCTGACATCTCCAGAGGCACATCTGTACATCTGTACAAAGTAAATACCCTCAGTGTGAAGGGCAAAGATGATGAAAAACTTACCATCTCTGTGAGATGAACACTTACTGGATGGTAAAGCTGGACCTTTATGAGGTGTTGTGGAAGATTAATGATGTTACTCGTAACATCATTGTGGTAACACAGTAATGAATGTGGAGAGTTTAGTTTATTTTTACAATCCCTAAGTAAGAGGACTGTGACTATCTGCAACCTGGCTTGTCATTAATGTAATTTCTTTGACACCGGGCAGTAATGGGACAGTGCAAGGTGTCCTTCCCAGGTGGGGAACAGCTGTTCAGAGGAACACTCACTGATCAGCCGGGACTGAAGACAGCCATTTCTGAACAAACTTATTTTTTCCAGCTACTACCTGAAAAAATGCTTGGCAAACAGAATCTTATCTGTTGTTCTTTAACAAATATCGTAAGGCTTAAAGATTTCATCGACAAAACAAAAGTTTAGTGCAGAGTTCTACCTTACAGTTTATATCTGGCTCAGATCATAACAAAAGGAAAGTGAACTTACTGGTCTCAGCTGGATGCACAAGAGTGCTGAATAAACAGAAGGTAATGCCAATAGAGAAAGGGGAAGAATGTTCCTCCATTGCTATTTTTATTGTCCTTGTTATGAATTTTTATTGAAAGGTAAGTTACAGAGTTAAATTTTAGCAGTGATGAATGCAGTGTTTCTTCTATTGCTCTCTCAGCTTTATTCATTAACTGATGCAGAGAGCTGGTGTTTTCCCCACCATTATTTACCTGCAGTTTCTGACAGTGTCCCTCATAGGCCTCACTGACTATAGAAATGAGCCATATTTGAACAAACTTGGTTCCTAGTAAGGGACAGTACAATACATATTAAATACAAGTTAGAAAGGCAAGCTGTAGCCTTTTAGAGCTACTTATTTTTAGATGGCTTTTATTGGTTTTGAAGCTATTGACAGAAATGAGGAAGGCAGATTATTTCTTATTTCTTGTTTAAGTGAAACTGAGAGTGAATTTGTCCAAAAGCTTCTAAAACCAAGGCCTTCATGAATGTAGATATGTGACTACTGCATAAAAGATATTACAAAGCCTTTGCACCAAACAGTTTCCTATAGATTTTTGTTTAAAAATAAAACCTCTTTGTACTACAAGCATCTCTGGGGAAGGAAGTACATGTATTTTTTGCCTCTGCAGGTTCTCCAGTTATTATTTCTTCTTCTTTTCTGAATTTTATTGAAGGTGTATTCCTTTTACTGAGGTTTCCATGGTTATTGATCTCCTGAAGTTTTCATATTAACCCAGGCAGCCACTCTTTCACCCTGAGTCTCTGAATGCAGGTATTGCTTCTTCTTGTTTTGTAGGAACTTAATCTGGCAAGCCCTTGTCACCAAACAGAACTTTACTTCCCATCTTGATTTGTGTATATTTTTCTCTGAATTCAAATGTTTCTCCTGAGCTCACCTCTCTGTAAGCACATAATAGCACAGGGCATGATTGCCATTAGCTATCTTGAAGGGAACATTCCATGTAAAAGATGTGAGGGTTCAACACACCTACTTGTAGGTCACTTTTTCTAACTTTATGTCCCAAATGTCTGCACTTTACTGTTCAGCATTTCCCCTTATGACTGTATCACTATAAAACCTTTGCTTCCCTGTGAGAACAGGCAGGGCGTGAGCAATGAAGTTCAACTTCTTTGTTATCCTGAAAAAAAGAACAGACTTTCTCTTCATTTTATAGATGCATGCTTCCAGCTGACATTGCCTCCTATGGGAGCAACACTTTCTGGCTATTGCAGGCCAGCTAGCACAGCTTACATAGGGAACATGTTCTTCCACAGCTAGGGATAATGTCTATAGGTATAAAAATTCCTCAGAACACTTAAATGGTCCTTTCTCCTCAGCACTAAGTGCCCAGTTTCTGAAATAAGGATGCTACACAGACAGTTTATGGAGCTTGGGGGGTCCCCTTGTTAAAATTCTGCCATCACGTCCAAAAGAACAGTTATCATTATTCCCTTTTGTCACTGTAGCTCTTCCTCTCACTAAGCACTGCTACATCATCTCTGCCAGAGAGAACACACCCTTGGCAATTGGAAAAGTCCCTATGAAGAGATTTATCTCTTAGTTTAGTTTTTGGTTTTGGTTTGGTTTTAGTTTCTTCAAGCTCTGCAGTGTTTGCTACTGTCTCCAGTGTTCATTTAGCTGTTTTGAAGAGTAAGTTCTGGTGGCAGATCCCCTACTCTAACTAATTCACTATGTTATGCTGGAGAGGTGGTACATTTTTGAAGAGGAGAACAGAGATATCACCATCAAGTGCATCTCATGTTGTACTACTTTGCCAAAAGATATTGCATCCCTTTGTGGTTTGAAAGATGGAAAAAGAAGTTTCAGTCCTTTGTATGAGAAAACCCAAATGACACATTTCAACATGCCACTTTTCTTCATGGCTACTCAATTCTGCCCCATTGGAATCACAAGAGTTTTGTGAGAACATCTGCTCGAAATCCCAACTGCACACTGCCATAGGAAATTAATAAAAAGGATGAACCTCTTTCTTCACATTGGTGTAGTAAAGCCAAAGCTTACATTCTTTCAGCAGTTTCTTTTACCTCTGTTTCCAGTGCATTTTTACAGATGCTTTCAGGATATGTACTCTGGTGTGACATCACAAAGAAACCTGTCTTGGCAAAAAAGCAACAGAGAGAACTTATGGCTTTTTTATACAAATGGTAAAAACCTGTAATTAAGTAGCTATTAAAAGAGTAACTGGGTTTACTCTGTGTGTCCCCTGCTTTTCATGATAGATGTTTTTAGACTAAACTGTTGGGGGTTTTCCCCATTTGAGCCTCAGAGGGCTACTGCAATAAAAAAGTGAATGAGAGCAGCACTGCATTGTGCCTCCAGATGAGACAAGCAATGAAAACAAAATGCATCCAAACAGCTAAATCTGGGGCTTAAGCCAGCCTTTGTACACTGAATAATAGCCATCCTGAGCAAATAGACATGTCTTATAACATTTCCTGAACATAACAAACTGTGGCTCTGGTAGAGTTTTTTTACTTTCTTTCTTTCTTTTTCTTTTTCTTTCTTTCTTTCTCTTTCTTTCTGTCTTTTTCTTTTCCTTCCTTCTTTCCTTCTTTCCTTCCTTCCTTATTTCCTTCTTTCTTTCCTTTTCTTTCTTTCTTTCCTTCTCTCTTTCTTTCTCTTTCTTTCTCTTCCTTCCTTCCTTCCCTCTTTCAAAAGCCTCTTCTAAAAGGCTTCTAGAAGAAATAGAGTCCAAAATAAAAGGAATTGGTTTAGCATATGAAAACACAGAAGCAACATGTGTATGTTTTTAAGGCTGCAGTGTCTCCAGGATAATAGCAGGAACCGGTAATTTTGCATCTCCATGCAGAAGCCTAGTTTCACTTTATGTGTTCTGAACAATATGGAAAGTTCTGGCTGCTGACTCTTGCTAACTCTTGCTTGCATTACTATAGACAAGAATTACTACTCACACCCACGGTTTTACAGTTTTGGTTGTTTCACTGACACGACTTGCAGCTGGTTGGACATCTCTGTTGGATCTTCGACAGATAAGTCTTCTTTAAAGAGACTAAGAAGTTTTTACAGTGCCTTGTGAGCCAATGCATCACTATTTCTGAAGCTCTTCTGTAGACAGAATTCCCTTTGAAGTCAATGGGAGTTCTCTCTGAATAAGAGCTTTAGGATTTGGGCCTCAGGACACAAATGCTGTGATCAGTCTTTTGAGCATAGTGAGTAACATTTTCTTGGCTTTCAGAACTACACTAAGCCAAACAGTAGCCCCAGGGCTTCAAAATATGTTAAACAGGAGAATCTGCTTTGTTTCAACCTACATCTTTCTTTAGCTTTTAAATCAGCATAGTCCCCTTGCCTAGTACTGACCTGTCAAAAACACTCTCCAACAGTAAGAGCAGATGTTTTAATAGTTAGCTTTATAGTCAAACCTATAATGGCATGAGACACTATGAAACAGAGTTGTGTTCAATGAAAAACAAACATACTTGATGTGGCCTGACCTGTTTAGAAGTTGAGACCTGAACATACAGTCTGGAACAAAAGGCTTGAAGGCTGAGAACTTTATTAATTATGTTACAGGGAGGTCTGTAGACACTGATTTCAATCAGACCGTCATCGTACCAAACACTGTGCAAAGGTCAGAATTAGTGATACAAAAAGTCTGCAGTACAAGTCGGCAAGACTGATAATCCCTGTCTCCTATTCTTTATAATTCCTCTGACTTTATACATGGAAAGGTCAGCTAGCAAGAGACTATGTGACCTTCCAATACCTCTCACAAAGTCCAAAATGAAACCTGTCTGCCAACCTCCTCTTTTTTTGTCAAGACTACTCTCCCCCTTTCACACAATTATAACTGGACTTAAAAAATCCTAATTTCCTGTGCCCATCCCAGCCTTGGCTGAACACCAGCATCCCCAGCCCCTTTCCCCAATGGAACTGAAGGCCCAGGTTCTTCCTGTAACCTGTGATGAAGTCTTTGCCCATGCTGATCAGTGGTAACAAGTCTAGATCCAGTAATAAACCCCACCCTGATACAGGCAGCTATCAGAGAGTGCAGCAGTGCATCAGCAGTGTGGGGCAGAGAAACACTCTCTTGCATTTTCAGTCCTCATAGGCTATCACATGACTGTATTAATGAAACAACACATAAGAGAACCAAGAGAAAAGACAGACTGGAACAAAAGCAAATTTGTATTGCCTGAACAGAGCTAAGAGCCTGAACATTTTACAGGTTCTTACCTGTGTGATAACGTGAGTGGAAGTGCACAGATGAACAGCCCAGTTCTTTCCCTGGAGGCCCAGGTGTGATGCTGGCCTGTTAGCATTTTGGTGGAGAAAGTCCTCAACTTCTGTTTCTGCCCACAGCCAGTGGAGAGTCTCAAGCAGTTGTAGATATCATATTGGTATGCATTGTACTGGGAAAACACTGAAGTCTTCAGGTGTGAATATATCTGGGACTATCACTAGCAGACAGAAGAGTGTTTTGGAGAAGCAACTTCAAAGCTGATGAAGGAAACATAGAAAGGAATGTACTATCTAGAATATGAGCAACTGTACTCCCAAGCACAAGCTCAGCAGCTAGAAGAATTCTTCCAAAGTATCAGTAAGACTGAGGTCTCCTCTATACACCAGATATGCCCTGACACAACTGAACCTACTTAAAATTTTAAACAAGTAAAGTCTTGTCCAGCGTACAACTCACAGCAGTGATGTAAACAGTCTGCTGATTCAGTTGCACATGTAGATGGTTTCCAGTGTTTGCTTCTTTGCCTTCTTCTTAATTTTGTTTTCTTTTTCACATCTGGATAATGAGTTCCCTTTACTCTCCCTACTTCAACTAGGTCAAAAACCCCTCTGACTTGCCTGATTTCTTCAATGTCTTGGCTCTACTTCCCTGTGTGAAATCCAGATACTACGTTGGTTCCTCCCTAGAGATTTCTCCTTTTGTTCCAATCCCTTACCTTGGTTCGTGATCTTGAAGGAAGAGGCAAAACAGCCAGCAGGGAGAGGCATGTTATGAGACAGCTCTAGACCACTCAGCAGTTCAATCTGTTCACCTCACAGAAGAGGACAAAGTAGCATGTTTTTCCATTCAAATTTAGAAATAAAGAGGGGTTTTAGTTTCACCAAAATGGTTCCCTAAGTCTCCTCTCCCTTTCCCTAGGGTATGGGTCCCTGCTCATCCCCAGGGAGCGCAGAGCAGCAGGGCACTCAGTCCTTCATGCAGCCTACCACCACCAGGGGGAAATGGGTGGCCACGGGCTGGCAAATCCTGAAAGGCACAGGCAAGGGAACAGTCCTGTGTGGCCACTGCTCAGCCTCTTCTGGGCTGACCCACGGGGCAGCGGCTTCACAAGCAGGTCAGATCACTGCTATTTGATCCTAGCTGCCAGGGTGCACTCAAGTTTTAGGATCCTACAGAGTTATTTCTTAACAATTCTTTCACCTCCAGTTTGGAAACTCTCTAGGCAATGAAATTTGCTTGCTTATGCCCAAAGAGAAGACTGCAACTTGCTTTTGTCTGTCCTGTTTGCACATATCTTTCTTGCAAAAGGGGATGAGTATTAGAAGATGGAACTAGAAGAGCTGCTGTACAATAAAGTCAGACACAATCACAATCACACTTCTTACCTGCCAGAATACCCTCTTTCCTTGCATTTAAGGACTGCAAAAAAAAAATTATATATATTATAAATGAATGTATGTTAAGATGCTATCTGCCCTATGAATTGTAACAGTATTGTACATAGACATCCTGATTTGACACGGCAACAGCTGAGGCAGCCTCTGGGGAAGCACCACTAGAAACAAATTGTGCTCTCTTAGGAGCACTGGGAGCTATGAAATTATTTCCTGAAATAATCATCTTCCTGCTGATATCCAGGATGAGACTGACAAGGACTCCAAGACTGCATATGAATGAAACTTGTACTTACACCACCTGTTTCAGAAATCCAGTGTAACATACTTCCACATCAAATGGAAGAAGGATTCATCTAGAGAAAATAATCTCAGCTTTGAAAGAGAGACTAAAGAAGGCTAATAAAAATATATTTTCTTAATAGGCCTTTGTTGCTCTTGCTTTAATCTCCAAAAAACTTGTATCTTCCCCCATTATGACACTAATGATAGCCTTTGGTTTTCCTTCTTCCTGGCAATGAAGTGGAACACACAGTAAATGTGTTGACCAGAGTGCATTGATGAGTCTTAGGACCAGTGAAACAGTGTTTCCCAGATTTAGCTTACAACTGTGCATACGTTGTCTACCTGCATTAACTCTTCCTGGTCTTGCTGTTTAAGCAAGTATCAGTGAAACAAAACTTGGGTTAGAGAAGTAAAAAAGTGAATTTCAAAATGGTGTCTTTTAGACTGCTTCCATCACCCCATTTAGATCATGCTAATCTCTTCTTTGTGAAGCACAGCAGGTCATTTGCAGCTGTTCATGAAAACAGTTTGTCTGAGCTTCCAGCTCAAAGGAAACAAGTGGGTAGGACAAAAAACCTGATATGAGGAGGGGTCCTCCTCCCCCTCTGTTCTCAGCTCTGCCACTAGAAGGGCATGACAGGGGGTAAGGCACTCAGTGCCTCTCTGTGTCAGTCCTCCCCAAATTTCATCAGCTGACGCAGGCTGTGGATGACACAGAGCTGGAGTATGCAGCTGGGACAAAGGAGAGGTAGAACATAGTACAAGAGGAAAGCAAACTTGATAGAGAGTAGGAAAACAGAAATGGGGTGGAAGGTGTGGAGTACAAAGTGCAAGATGCTACTCCTGAGGAGCAGGCCACAGAATCTCCTACAAGCTGAGACCTCATCAGTTGAGGGCAACTGCTGGTCACTTGTTAGAAGATGATGTACATGGCAAGAACTCGAAAGGAAAGAATTTGAACTCAAGTTCAAGTTAAAGAACAGCAGTACAGTAACAGAAAATTATCAAACTAGAAATGAGAAGAGCTGTGAGGTCTGGGGTGGTCTGCTAGCAAGTAAAGCTGAGACACTCATTCTGCACTATCTTTCAAAAACTGGTGCTTCATCAGTTTATGAAAATCAAATTCCCATCCTGTGATCCTAAGTTTTGAAGAGCTGAAACTACTGACTTTCAAACTGGTTATGAAAGGGGAGCTGTTCATTGCCTATAGTGACTGAAATGTTCTTAAGGATTAGGTTGACTATGGAACTGGTTGGAGTGTTCCCTGCATGTTTAAAATGAAAGCAATATACCACGTCAGTGGATAAGTAATATAAACTGGAACTAACTGGTCCAGTTCAATTGCCTATGGTAAACAAAACACAAATTAGAATTATACTTGAAATTATAGGAAGTTTATTTGATCTATTATATTATATCAAAAGGTGTAACCTACCTGGTTCCTTATTAGTTAAACACATACAAAGATTACATTTAAATATAAAACTTACTAGTATTAGTCACCTTAAGATACTCACTTACCTGCTTATTACGTGTTTTCACAGGTCTCATTTTCTGTTAGATTTTCAAAAGCAATCATAAAGTTATTTCTTGGCTTCATTAACATTATTTTTTCTGCTATTTTCCAACAAAATTCCATGATTTCTTTTCCAGACCTTACACAGTATTTCTGTCAAGAGCTCTTTTTCTTATGAATATATTTTATATGTATTTATATATATAAACACACACACAGAACCCAAGGAAATATAACTACACATATTTTATTTAATTATAAGCACCAAGTCACAAGCTGGGCTTTGTTATACTTTAAAATACATATTTCAACTATCTGTCAAGCCACGGTGCTGTAACCAAAAGGTATCTCAGACATTAAAGGGGAAGGTCTTAGTTTCATCTACTACCAGCTTTGTACGGTAGTCTCTGTAGTGAAGGATATTTGTTTCTGGATCGAGAGCAACAGCAAGCATGTCCTCCATTTCCTCCTGAGTAAAGGGCTCACCTGAAAGACAGCAGAGAATAACACTTTGTCTTGGTAAGTATTCTTTCAAGGACTGGCAAATTCCACTGCTTTTACCTTGAAGGGATCTCCTTTTGATTCTCACACAGAGGAGAAAAGGAACAAAACAAAGGGTCTTATTCCTTCCGTTTTGCCAATATAAGTCCTGCATACCAAGTGAGCCACTCTAAAAGAAAGGAGACAGAGGATCTGGATCTATCTAGCCTGTTCCTCTCTGTCATAGATTTTGAAACAACCATTTTTGTCAGAGTTTTTCTCCTGTGTACCTTAGAATTATTATCTCTCATTTGGCTATCCTTGCACTTGTATTCACATCATGAAAGACTTCTGGTTTTTCTCTTTTATGAGTTTCAAAGCTGCTGATGGCCTACTTCATGCCTCAGAGAACCAGGTTACCATCTGAGGCTAGGTCTTGCACAAAGCCTGCACACCCTTTTGAACATGAGGCAGGTGGGCATGAGTCAGCCATGCAAGAAAAGCAGGCTCTTCAAGAGATATTGGGGATTACAGAATGTACAACTTAAATCTCATCTTTGAATCTCTTTGTTTGCATATGGCTCTAGAATTAAGATCAAGATAATGTAAGAATGAATGAGCACTGAAACCACTGAAACATCCAGAAATCTAAGCTGCAATTTTACAGGACAGCAAAAGAGTCACATACTTTGTGAGCACAGACGTGTGCACAGAATCACAAAATATCCAGACATGATTGAATTATGAATAAGAATAAGAATGTCTATTTTATAATGTCTGCAAGCAGGCAGATAAATGCTCTTTCCCTGCATCATTGACCAGTGAAATGTCCTAGTCTGCAGTCACTCATCACAGCAACAGGATTGTTTGAAGACAGTGTATCTATTTGGCATGCAGGGTAAGGGCTCAGGGTGCCATATATACATGTAATGCTTTTTACTTAAATACTGATATTATAGAAGTCGTGTTACCTTCTTTAGTCAAATGTTTGACCAGGTCCTCTTTGGTAATATATCCACATTTATTCTCATCCAAAGCCTTTAAAGAAAAAGAGTAAAACTAGTGGTTTTTTATTGTATCAAAAAGCGCAAACTTCTTCCCAGCAATTTGATATTTGAATATTTAGTTACAGACCTCAAATGCATGTAGAATAATATCTTCTGGAATAGGCCGGAATCTGAAACCGTGGAATCAGAAAAGTTAAGTTACTGTTTGCCAGTGTACTGAAAAAACTAAATACAAGTACTAAAGGAAAAGCTTATTTTCTGTGAGAATTTACTAAGTTTTGTCTATCAAACATTTAATTGCAGCCTGACATTTTGGAACTGTCCATATATTTAACTCTTACATCTTTTTTTGTACTACTAGTTTAATTTCCCTTGTGCTGAGAAGCCAGATGAATGGCTTCTGCATGTCTGAGCTGGCTGGGTGGGTTAGTAGGAATCAGCAACAGATGAATCATTCTACATAGCCAATGCACTGAACAGAAATGGAGAAACCAAGAAAACAAAGTTTTGTCCAGGTAGGCTGGTAGCTAGGCAACAGATCACCTAGTGGGACTTGGGCAGTCTAACGAGCTGATGATGAGCAAAGGAGGCTGGTAGCTATAAAAGAAAAGGACTGTCACTAACAATTTCTGACAGAGGGGAGATCTGGGCATGTGTGTGCATGCATATGCATGCTTGATTTGGAGCTGGAAAGGAAGCTCAGAGCAGCAATGGAGAGTTTCCATATCCCAGCAGGCTCTCACCAATCCCCCAGAATACTAAAGAGAAGGAGCTGAATCCAGGGAGGTTCTAACTGCTTAATTGCTTTGTCTGGACCCGCCTCAGTCTTTTACTATCTAAAAATCAAATATGCTAAGAAGCAGCCTTGGATTTTGTGATCCAAATCTCCTGTGCCCTTGCTTAAGTGAACTATGGACACAGTGCCCCAAAAGCTAAAGTGGGTCTTGACAAGCCTGCATTAGTCTGGGAAAAGTGTGTGTGTGTGTATGTTTTCATGAAGGGGGTGTGGAGGAGGAGGAAGAGAAGAGCCCAGTGCAGCAAGGCCTCGTTGTGTGAAAGGGTGAACATCAGTGTGGAGCCACAGCTACTTCACAAGTAGAACATCCTCCTACTGAAGGCCCTCTGCATGCAAAACAGCTTCTCAGAATTGGACAAGACTGAGTTTCTCAAAAGCCTTGACTACTACCTTTAAAATGAAAGATAAACTCCTTGTAAGTAATCTTGCTTTAGTGCAAAATGTCAAAATAGCACAAGTTCCTGTGTATGTGCAAAGACTTCTATGCACCTTTGTGACCACTTTTAGATCAGCAGTCTTTTAGAGTGTTAATTTTATATGTTCAGCTTTACCTGGCAGTCACTTTGAGACACAAATATGAAGCTGATTTACACTTTTTTAGAATACACTGTAACACTCTGTGCTTCTCAGTAACTGTAACTCATATGTTCAGAGAAGGCAATAGTTATGACCTTAATTTGCATATAAAATATTTCAGAGATACACAAAGAATGTTGAATAGCAATTCTGATTCCCATTAAAAATACAAAAGCTATATTATCATAATATCATATTATCAAATTATGATGATAAGCTGGTATTATTTATATCATCAGTACAACATAATTTAATGTAGATGAACTAATTTTGAAACAAAATCTATATAGCTAATGTAAGATGAGTTTAAATTACAAAGAAGATCTATACTCCTTCCAGTTACATAAAATTTCTGTAGATATGTTTATTCAGAATCAGCCCTGTCAATAAACTACAGACATATAAAATTCACATTCCATTACCTTCTGTCAAGTAGTACTTTTGTCATCACTGGAAGAAATTTTTCCAGATGAACAAATCCACCCGGTTCTTCTACTTCTATCTAAAAATAAAACTTAAGTGTGGCAGGGTATATGACTCAGTAGCAAACTAATCCAAAAAAACAGAAAATTGGGGTGGTCCCTGCATTAAAATTACAGAATCAGACTTTGAATATTTCTATCAGGTCTTTCATATCACATAGTACTATAACATCTGAGTGAAAGACTTGTGATCAAATAGAAAGAGATTTGAGGAAGAAATATATCCCAGGGAAATACAGGCCTGCTATTATAGACACTTGCAGCAAGTCAATATTGCCCTCTTGTGCTTCAAAACCATTCATGCAAAGGAACCAGACACTGAGTAACTGATCTTGTCTCCCACAGGAACTCAGCAGAGGTTTAAACATGCAGGCTGAAGTCATACCAGTAAAGTCCATTAGGATCTGGAACATTCCCAAGCAGTGTAATGTGAACTCCCATTACAGCTAACCATGAGCATGTTTTCTTGGCACGATTTCGAACTGTGCCACCCAACATTCCCACCAGCAGATCCTGGCTTGGACGGTAAGGATTTTTCCCCAGCAGGATGCTTGGTGCAGCCACTCTGCATAAAACACTTACCAGGGTAGGCATGAGCTGCTATGTGCCAGCTGGCTTCAACACCCAAGGATGTTTCTGGACATATTTAATTGGCTAGCTTGGATATAGCTCCAATCAAGTACACCTTAATGATGGAATTTGTTGCTTTCATGTTTCATAGTCAAAGAGTTGTCAGGGGAAGGACCAGGGAGGCAGGCAGACTTGAGTCAGGGCAGATCGAAACAGTCATAAGGCAGCCTATAAAATGCTACCCACAAAAGGCTTCCCTTTGCCTCCCAAATAAATTAACAAAGTAGTCCCAAAACACTGGGGACTTCTAGCAGCATGCTCACTGCATTCCTATACTTCCACAGGAGATAAGCAACATGGTAAAAACTGCTCTCTGTCATTGTGGTGCATCCCTTCCCTGATAATTTCAAGTTTTGCTCCCAAAAGGAACCCTGTTAATTGAGCTAGTCTGTTCCTGTCTGTGTTGAAAGTGGATGCATGCCTTGAGGTCTCACATGGCAGCAGCGACACCTTGCTAGGCCCCCTGGGACACAGCCCAGATTGAAAGAAAACCCTAACAGGCACTGATTTGAAATATTCCAACTGAGCCAGGAAAAACTTAGTAAGGAATCTTCCTCCTGGGAGTTAGGTCAGAGCTGGGGCAGTTTCTGATACATCCAGTTGCTTAAATGGAAAGCTGCAACTGCTGCTGCATGCTCTTTTCCAGTGTTCTGGAAGGGGTTTGGGCACTAAGAGAAGACAGCCTCTTGCTGCTTTAGAGTGGAAACTGTCTTGAAAAAACACATTTTCCCTTCTATTTAGTGAGCGTAGGAGAAAGGATCTTTAGCAAGGAAATGAAGATGTTGTGTGCTTCATTCTAACGCGAATGGAACCTTTTACCATTACAGAATCAGTTGCAAGAAGTTGGTACTTCTTGCTTGATTGAAAAGATGTAACAAAATACCTAGCAAAACCTAGTCCTGGGAGGTGATCCGCAAACTCTGCTTCCTCTGATCTGGAATAAACAGCTTCCATTTCAGAGACTCTATAGATCCAGCAACATCCTGAGAAGGTAAAATTAATCCTATTTCTAACACTTCTTACTCTTCCTCATGCTCACTCCTGTTCTAGACCTCATTTCTCATTGATGTTTTTCATTTTCTATATTTCCTCCTCTTTTCACAGTCACAGTATTTGCTTGTTCAAACAGTGAGTTTTGCTCTATTTCTTTCCTTTAGGTACATCCATAGCTCCCACAACAATTGTATTGTAGCACCTCTTATATTTTGTATCTCTATTCTCCCAGCCATAACATTGGAATACTCAAAACACAAAGAAACAAAAATATCTTCCAGAGTTACCAGGCAGAGCAATGTACTGAACTTCAGGCATTATAGTAACCCTTAGATTAGCTTTCACCATCTCCAGACTTAGCATTTAATCTTATCTTTCTAAGTAGGCCTAGAGATATGATATTAAGTGCAGAATTGAGTACAAGGCAAAATAAGAAACATTATATGATAATTTATAGAGATACCATAATTATATGAATGCTGATTTTGCAGATATAACATGATGGCAGCATGTGCTAGTTTTGCAATAAGGCTAGGAGGAAGATGAGATGACAGAAACACAAGTAGTGAGAAACAGAAATTAATCATAGCTCACAATGAGCAACAACACTGGGGAAATAGCTTGGTTACAAACTGGCTAACAGACACAATTTTTACTTTATCTAGATTAAGATAAAATGATATTACCACAGCCAATTATAGTGGCATCCTACATAAATTAAGATATGTTTGTGATTATCATAATATATGAAGGGTTCCACAAGAAGACAGTCTTCTTCTGGTACTAAACCTATGCCAAAGTTTCACTTACAGGCACCATGAAACATTCTTTGCTATTTATTTTCCAGTGCAGTGTTCTTTAAGGTTAAGCATTACTCTTGAATGTATTCTTTCTTCTTGCAGTATTTGTAATTTCGTATTCTTATAATTAGCATTTTCATATATGTTACACTGTTGTAACTCAAGAATCTTCTGCCTCATGGCTACATTGCATTGCATTTTTTATGTATTACTTATCTCAAATTTTCAGTAATATTAAAAAAAAAAATAAAGTCAATCTCTTCCAGAGGAAAAGACAGGCCTGAAATTCTCCTGGTTCCCTTGAACTAGAAGGGGGTTGCCAAAGCATCCCATTTCTTTGTCTCATTTATTAACCATACCATGCCAAGACACCAGCACACCACTTTTCTATTACAAGCATGATGTAAGGACATAAAAATTAGTGTAGGAAAAGACTGAGGAGAAATTTTCTTACCTTACCACTGCCTGTCACTGGGAGAATGAGAGGACCACTAGGTCTTGTGAGGTTTTGTCCTGCAGCCTGAATTACAAGCTTAAGCAATCAAGTAAGAAAAGATTCTTACCTATAACACAGAAATCTCAAGACTGAGAGAGATCTCATGAAGGACAGAATGTTGAAAGGTCTGGCTATAAGACAGCAATAACAGGACCCAGTTCAAAAAATGGTAGGCCTTCCCTCTGGCTATGTTTGGAATATGATGTATAATTTTACCACCTGCTCAAGAACTAATTTTCACTACCTAACCCTGCAATGTGTTTCCATGGCGTGTCCGGAAGAGTGAGATGGTTAGAGTTTGGATATCCTAATTTGATTGAGGTTTAGGACATTCTTTTTCCTCAGTCAAAAACCAATTTTTCCTCCATTTTTTATAAATGCCCCTCCACCTTGGCACAGTGTCACAGTGCCACTTTGGGTAAAAGAGAATCAAAGACTCCTCATTTTAACCCATCAACCTTGTTACCACATCAATCTAAAGATTTGCTTCAGGGCAGCCTGCGAGACTGTCTGTGTGCTGGAAACACTTCCATGACACTTCCAACATCTCAGAAAAGAGTTTACATTTCCCACTCAGCAAGGCAGAAGGGACAAACTTGTGTGACTTGAAGACTGAAAAAAAATACAACAGATCTAAACATTTACCTTTGCAAGCAGTTCCTGTACTTCTGCCTCATTTGGGAAGCAACCCAGTGACCTGACAATGCAACCAATCTCTCTGAAAGAAAAGAGAAGAGAAGAGAAGAGAGGAGAAGAGAGGAGAAGAGAGGAGAAGAGAGGAGAAGAGAGGAGAAGAGAGGAGAAGAGAGGAGAAGAGAGGAGAAGAGAGGAGAAGAGAGGAGAAGAGAGGAGAAGAGAGGAGAAGAGAGGAGAAGAGAGGAGAAGAGAGGAGAAGAGAGGAGAAGAGAGGAGAAGAGAGGAGAAGAGAGGAGAAGAGAGGAGAAGAGAGGAGAAGAGAGGAGAAGAGAGGAGAAGAGAGGAGAAGAGAGGAGAAGAGAGGAGAAGAGAGGAGAAGAGAGGAGAAGAGAGGAGAAGAGAGGAGAAGAGAGGAGAAGAGAGGAGAAGAGAGGAGAAGAGAGGAGAAGAGAGGAGAAGAGAGGAGAAGAGAGGAGAAGAGAGGAGAAGAGAGGAGAAGAGAGGAGAAGAGAGGAGAAGAGAGGAGAAGAGAGGAGAAGAGAGGAGAAGAGAGGAGAAGAGAGGAGAAGAAAAGAAAAGAGAAGAGAAGAAAAGAAAAGAAAAGAAAAGAAGAAAGGAAGAAAGAAAGAAAGAAAGAACATCTTTGTTAACATCTTTAAGCCTGCAATACAAGACTGTCTGTGGAGAATATAGATATGAATTCAGAGCTTGCATATAGAAGTGTGCACATACAAGCACACAAGCAAATCTATGTGGAATCTTAAGATGATGTCTCAGTAAGCAACGTCTATTTTCTCAGACATTAAATATTCTGAAGCTCCTTGGAATTGTTCCTGCAATTTTCCCCAAAAATTATTTACTATTGTGTTGCAGTATACTGTGTGCAAGTTACTTTTACATTGCTGTTCTCTAATTGTTATGCTTAATTTCAGCTAAGCCTATATTTATGTAGTTAACAAAGCACTTGGAAATCTACTGAGATGCAAGGTAACAAATAAAATATGCTTCCATTAAATGCTATAAAGATACAAATTCTAACTGCATTAAAGAACAATTACACAGGGTCAGGAAGAAGGCAGCCCTGCTATGTCCCTGCTGTGCTCTCAAAGAGTCAAACAGAGCAACAGAGTGGCTTACCACCACACTGTTTATGCTGTAAATATATTAATAGCTTGCATTTACTGCTGAACCTGCTGCAGCTGTTCTGAGGCTCTAAATAAAATTCTGACCAAACTGGCAATGCCTCAAAATAGTCTAAGATGGACAACATCACATGCTAGAAACAAAAGTATTGTAAAGCTGTAATAAAACTTCAATGAGACTTATGGTATGATTAAAAACAAAATAACTGAAACATTAACATATCTTGTGATTTACAATTCATTTCAACAACACAGAAATTTAAGCACATTTTAATATGTGTTCACACTGCTGGTTGTTCCCATGATCCAAATCTCTGTGGTTCCCTCATCTTGCCCATCTTGAGTGATAAATTTTTTCATTTGGTGTAAAAATCAGATTGACTAATAAAAATGGGAGATACAAGGAGGAATGACCTTTGTAAAATCTTATAATTATAAGGCCCTGAATGTAGCACACCAAGCATATGCAAAACTATATATGTAAGTCCATGACCTCCTCAGACAGGTCCAAAGGTGTTCCCATTCCAATTGAAAACTCGTGAGAAGCATTACAATAGACAAAAGAGAGAAAAAGGCTGGCTGCACAAAACTAGTTACAAAGCAGAACCCAGTCCCACACAACCATGTGTTATGAAATGAAACCATCTACTCAAATGGCCCTGCCCCTGTGGCTGTGAATGGCCAATGGCCTCAAGAAGCTCAGTCCTTTAGACATAATCCTTGTCCATGCATCCTACTTCTAGTATGGATAATATTGCATTTGTTGTTCTCACTCCTGCACTCCCTCATATTTTCTAGCTGCTTGTAACTATTCCCTGCCTCCACAAGAGCAACATCCAACACAAATCCTGCTTCCTTGTTGTTCCACGCTATTTCTGCTCTCACAGACTTCCAGGGATGGGAATGCTGCCATCATCCTCCTGCCTCACCTCACTCACACCCAGCAAAACTGTGATGTGACTGAGGTAAGTCAAGCCCTAGAAGAGTCTGCAAAATCTGGTACTGCTGGATACTGTACCTGGCAGTTTGCATGTGTGCCAGCATGAGGATGTTGCATGAAGTGTTTGGGGTGAAAAAAGTGAGGACCCATTTGGTAATAACATGGAATTTAAAGGACCTGATAGGAAACTATTTTGTTCCCAGCCACTTCCTCTTGCTTAGTTCAGCAGCTGCAGTTTCTGCTCTGTAGTTTCTAGAACACAAAAACGATGGTTAAAATCAAGTTTATGATCATGCAAGTTTTGTAACACAGATGCAATGAAAATTTTGGGTCATGGTTTTCACCTTACATATAACGCTTTCAATGACAAGATTTGCAGTATCACAAAAGTCCTTGACTGAGGGACATGAAACATGCATTAAATACCATCTTCCTTGTGCTTAACTTCTTACTAATTTGTACTAGGAGTCATGGAACACCAACACTGGCCTGTCAAACGAGTGTAATTTTCCATTCTTCATGGGTATCTGATAGTTCAGGCAATAATACTGATACAGCTACAATTGTGGTTAAGAATTGTGCTGTACTGCCACCTTCTGATACAAGATAATTGGCCATTAATAATCACATCTGTGATACAGTCCTCCAATATGAACCTAGGAATAATTAGACAGTAAGTTTCTGTTCATTGTCTATATCTGTACTATGACAAAAATTAATGTGAAATTGTTCATTTACATTAAATAGACTTTTGGATGCCCTCTGTCTGAATGAATACATTTTTAAAAGAGTCTACTTGTATCATTTCATTTTTTTAACATGCTCCCAAACTGTATATCCGTATATAATGGAGTGAGAAGTGGAGAAAATTCTACAGCTGTTTAGCCGAGACTGCAGGTGTACATGACAAACAAACAAGCAATGAGTATGAAGCCATGATGCAATGAGGGCTGGGGGGTGGCAGTGGTGGGGGCTCTGCCCCGGGCTGGGCAGCCAGGGCCCATCCTACTGCCCATCCAGGAGCAGGGCACCAGGGGGCACCGGGGCAGCCCCAGCCCCGGGCATCAGGCACCTCCCTGGGCATGGACCAAGAGACTTAAGTGATCGCTCTCCCCTAAAGAGCCCTATGGACAAGGGAACAGCAACTATACTGTGTGTGGAGACATATCCTGAAATTCTCCCATCAAGCATAGCTGAAAAATCATTACTTCTATGAAATACCCACAATTTTTAAAATTTAAAGGCACTATAAGCATGCATTGCTACAACTATCACATAAATATTTTGCACCTCTTTCCTCTCTATAATGTAGAATAGGTGTTCAGAACATTAAAATATGTTTTTCAATTTGTCTTCATGAAGAATATCTAATGATAACAATTTCAGCAGTTCTCACACCCCATTGTAGTGTTTCTACTCAATAACTGATTTATAATTAAAAGGATATTCTTTTGAAAATAGTAATTGTAAATATGAAAAATTACTCCAGTAAACTCTCATGACAACAGCTTACAACCTCAGAACCTGCTCCCTGAGACATAACATATAGTTTATGCATTTTTATAATGTAAGTCACATGTGTATGAATGGTAATGTTAAAATTAAGTTGAAGTAGTACTGTCAAATATTCAAACTTTAAAAATACCAGAATTAAGATCATCCAGGAATTTTTACATTTTACATCCTTTAGCTCTGTATCTTGTAGGCAGTTATGCCCTGATCAGTCTAACATATTTTTATCTTCCACTGAACTTTCACCTCCTTGCTCAGACATATATTTTGTCTGTTTTTCCATAACATTGCGTGCTAAAGGTACAGTGCATGCAGTTGTCCCTCTAGACTCCCATGGGTGCACCATTTCCCCAGTTCTGGTCATTCCACTTCAAAAAAGAGAAATCTGAAGAAGCAGAAGTACAGAAAAGAATGGCCAGAACTATAGAATAGCATCTCCTTAGTGATTAAACACATCCAGACTCTTCAGCCTTAAATTACTGTGAATACAAGGTGAATGTGACAGCCAGGTATGAATTCATTAATGAGAAGATTAATATAGAACAACTGTTTGCTATTTATCATAACATAGAAAAAAATAAACCAGGGGCCACTCAAATAATAATGTAGCAGATGTAAAATAACAACAAGAGTATTTTTGCTTATTGGTTCAATTACTTCTATACCTCCCCCAGGAAACTACTTGGTAACTCAGGTGAGGGTACTGGGCTAAATAGCATTTGGTGCAATCAAGTATGTTCATATTTATGTTGATTTTTGCATTATTATTGTTATCATTATGACTATTCATAACCAAATAATAGGCAAGTTTCTTCCAAGCCTCCTAAAAACACCTCACTGCCAGAGCAGTACACATCTCCCACATACCCTGGGAAGGATGCATAGCCTTTGAGTGCAGGTAACTGACACACACTGGCAGAGACACCCCTTGATGTGCTGGGATATCCTGAAAGCCAGGAGTTTCATACAGGATCCAGGACCTGCAGTGCCAAATGAGCTATCAGAGCAGGGATTTATTTGCTAGCAATAATTGTGGCCTTAGACCTCTTGTCTATCTGCAGCTTCCTCTTGCTCCTCCTTTACTCCCCCAGTCCCAGCATCCCTCTCTCAAGAAAGTTTCAGTCTTCAACCACTGAACAATGCAAAATGTCTATTTAATGAGAAAAGACACACTTATCCAATCAGGACCAAATGGGCTAGTTCAATTACATTTTCTGGTAAAGTAGATGCCAGTTTAGGGAGGCAGAACCTGTGAACCCATGGAGAAAGGAGACCACACTGGAGCATGTTTGTTGGTAGGACTTGTGGCCCTGCAGGGACCCACATTGAAACAGCCTGTTCCTGAAGGACTGTGTCCCTTGGAAGAGACCCAGGCTGAAGCAGTTCATGATCAACTGCAGCCCATGGGAAGAACCCATGGAAAGAAGTTCATGGAGGACTGGTTCATGGGAGAGACCCCATGCTGGAGCAGGGTAAGAGTGTGAGGAGTCCTTTACCTGAGCAGGGAGGAGTGGCAGCAACTGCCTATGATGAACTGACTGTATCCCTTATTCCTCATCTCCCTGCACTGCTGGTGGGCAGGAGATAGAGAATTGAGAATACAGTTTAGCCCAGGAAGAAAGGAGGCTGGAGGGAAGGTGTTTTTGAGATTTGGCTTTACTTCTCATTATTCCTACTCTGATTTAATTGGTAATAAATCAGTTCTCCCAAATTCGAGTCAGTTTTGCCCATGATGGTAATTGGTAAGTGATCTTTCCCTGCCCTTATCTTGATCCATGAGCCTTTTGTTATATTTCCTCTCCCATGATCCGCTGAAGAGAGGAGTGATCTCTCTTCAGGGGGCATCTGGCATCCATCCAAGTTCAACCCACCACAAACATACTTGTCCAACAGGGCCAAAAGAACTGTTTCAATGACATTTTCTGGTAAAGCAGCTGCCAATTTAGGGAGCTATTGAGAATCTCTATTGAGATTCTGTAATATATTTGTGAATATATTTACAAACCTGACATCCACAGTTTTATTTGATTCACGGTCAAACATCTCAAAAGCTTCCATAATCTTTTTCTCAATTTCAGCTACTAGGCCATCTGCAAAAAGAAATGTAAGAAAAACAAAGATTCACTGAGCTGTTACAACTAATATATTCCCAATTTGAGACTTACGACAGCAGAAGCACCAAAACTGATAAAGGGCAGACAAGAAAGGTACTTTGAAAAAGAGGAAGTTATTATGAAAAAACCCCACTCTAAATGCAGGATCTGTCATTTATATTGGTCATATTGCCTTGTTATGGCTCTGCAGCTACATCAAGTCTGGTGGCAATGGTGTGCCTCACCTGCGTGAACACACAGCTGCGCAGGTGCGGACCCTGCCCAGAGTGTGCCATAGCTGGCTCTGGACAACAAGCCTGAGCCCTTCCTGGATGTGACTGTGCCACTGGAAGGAGCAAGGCAAACATGGGCCCAGGCTTGCCCTGAGATGGGGCTGTCACTTCATCCAGGTTCCTACATTCAGGGAAACATAAGTGCTCTCATGTCCACTCAGTTAGTCAGGCTGTATCAAAAGCTGAGAACCAGGGATAAAGAGATGTATAAGATCTGTGCACAGTGAATGTGGCTCATGGTAAATAATTCATAATAAGAGTTTGGAAAGGAAGACAATCTGAGCAAAGGGAAGGAGTAATTTGCTGCATTGCTTTTTATATCTCATTCTCAAAGAATGGGGAAAGAAGAACCACAACTTATCACAGATAATCTCATATAAGCTAGAAATTACATTCTTGGGCTAAGAACCAGGAAATAAATTCTGAAGAAAAAAAATATAAGGAGGGGAAAGGGTCTATCTCAAAAGAAAAAAACCTGCCTGTCTTTCTTGCCAGGATAAAAAAAGTAGTGAACTGGTAGCCCATTTATTAGTTTGACTCCAAATGACAGAATATAGGAAGCAAAATGCCACAGAGTTGACTATTTGGTCCCTGTGGTTAAATACAGCCCCAAACTCTGTTTTGCAAACCAGCTCCCAGGAGGCAGCATTTTTTAAGCTAGCCCTGAAGCCTCCACAGAGATTCCACAGTGAAAATCTGAATGACAGCCAAATTGAGATTGGTATGAGGGACACTTGTTTTCTCATTTTCATACTTGTCTTCTGTATTTTCAATACAATAAGTAAAACAAAGCTCGCCTTTAGTAGACAATATATTTCCTTCTTTAGCTGATGTGTTAAGTGCTGTTGAGCAGCTCTGGCCAACGTTAAGCTGCCTGATCTTTTTCCTACAGGCATAACAAATTCATACCTAGTTTTCGACAATCCCAATAGTTTGGGAACCCCTGGGGCTGTAGTGTGCAATTATTTTTTTCATTCTCTTTCTTGCCCTCCTGACAGAAATCTCATTTTGCTGACAAAGGCTATCAGAATTGAACACAGCTGAAAGATACATTGGCTTTGTGATCTCCCTCTCTTTATCTCGACCCTTTTCTTTTGTGGTTTCTCCCTCTGTGCAGCTGAGGAGGGCAGAGAGAGGCTGGGTAGGTGTCTGGCAGCTGGCCAAGGCCAGCCCATCACAGGCTGCAAGCACTTCAATACAGCAGTGGACTGACCCAGGTATAAGGAACCTCTTCTGCAAGTACAAGAGAGGCATCCCCTCATAAAGCTACAGCTGCCTGTTGCTTTCCATCTGTGTTTGGTACTGAACTCCCCAGAGGATACACAAAGAGGAGATAGGCAGGAACACAGCCGGTATTCCTCTCCCTGACTTTATTCCCCTGATGGAAGCATGGGCAGGTATGTGTGCAATGGATTGGAGACTGGAGCTCACTGAGGAAGAGGAGCCCTGTGCAGTCCCCAGGCACAGGACAATTTTCTTTTCACAGCCTGACAACAATGCCTATCTTTTCTCTGCCTATATGCCAGTAAAATCTACATTTAATAATTAAAANCTAAGTGGACCTGGTTCCTTGTAGAAAAGTCCCTAAACACTCTTAAACTACTAAATTTGATGGGGTTTTTTTCTGGTTACTTCAAATGGTCTTGGATCTTGTCTCCCATGCAGACTTGGAGTTTAGTTCTTGACATGAGGCACTTCAATTGTACACTGCAAAATGCAATAGAGAAATCTCAAAGGAATATTTATAGCTGTATATTCTTGGCATGATGTGTGAGACTTCTGTATAAATAAAAATTAGCCAAGAGAAGGCAGGGAGAGATTTAAGTACTGGAAGGATGTAGGCATCCAGGCTTTTCAAGCTTTTTTCCATGAAGACAGTATACATTAATCTTACCTTCTGAAGAGACTTTATAAATAAAGGCCCTGAAATGAAATGAACTTGATTTAACCTAGATACCAGGTAATCTATATCTCTTCCAGGAACTGAGAGGAAGTTGTGACTAAGAGCCATATCCTTGGAACAAAACATAATACACTGTTGTTCTCTCAAAGACTCTCTGTGAGATGAGTAAACACCTAATAAGCTATTGGCTAAATCTGTTGTCTTCCCTCCAGGAATGAAAGCCAAAGATGTTCAACATAGTTCAGGATGGCAAAGCTATTTATCTGAAAAATTCTACAATTCACTCTAAACCTCTCTTTGTGATGGAAAAGAACATGGATTCCAACTCTAGGATAAGAAATGGATGAAGTTTTGAAATTATCCCTTCAAGAAGGGCATCAAGAGATCAGACACACAATTAACTCTGCAGATGCAATGCTCTAATGTACTGAAATGGAAGTACAAGGAGACTCTCCACCACGGGTAGATCAATGAAAGTTTCATGTTGCCCTGTGGACAATGTTCTAGCAGTTTTTCAGGACAGAAATACCTACACTCTGAGACAATAAGATTTCACTCACTTGTTCTATTAACTAGAAAAACAATATACAGTATCAAGGATAAAATTATCTCACTACTTGTAATGGTTTAAATAAATAAACATTGAAACATACCATGCCAAAAAGGATTCCAATACCTACATCTATTTACTCTCTCAAAAAAATCCTGTAGGTATGATGCATTATTTCCACTTTTACGCTGTTAAAATGCTTCAGATACTCGTCAATGTTGTCCCATCGTAATATCATACCACATACGCAATAAGAAGAAAAAATATCTTAAAATCTACTTCTCAGATACATTCACTGAAAGTGTATTCACTATCAGTTTCCCTTCCCATACCATCCTTTGCTATTTTCCCATTTTGTTTAACATGAACTAGATAAAAGCTCTAGATACTGCCAGTTAAGACTGACAGAGAGCTAGGACTCCCAAGTCAATTCTGATGGTCAATTCAGAATGAATTGCTCCTCTTTAGCTGGTCCAGATTGCTCCCCAGCACTCTGAGGTCCATTTGAAGCCAGCCCTTAAGCAAAACACCTGCTTCAGTTGTGACATTTCTTCTTCAGAAACCACACTTTCAGCCTTTGTAGGGAACAGAAAACATTAGCTAGATGTGGCTGTGCCAGACTCTTGAGTAATGAGAATTTTAAAAAGGGATTTCTAGTTAATATAATTTGCTAGATTCCACCATTCATTTCATGTATGAGCTTGCTTTCTTACCTTCCTTGGGACCAGTTGCTCTGATGCTTCAGAAAGCCAAACCTTTCTTTCACTAAAGAGAAATTATGTGCAGGAAAAATGAATTATCATAAAAAGATGTAGTCCAGTATTAAACAACCACCTAAAGTGCTGGGGAGTTGTATCTGTCTATTGCTCACAGGAAAAGATTTAGTTCCAGTGCATCCTGGTAAATCTATCTACACTATGAAATACTTTTAAACTATTTTTATGCTACTTAAAAGAGTAAAATTAAGGGTTGATTTGTAGAAGTGCCAGTGGACTTGACCTTAATTACTTACTGTCACTGTTCACACACCTGAAACATTATTCTTTATAAATATTAATTTAGGTATATTTTAATAAAGATTGTCAAATTTATATTTACACTCCTATATGCATGTGGATATTGTATTAATTATTAATTACTCCATGTTCTTTCCACGGTACTATGCTATGGCTACAGGCAGGCGTGAGGAAATCCCCAAGGTCTCCGCTCAGGAGGTACCAGTTCCCATGTGGGGCTGCCTTGCCAGTCTGAAGGGACAAGGGACACAACCAGGTGACTCCAACTCAGTGACAGTTGTCACTCAGTCTTTTACATGTCATTATTCTAGTTTTATTTAAAGTGCTGTTATCAATAGCTCTTTTGTAGATTTCCCCATCCAGTAACTGGGGCTTATCAGGTAGAAGTACAAATCTTATCAGTAGCTTTATACTCCAGCACCACTCCTTCTCTTTTCCACTAGTCATTATTTCAACCAAAAAAGTAGGCAGCAACCTTGGTCCTGTCAGCTGAACTGGGAATGAGATACAAAGACTGCCATGAAGAAAAAGGAACATTTTTAAGAAGGTAATGCACATGAGAGGGGATGTGACTGTGCTGGCAGCCACATAAAAAAAATGTGCATCTTTAAATCCACTGCAATCTGCACTCAACTTCAGCCAACATTCTATTTCTGCATACAGATTCAACTTACTGTTTTTAATCACCCTCTCCACTCTACTCCAATGCTTCCATGAGGCTCCTATGGCCACTCTTGGCATGCTTTTAGGATGAAAGAGGTGAACTAAATACCAAAAGAGATTTGCCTTTGATGTTTGCAGATGCTGTTCCACATGAGCTCTCCCAGAATCCTTCCCAAAACCACAAATGGAAATAAGGGCTTCAGAATTAGGGGTGAAAAATCTCCAAAACTGACAGTAGTTCTAATGAGAAGAAATGTACAATGTATGTTTGCTTGAATACAAAGCAAAAAAACCCATAAGAGACTTCACAATTCAAACTCTGAGGAGGTTACCAATGAGCTCTTATGAGATCTAATCAGGCTTTTAAGCAAGTTCTAACTGGACCATCACCTAGGTCAGATATTAAAAAGCTGTCACAATACTCAGCATCACCTGTACAGGTGAATTCTCAAACATTCTCAAATAAGCTCATCAGTTTTATCAAGGCATTGTGTTTCCAGAATAAAAAGGGAAAGCCAGTGTGGCCTCATAACATGGATTCTTGGTGATGATATCAGCGTTTTGCCACAAACATTTGGGTTGCAGTCATATGAAATGTGAGGAGCTTGGCTGACATAAAAATAATTCAGAAATCTTGCCCCACCCCAAAGAAGAAAAGTTTACAGCATTTAACTAATGCTATTTTAAGGAAATAACTGAGGAACAGGAACATGGAGAAAACCATCCTGAGGCCACTTGAATCTAACTTATTGGTAAGATCCTTCTGCTCTGTAGATGAAAAGGCACATGTTAAATTTTTCCTAGTGACCTTCGCAGTTCCAAAGGAAGCTAAATGTACAGTCAGCCTAATATGCTGAACCAGCAATGTCATGCTCTAAAAATATCACAGTAAGAGAAATATTGTCTTCTCTACCCTGTACCTCCAGTAGCATGTATGATATTAATATATCAGGTATCAGAAAAAAAAGAAACAATAGAATTAAGCTGCAAGCTTGCAGAATATGCAATGTTGTTGCATTGTGTCTTGTGACACATAATTAAATAATTAAGATACGTAATCATTGAAGAGTCTGCATTCTAGAAAGACAAATCAAGAAGATTTTGAAGAAAAACAAGAGGTTTATGGAGCTTGTTTCCTCCAACAAAGGAGTAAACCTGTTCCTGAACAGCAATCCAAAGAAAACAGATGGATTCAAAGTATTGATGGCATCAAGGAGAAATGCGTCATCTGAGTTTAGACATTCAGATTAAGCAAAGAAATAAAATATGCAGCTTTGTGAAATTTCATATATTTCAGTTCCCAAGAATTGACCAGGCTGATGTCTTCGCTGGCTGTAACACCTACTCCAGTTAGGGATGCAAGCTATGGCCTGCAGACTCAGGAGAGGCCTAATGCTTTCTCTCCTACATAAGAAGCATCCCACATTATCACAGATTATACTCAGGCAATCTGAATTCTAGTCTGTCTGGGAAAAAAAAAATAAAAAGGAAAAAGGTCACTTTCAAGCATTCCCAAAGGAGCAAAAAAGAATAGCAAAAGCTTTTGCTTTCATGTTTTTCAGAACTGTTGAGAACTAGCCAGGTCATTGGTCCCCACCGCTTATGTTTGTCACAGCATACATCATGTGGTATCCAGATAAGAAGCAAAACCTATCACCAGTGTGAATCAACAAAACCAAAACCCCACACTCATCACTGTGAATGTGAGCAACCTTGGACCAAGAGCATCACCTGACGCTGTTGTCACACTTCTAATGGCAGTACAAGTGAGAGCTGAAAAGTTACCTGGTTGTTTCCACCGCAGTAACTGCCGTATGGAAAACTAATAGAGAATAAAAACAAAGGGACTACATTTAAAAATAGATAGACAGAATGGAACCTTCAGAGTGGAGCAATCAGAATGATCTCTGCACAGCCCCATGGCACCTAGTGTGAACAACCATGAGAACAAACCCTCCAACAGCAAATAGGCTTTTAGAAAAATCAAGTAAATAATCTGATGTCTGATATTAAAATAGAAGCTATCAGTTTGATGAAGGTGTGGAAAAAGTTAACTGCAAAAGCTACTTCATATTTGACAGAAAAATATTAAACACAGTTTTTCCTTTTTGTCTTTACATAAGACAATTGTAAGATGGGCAAAGTAGATAATAAAGAGATGTTCAAAAAAAGCACGATCTTTACTCCAGTTTTGGCTACAAAAGTGAAATTATTTTTTAGAATTCTGATAGCAATGAAAAAATTCAGAGTTCAGATCAACCACAATGGGAATGTCTTGTTTACTTCCTTCAGAAGTTGCCAAATTCATTAAAAACCTATAAAAAAATAAAGAGCAACTGTGCATTTCAACCTAGAGGTTGAAAAATGTAATAATACATCAATTTGCGAACTATATCTAGATTGTGCTAGTCAGTTGGCAGCAACCACTGAAGTTACAAGTTGCCAGTAACTTTTTACCTAATGCAACAAGATATCCTGAATATTACCCTGGGTTTTGACTGTTCAGCAGATGGCATTTTAAATGCAATGGCATTCTAATCTACCACAGATTCAGACGTTTCAGTTCATGCAAGAACCAAAACTAACAAAATTAATGGGGCAATTAACAACTCATTCAACTGCTGAGAAACAAAATGTAGAAACTATTACTGCCTTCCTAAGCAGTCAAGCTTCTAGTTGCTCAAAAAACTCTTCAACTACTTGACACTGTAACATAGAACAAAATTGGCCATGGAGAATGGCCAATTAAATTTAATCGAGCAGGTAAAGAAGCCATAAATAGTGAGTGTCTTCATCACTTAGAATTTCCAAAGGTGTTTAAACCCATAGTTCACACTACCTCTAAACACAGTTCATATTGTCATTGATTTGAAAGGGAATACCCACCACTGACAAAGTTCTTGTCCCAGCTATCTCTTCGCAAAGGTGCTGGAGTCATGGACAATTCTGTCTAATGCCCTCCCTTCTGGATCAGACATGATTCTTCATTAGCAGAAAAAAATATTTCTTTCTCTCATGGTACACATTCTTGTTGGTTATCAAGCCCATTTTAATGCTGTCACTTCTGGCTGCTCCTGCAAGATGTCATTATTTTCCCTGGTTTGTGCTGTGCAGACTGGGCCCACAGCAGTCCTCAGAGATCACTCTGTATCCTCAGTCCTTGATAATTCATTCCTGTCTGCCCTGAGTCATTACGATATAACACCTTGAACAGCTGCTCTATTAAACTTGACTCCCACATCCTGACCAGGATCCTGTTTGCTTGCTCTGTCCAGGCTTGAGTTTCTTAATTCTGTGTTTCTTAAAGCCAGGGGATGCAGACGGCAAAATATGTCAGCATAAAGCCTCAGTGGTACTACAACTACTGCCTGGGCATATGCAGGTAATGCATCTGCCTATGGGAATGGAGAAGGGCAAAATATGAGGGATACCCTCTGCAAATTGCTTAAGAGATGCTTGCTCCAAAAGAAAACCATCTGTATGTTGGAGGGGACCAACAAGCCATTATTTTCTGCATCTTTGGCTCTCTTCATGTGCCTGCCCTACAGGCAAGGAGAAGAAAATCCTTCTTTCCTGCTGCTCAAAGACTTCTGAGCACTTGTTGGTGAGGGCAAGCTCAATCTACACAGTCCTGGGACATACCGACACAGAACACTACAGGGAAAAATAATTTTCCTGTAGGTAGCTAGTCTGAGTGATGCAACACAGGTATATATCAATCCATGCACCTCATGTATACCAGGAAAAGCTCAGCAAAATATGCCTTGATGTTTTACTGTACACAATCTATGTAGATCTGCTATATCTGCATATATATCTATAGATACTGAAGCATCAGTCTTCATAAGCATCAGCAGAGAAACCTGTAATCCTGGGAAATGATCAAGGAATACTACCTGGGTATGCTAAGGTAGAGTTCAGTCTTCTCAAACCTGAAGCACTGAGGTTTGATGAGTGAGCAATTTCTCTTTTTTTGTTGTTTGTTTGTTTGTTTGGTTTGGTTTTGTTTGTGTGTTTGGTAGGACGATATGGAAGGAGTTCCTCCTACTTGCACTCCACAAAATGAACTTGTGATTTGATCTGCATCTGTCAAAGAGGAGAAACAGAGGTGCAGTGTCTGGCTTACTGGAATGACCATGCATCTGGGACGCAGTGTGCATCATGTTCCAGGTCAAAGCAATTAAGATGACACAGACTCTGGCAGGGATTCCTGAGCTGCCACGAGAGCTCAGGCAGTGGTCCATAGCAGCAGCTAGCAGAGATGGGCTAGCCCAGGTCTTGGAAGTGTGTAGGCTGGGGCCAGAACTTGGCTACAGGTTCAGATTCTCCCACTGATTAAGTGTTCCAGACCTACCAGCATGTCCAGGTAAAAAAATTTCAGAATAAAATACAGTAAGTTGGCCCATTTGCAGTTAAAATTGCAAGACATTCTGACACATTTTCTAACAAGTAATTTTCAAGCCATTCTAGAGCATTCCTTTTACATCTACAAGGAAAATGCTCCAATGGAGATCATCATCTGCTACCTTGCTGGTGATAGTGGGCAGAAACCCTGCCACCAGAAAATGCAATGCAAACTGGATTCTCACACACGCAGCAGCAGCACAGGCAGGTTTTCTGCTCTCAGTTTTGACCAGCCAGGATGACACAGGGCAGGGAGATTACTATGATTACTTCCCCTAAGTAGCAAGGAAGTGAGCAAGCAAATACTTGGCACCCAGCCCTTCTCCAGCTCCAACTTAACTGTTGCTCTGCTCCTGCTCCATCGTGCCGTAGCCCTGAGCTCCTCCTGTCATTCCCCATGGTCCCTTGCTGGGCCTACCACAGCTCGTGCCCAGTGACAAGTGCCTTGCTGTGTCACTTCAGAGGTCAGTCTTGCACCTTTCCCTGTAGCTACAGCTTAAAGACTTTTATCACCAAAGTGATACAAAATCTTTCTGAGCTCTGAAATACTCGACAGTGAGAGCTAATGCTCTGACCTGATCTTAAGCACCTTATTCCTTGTGTCCTGACCCACTGTTACCTCACCCCTGTTGTAAATAGTGCAGGGTCATGCTGTGAACTATAACATACATCTTATTGTCTATACCCTCTGGAGAATACATAGCACTGGGAAATAGAAGGAATGCATGTAGTGACTGCTCTGTGTATGCTCAAACCTTGGATAAAAATTAGGGATAATCTCTTAGAGCTTGAATGAATCTGGAGTCATCATTTACTTACAGCAGAAACACTTGGCAGTCCTCCTGAGCATCTTTCATAATACAACAGCACCTACCCTGACCCTGGGGGTTTCTCTCTTCCCACATTTCACACAAGTCTGCTTGCCCACACTTTTCTGCATTTGCTGTTACAGAGTCCTTGCAGAAAAGCCAGTTTCTTCTTTTTTCACCCTAGTATTTGGTCAAATGTTGAAACAGATATTTTTTCCTCAAGCCCATTTAGCCTTTTTGCACTTCTTGGAAGGAAGTTTGATAAGACAGGCCTCAAGACCCTGGGATGGGAAAGTTAGAGTGGTATTACAGGACAGAAAAAGCTATTGACTCCTGGATCACAGCGACACACATTTTCATCTGAAAAGCTGTCAAACATCTTATGCCAGAAGTAGCTGTAACATTTTTAAAGCAACAATAGAGGCATAGCATGAAATGTTCTACTGCAGCTCTCAGGATCTGGCCCTGCCTGTCTTCCCATGCAGTCAGCCATAGCCACATTGCTTTAGTTTCACAGCCTTCAAAACTGTTGCAGATTATTACTTTGGAAGCAGCGCGCAATGAGGGCTCTTAAGAAGAATCATGTATCCAAATTGGACCTAACTGGTCTCAATTAGGACCTGAATTTCAGCCAGAAAAGCACATCATCATTTTGCAGCTAGTCAGCTAACAGCTGAGTCTGACTTCACAAAGCTTGGAGTCATTTGCACAGGTCTAGCTCTAACAGCAAAGCTCTTCTGCTACCTGGTGTCCACAGACAAGTTGCCAAACACTTGCTATTGCATGCAGCCAACACTGAGGGCAGTGAAACAACACGCTTTGTCACACTAACTTGCAGAATGGTGGGGGAAAATCCTTCCCTTTTGATACAAAAGATCTTCTCTTCTGAGCAGATGATGTGGAGATGTGCCTCCAGTCATCCGAAGAAAGCAAGGAAGTCCTATCTATGCATAGATCTGGATTGCTTCCAGCACGCCTGTGATTCATAGGTAATATACAATGATTATCTTATACTTCATGATGTTATCCTTCCTTCAGTGAAGTGAAAGAAATGTCAGTGCTTGACATTTGTTAGCCTGAAAAGAATAATTGTGATACTTTTTTTAAAGTCAATACCAGCTGCATGCAGTGTCCCTTTTCACAAGGCAGAGAATAAACTCAGCATAAATCTCCATTAGGAATGTCTTGCATATCACTGAAATCACAACTCTGGCAGTTGCACCAGCTAGCACTCCTGTGGCAGCTCGGAGCTGGCAAAAACAGTAATCTCATTGCAATTTGTTTCATATCCCTCATCTCAGCCACACCTGGGATATAATGAAAGAGCTGTGTCTAGCCCATACTTATATCTTCTTTCATCCCCAACAGCAACCTGCCCTGTGAGGATATATAGCCCTCCTGGTGATGCTGAGTCTTGCTGTATCTCCAGCTGCAGCTGAAAAAGAACAGCTTACATAGGATGTGACACCGGCAGAATGCAGCCCTGCTGTGGGGTCGCAGAAGGCAGCTGTCATCTGTCCCCATTTCTCCTGGACTCTCCACAGTGCTGGCTGGCCCTGCAAGCCGATGAGAGAGCTGCAAAGCACAACTCCAACACCCACATATACACCACACCAAGTTTCACCAAAATGTGACAATGCACATGCTCCTGGGTGACCCACAAAAACAGCTCACCCTGCCAAGGATGTGGGACAGTCCCAACAGGGCACCATGTCACTTGTCACTGACAATGTACACCTGATTGCATGTGTGGCAGCAGCAAACGTCTCGTAAATTGAATATGCCTCCTGAACTGCCTCTGCACACTGATTGCTCAAGTGGTCCAGAACCAGGCACCAGAATCAACTGGATATGGGCACTCTGAGACGTAATTCATTTTAAGCATAAGGCACTATGAAGTTTAACTGCAGTATCACAGTACTGCTGCTAGAACAGAGCAGTATGTAAATGTTCTTCTTCTGAAAATGCAACATAATAGCAGAATGAGGGGTTTAAGTTTGACTTAATACAGGCTGTTATTATGTAATATATCAAAAGCCCTTAAATTTGCCTAATGGTGGCTTAATAGGGTTAAAAAAATTAGTTTCTAGACTGGTTGCAATTCTATCTGCAGTACTCTGTCTTTGCCCAAGCAGACTGTTAGAGTGAAACAAAATGGCAAGGGATTACAGGGGTTTGCTGCAGCTGTTTGGTTTCTAAGGCGCTGCCTTGAAAGTATTGCTTACAGTGCTAAATCACTTTCTTTACATACCATGAATGAATACAAACCTCCAATTTTCTTTTTGTTTACCTAAGAGTAATATTCTGAATTTGAACATCATTTCAGCTGACAACTGACATATACATTTAACATCAATGGGGAATAAGACATTTCTGGCACTCATCATTTCAGACAGGCTAAGCTAAAGGAAGAAGTTAGGAAACTTGGAAAAGAAGTATACAAGCTGTTAAAAAATGAACTTCAGAATTCATGTCTAATTTTCAACCTGACCATCAGCAATAGTGGTCCAGAACCTCCTGTGAGCTTACACCAGTGACACAATAATCCTTACCATTTTTAGGATGGTGCTTGGAAAGCTTTTAAAGGTTATGATTCTATACAGCCCTCGGCTGGTCTCAAGAAAATCCCTTCCAATCTCATGTTCATGAGGCTGTCACATCCTACCCACACCAACACAACACTGAACAGCAAAGATGATACATTTCCAAAAAGTTCAGAGTCTGTATTTTCTTAAAGGTAAGCATTGACAATTTAAGGCCTTTTATAAAAATATTTCTGAGACCCATGAGGTAGCACTTAGTTCTGAGATTGGTTTGGGACCTCCAGCCCCTCCCTGTGCCAACAGCTTTTACCTTCCCACTGGATACCAGTGAGCTCTGCTTCTCTGGCCACCTCTGTAGCACCCCAAACCCTGCCACTGACTGTCCCATTCATCTCCCATGTCACTGCCATGCTGAGAACAAGGCCCACCTCTGCATAGGCTGAGCTGGGATATCACTGCTGCAGCTGCTGCTTCCCTCAGAATACCTCACAGGATGTGGAGGAGGTATTTTCAGCTTCTTCCCCCATCTCAGCCATTATCTCAAGGCAGAAAACAGCAGCACAGCTGGGGCCTATGGCAGGATTTGGCCAGGGCAGAGCAATGGTGTGACCAACACCCCTGTCTGCATGGCCACCTCCCAGCTGGGGGCTGTGTCATTCAATGGTTCATGTCACATTTCTGTAACGCCAAAACACCACTTTCCTTCCAAATCTTTGGCCCAACGCATTTTATTGCCAATAGCAACAAAGCAGTATCTGTTCACACAAAATACAGGTACTGCTAAATTGAAAAAAAACTTCCCAACCCCTCAGATCTCAGAGAAATTAGTATGTAGACATGGAAATTCTTAATAACATGTTAACTATTGTTGGAAAGATAATTTGTGGGAGTTCTCAAGCTCACTGGTTTACATTGTTGAAAAGACAAAAAAGTTTAAAGCCTTTCTTTGCACACCATCCAATTTTTTATGCAATAAATCAGCTAGAAGTAGAGCCAAACTGAAAAATTTCTGCCATTTTATGCACCATGGAAACAAGAAACATGTCAATCTGCAATTACCTATTCTACATCCATTTGAGACCAATTTCTGCTGTGGGAGTATAGCCAACAGGATCAGATCTACAACCTGTGTTTGTCATAGGAGAGGGACATAATTTTTTTTTTCACTCTCAAATAAGTATAAATATTAAAACATAAATCAGATTGATGTCAAGGTGCACGTTAAACTGCATTACAGTCTAATAAAGGCTATAAACTTTTCTCTTTATGCAATGTCTTACAGCAATGTCAACAAGAGGATATAAAAATATTCAAAGTGTTCAATAAAGTGTTCTATAAATTCCACTGTGATAAAACTGCACACTGATTTCCTAAGTGATCACATATATTCAAATTTTCTTCTAGAGCTGAAATATTGCTTCCTTGAGCCCTATGAAAGATACTTATTTTTAACAGCTCATACTAATTTTGTATTTTTTCCCCATAAATTAAACATTGCCACTTTTGAAATTAGAGATAATTTGTCTGATGGACTACTTTAGCCTGAAGATTTATTGTGTTTAATTCAGAGCTTTTCTACCTTTCAAATGCTGATGCTTATTTGTGAAACTCTCAAAAATACATTTTAAAATGCTCAATATAGCAAGACCCTTAAAAAGAACTCACCTGCCTCAACATCATGTGCATCATGTTATCCCTTTCAGCGGGATTCCCCAAAGTCGTGCACAGCTTAAGTGCTTTTCTGTGTCGGGTTTGAAACTCTCATGTTAATTAAGTGTGCTCCAAGCAGAATTAATGGTTACGACTGCCTACAGTGCTCACGGCAGCTACAAGGCTCTCAGCTTTGACTCAGAACTTCATTAAAACAGAATGAGCAGTGATAGTACATTTTCAGTATCTCTAGCAATACAAAAGGCAGGCAAAGCCAGGTGAGGTGATGTGGACAGGGAAGGTTTAGATCCTCCTTCCAGGCACTAGAAGATTCAGCAGGGCAGGTGATACAGGCATAACTGCTTCTTTGCAAGAAGGTAGTAGTTGAATGTGTAACTAGTTCTCCCCAAATGTTATCTCCAGCATCTCTGATTTCACCAGCATGCCAGGCAGCAAACTGGGGCAGGCAAAGAGCAGACATATATGTATGACTGAACACACTGTTACTGTCTTTACATACTAAAATAGGAGTGAAAATTCTTTCCCAAGATCCACATGATGGTGTGTCTTCACCCATGGCAGGAAGGGGTTTTGTGAGGCCTGATTACAAACTGCTACCTAGAACAACTACTAATAATTTACCAGAGAAAACCATCGTTGCAGAACAGTTACTCTCCATAGGTCTTCACAGCAGAATCAAGAAATTTTCTGGAGAGACTTGTTATCCCCAACTAGTTATTTGGTTCCATACAGGTGTAAGTGGGTGAAGTAGGAGCTTGGACTATTCAGTACACTTCCCCTTGGATTAAAATTCATTACTTATTAATTGCATTTTAAATATGCACTATCTGGCACAAAGAATATGGTCTTTGAAAGACTCTAACACTGATCAGTTACATAACATTTCCATAACGATACAGGAACACTGAGTGTTTTCTCCTTTATGTACTTCCATGCGATTTCTTAAATCTCAGATGGAGAAGAATATGTCTTCAGTCTAGTTCTACTTGAGGCAATACCGGTCTGACATTTTGCTTCCAGGTTCTAGCAACATCAGTATTGAGATCAGAGGTATTAAAACTTACAAAATCTAACATGTTATGTCAAATTACAAAGACAGTATCTGAGAGCAAATGGAAGAACAGACAGACTGAATTAAGTAGCAGAAAAGGGGAGAGAAACAGAATGATAGGAGGGAAGATAGGGACAAATGTACAAAAGTGAAAGATTAAACAACTATTCTAGCATAATCAGATGGGTGTGAAGAAAAAACCTTAAACACTGTTGAAAGCACAAATGTAGGGATGTAAATTCAGACATAAAACATGTAGTTACACATAGTATGGACAAGGTCCCATTAACACTTATGTGCATACAAGATTTTATTCACAATATTTGCATAAGCTATACTCCTGTGAGTAACATGTACAAGAGGTAGCAGGATTTGGCCTTTCACTGTTTTTCCTTGTGCACATCATGTATATCTGTAAAACGTTTAAGCAGGCATTTCAACTTTGAAGAAGACAGAACTTGAAAATAATAGGACCTAAGGGAAACCTTTCCAGGAAAGATGGTGGGATTGCAGTTCTATAAAGCAACAAGAGGAATACCCTAGGGACTAATTATTTGACAATATAACTAATGCTTTTACTTTGAAGCATAATAAAGTTAAACCTGCAGTTTGCGTAGATGTGGAGTACTGGCTGGAGGAAAGCACAATCAATCCATGAATCCAGAATCAGGGAGTCCTAATTAACCCTCTAACTGCTATCAGCAGGAAGGCTAACAGCAACTGTGACGCGGTGTAAGTGACTTAATCCTAGGGGATTGCTTCTCTTAACGAGACACTGACTGTGAGCTCTCCTCAGCCATGTTTACAATAATGAGGCACCTTGATAGGGCAATAAACAACTGGTTTGCCTAATAACAGGCTGGGATTCTCGTGAGTGATAGAAGTTACTGTCCGTGTAACACAAGTTATCGTCCTCATTCTGCAGATAAAAAGCTAAAGTCCAGTATGTCACTTTCCATGACCCACTGGTCGGGCCAGGGATGGAGTTTATGGGTCAAGGTCATTTAAGATGACACTTGTTACAATTCTCCTCTAGAAGGTGACATCTGATGCTCTACAGGGAATAGTGTTTTATAGGATGTTAAAAAACACGAAGCATAAAAAGCCCAAGAGAGTCTGTCTTTAGTAATACAGTAATTAAACTTCTTACAAATTATTCTCATTTTGAAACGACAAAAAAAAAGTGTCAAAAGTCTTTAATTGAGCAATCAAAAACCCATGACCTTCGTTCTCCAAGAATTTCTGGCTATGGCTTAACAAAATGGCACAAATCTCAATATACATATGGGCACCCAAAATACATGGAGCCAGGCTTCCCAATACTACTTCCCTCATCTCAGATGGTTCAGCAGACTTCTAGGCTATTATCCTATCATTTTTATCCACCTCTGCCAGCACTGTGCCTCAGCTTCATTTGCAAAACTGGAAAGATGCAAAAGATAGGCATCCACAAGCCTAAACAAAAATTAAAACCAATAAAAAACCAACCAGGCAAACAAAAACAACAATAACAAAACACTTAAAGAGCAGTCCTCAAATAAGCTACATGTCTTATTGTTTAATTTCTTCAAGGTATCTATGTTGCAAAGTGCAGCTAGAAATACTTGTACCAAAATCAAATTAGTCATTTAGCACCATCCACAGCAACTATTTATACAAGACTTTTCTGTGGCATACATTGTTTCCTAAAAAATATTAAATAATCCATTGATTATAATATTTCAATTACAATGTTCAGACTTTGCAAACTATTGCAACACACACAAGTTTAGGTACAGAAAGGAGGGATTTCAGAAGTCACAATCTTGTGGGCTTTACAGAAAATATGTTTGCCTTGCAATGACACTTGAGTATCCTTGAAGAAGGAATTACCTTTAGCCTATAAAATAGAATTTCTGGCAACACTCCCTAAAGTAGAACACACTGGCCTCTAAAAATAAGCCATGGTGCTATGAGGAACACAGATTACTTTTTTCTGCTAGAGAGAGCTCAGTGCATCCAGAAACGACTGCGAGGGACCACAGCCAGCCAGCCAGCAGCAGGTTCAGCCATCCCAGCTGCCCTGGCAGCCACCCCATGCCATGACGAGGGGGTTGGCCTTGCCACCATCCATCCAGCCTGGAAACACCCTGTGTGGTGCCAAAACCACCATAAGGCTGCCAGCACCGACAGGCAGCTGGTGGCATCCCTTGTGGCTGGGAGTGCTGCAGAGCAGCCCCCTGCCCTGAGGTGGAGGCAGTGGTGTGGCCACCCTGAATGGGATGGGAAGTCAGGGGCTGTATTCCTGTTTGTGTAAATAAGCACGCGTGTGTGCTTTCGTATGCATGTGCCTACATACACACATCCATGCACACGGGTGCACGCAGAGATATATGCACATACATATCCGAATTCACAGAATGAGCTGAGTTGGAAGGGACAACAAGGATCATTGAGTCCAACTCCTGGCCCTGCACAGGATCACACCGAGTGCCTGAGAGCGTTGTCCAAACACTCCTTGAACTCTGTCAGGCTGGTGCGGTGACCGCTTCCCTGGGCAGCCTGTTCCAGTGCCCAAACACCCTCTGGGCGAAGAACCTTTTCCTAACATCCAACATAAACCTGCCCTGGCATAACTTCAAGCCATTCCCTCGGGTCCTGTCAGTGGGCGCTAGAAGGAGAGCGGTGCCTGCCCCTCCTCTTCCCGTCGTGAGGATGTCGAAGACCGCAATACAAACAAACAAACACACACACAGACACAGACACACACACGTGTGCGTGTATATATATGTGCGTATGTATACATTTGTGTATGTATATATTTGCGTATGTATATATTTGTGTCTGTATCCCCCGGTCTGTGTCCGTGCGCCACCCTGGCACCATCCCCGGCCCAGGCTCCCCGCGCAGCCGCCGCCCCTCCCGCCGCCCTGAGGCCTGGGGCGGGCGGGCCTCACTCGGTGGCGCCCGGCCCCCGGCGCGGCCCCCGGCCCGTCCGCACACCCCGCCGGGCAGGGAACCCCGGCCCCAGCCTTACCCTGGCCCTTCTCCTCCTTCTCCGCCATGGCCGCAGCGCCGCGCTGTCGCCATGGCGACGCGGGCCTGCTGGGGCCCTCTCCTCACAGCCCCGCTGTCGGTGTCGCTCCCCGCTGGGCTGAAGAGGCGGAAAACGTGCCCGAGCCCCCCGGTGCGGCCCCCACTGCACCCCACCGCCCTTCCAGGCAGCCATCGAGCGAGCCCCTTAAACCTGCCGCTTCCAAGGGCTCAGTGTCTCTCAAAAATACAGCTTTCCCCAGCAATTGCGGAGATTTCCATGTGTCTGAGCTTTAGAAAGTGAAAGAACATTGTCTTCTAAATGCCATCACGCCGAAAGAGCTAAAATATTCTGTCTTAGTGATATTAAATAAAACTGTGCGGTTTAAATTTAGCTGTGTGTTTTAGCAGACAGGCTTGCAGTCAGGTTCTTCTGACTAAAGCAACGGTGAAAGTAGAAAAAAAATACTAATATTAATATTCTGGCAAGATGCAACCATATATTCCTACAAAATAAATATTTATGAACTTCCTAGAACTAAAATCTTGTCCTAACTATAGCAGGTGCTTGTTTTCAGATATTCAGTTTTGCAAAGCCTGTATGGATGACTCCTCCTCACACACTCAATTCCACCTCTCAAACAAATAGTTAACGATGTTGCCAGTATTCATGGAAGCCTGAAATTTCAAAAAACACATAGAGCACAAACAGGACTTCAATTTAAAAAAAAAAAAAATCACTTTTTTTTAACATTTTAACATTTGCTATTTGCCTTTCAGCCACTTACTTTTGCATTTTTAATGAACATGGCTCAGAGTGAAGAGGGTATAATAGATACACTAGAGAATACATCTTTACTCTGATGGGAAAACAGCTGATTTATGCTCTCTAACAAAGCTGATCCCTCTGAAAGGGATCTACTAACTTGAGCAGTTTATGAAAGTAACTAAATATTTCAAACTACATGTTTAACTACAGGAGTACAGATTTGTTTCCTCTCAAATTGTTAACAAAAATTTTGGCGAGAACAGCGTGGCAGACAAATTTAGAGGATACAGCAACAGAACAAAAAGCCTTTATCTTTCAGTCTTACAGGGTCCTATTTCTTATTCCCTTAACCCCTCCACACAGAAAACTTGTCTTTTCTGACTGTAGGTCTATGGTGGTAGGTCAGCCACATGTCTGAAACTGGAGAAAAGTGCAAAATACATTGTTCTGGCAAGGAGGGACCTCTCTTATCTCTCCCCTACCCCAAATGTAGAATTTAATGTTCTTGAATACTGTGCCCAGCATTAGATTTCTTATATTATTTTCCAGATCATCATAGGACACTTACAGCTCTTCTACAAATGCTACACTAATTCGAAGTATTTACTACATATCCCTAAAAAAAGCTTAAGAAAATCCTGTTCTAGTTATTTAGGTCTTCATGACAAATCCATGCCCAAAGTATGAACTCTTAGTTTTAAAATAAATACAAATACAGCATATTGTGCAGATTTATTGAGATGATTGCATGTTTATAGCAGACTCTCTGTCACTGCAACTGTGACATGATAAGACAGTAAATCCACTTGGGCATCCACCTTTAATACCTTCCCCTCAATTTCTCCAGGGCTGGCACTAGCCTTTCCTCACAACCCCTTCCTATTTGACAGGCACTAATCTTTGTTTCCTCGAAGAGGGATGGTAACAAAAGCAGTGTGTAAATGCTGATGAAGAAAAGGGAAATCATGAAATATGCCACAGCTATGACGCCTCATTTACACCACAACATCCATGTCCTGTTGTCACTGCTGACTCTGACCCTCATGAGCTGCTGGAATATATCCTTGGGGAAAGTGTTGTTATGAGTATATAAAGGCCTTGCTCAAATCTTGGATGTTTGTTTCAAACTTGTTAAGTTTGATAACTTTAGCCTAGCTGCAGAATCTTCAGTGACTCAGAGCTCATACAAATTTCAGCAAACAGCATTTTGGACTGTCCTGCCTGTGTTGTTGAGATTCCACTCAGGACAATTACTGTAAATCAAAGCACTTCATTTGCATTGTCCACTCCAGCCTGGAGTTTCCTTTTGCTTCCAGTAGCTTGCAGCCAAGCATCCTTATTCTCCCAATTCCTGACACATAGGGCTCTGGTGTGTTGCCTGTCTCCAGGAGCAGAACAAAATACAGAATGAAAAAGCGCTTGAAAACAAGAACTCCCTGGTTTAAAATTTCCTGGCAATGTATCTTGAAAAATCTGTGTAGAGAAAAAAAAATGTTAACAATTATAATGCAGATAAAATACTGGACTTGAACCACATAGCTGTTTCCCTTTTAACTTAATGCACAGATATCTCAAACCAAGGGTATGTGAGTGGGCTGAAACAACTAATCACATTTTGGCACAGACAAGTACAAAAGGAAACCCAGAACTACTAATTCAACAGCTTGAAATATCAGCTGCTGCATGCAAGATCTTTACAGAGCTCCTCTGAAGAGAACATACCCTTTTAAAATTGTGATTTTTCATTTTAAAAATGTCAGAAAATATCTCGGGAAAATTATGGAAGAATCCAGCATTATTGATATAAAGCGTGAATCTTGTAGACATAAGGTTCCCTTACCTCCACTCCTAATTTCATCACATACATTCCTTTTAGCTATCAGGGTCCCATCACACATTTTGCATACTTTCCGTGCATATGTTCAGAAATGTTATTCAACAATAAAAAACAGGTCTAAAATGGGAGAAGTGACGTAAGAGAGAGCAGTTCAAGGAGGTATAATAACATCCTACAAAGCCGTGTGCCCCCCATGGCTTCGGGGCTGCAAGCATCTCAATGCTTCTTTGCTCCAAACATTTGCCAAAGACCTTCACTACAGGACTCCCTCTGTGGGTCCTTGGGGACCATGTAACTGAAGGCACAAAGAAGCATCTTCATTTGTCCTTCACAGAGAGAGTAAGTGGATAGCTATGATTCTGTGACAGGACTCTTACCTATAGCTCCTCTGCAGCTAAAGGGGTACAGCTGTGCTGTTCAGCAGGCGTTTCCATGTCACTGTGCCCTTTTTCACCAATGTGACATGAGTGACCCAAGTGTACCTTCATTCCACTCTTCCTCTGGGAGCAGCAGCTGATTTCAGTGACTCAGGAACAGACTCTTCAAAACAGCATATTAGCTAAATAGCAACTGTTCACCCAAATGATACACAGTAACCAGATAAAAATGAGAAAAAGACTCCATCATTCCTTGCCTATACTGTATCTCTACCTACAGAATTTAGGTAAATTACAGTGAGAGCAGCTACCTCGTTGCTTCATGTGTAGGAGGGGAAGACAGCTTCTCATCTCGCTTGTTCTCTTTGTAACTTCAGGCTTTGTTCCTATGCTTGGACTAGATGAAGAGAAGCCTAACAGAGTGGGCAGACACAGACATACAGGCATGCCCTCCATTACTTCCTCTACCACTGACCTCTTCTGGGCTGCTGGTATATTTATATTAACCTTATCTGTCATAATTTTGCTTTCTTTCAAAAAAAAAAAAAATTCTTCCTGTTCTCACCTACAGAAGAGCAAAAAGCACATAAATTGGCAAGGGATTTCCTTACTTTTTATACAGGTAATAAACCTAGAAGGCCAAAATCTGATGTCTTAAATAAAATGTCTGCGTATGATTCCTTGACACATTTCACCAGTGCTGAAAGGGGAAGATCCAAGTCTTGCCCTTCCTTCACCACTGCTGGCTGCACATCTTCCTTCTACCTTGTGCTGGCTCTGCCATTCACTGAGATGAAATTCAAGCCACAGAGGTAGTAAAAATACAATCCATCAAAAAGTGAATAGTGTTCTGCCCTGTTAATGAATTCAGAAAAGGATCTGACAAGCATCTCAATCAGCACATCCAGGAAGTTGGACCCTGCAATTAGAAGAGAGGAAGAAATAGAGGGGAAGGCAGGAAGGGTGAGATGTTCTTTTGGAGGGAAAAGGCTGTCTGAGTCCATAAGTAAAACACTGAAGGCAGAAAGGGGGAAAATCAGGTTTGAAGGCTGCTGATATTAGCAGCATCTCAAATCCTTCTCAGTCCATGAGATGGCTTTGGAAGTGTCCTGGCAAATATATCTTACTGTTCATGTACAGCTACGATCCTATGGATCTTTAGCTCCTCCCATCCAGCTTCAACAAAGCTGCATTTGAGGAAAAGTGACTGAACATACATTAAAAATGAGTTGCTAGGAAAAAGGAAGCATTTCTTTACTGCAGCAATATTCTTCAATGTCAAGGAGCTGCTGGCAGTGCTTGGCCTCTGAGACTATGCCTAAAGAGCTGCAGCAGAAAAAATCTTTCTTTTATATGTAAGTGCCAGGATGCTGTTCCCCATCCCACCCAGGCACAGAAATGGCCCTAGAGATCCATATATTTTAACCTTCAGGCTTTATTACCATTAATTATATCTGGAAGTGAAGCCAGGATCCCCGAGAACACAGTAGCAGGAACAAAACACAATCATCCATCTGCCTAGCAACATGGGTTGCCATGAGTACTTCTCCCCATGCTCCACAGGCAGTGGGGGCTCACCACTGAGTGCTGAGCCAAGCTCAAGGGCCCTGTACTAGTAAAGAAAGCCTGCTTCCTCAAATGAGGACCTTGCAGTCCATCTCCAAGACCTTCCTCTGTAGCCTAGAATGTGTCAGCCAGCAGCCTGAAATTTGGAAATGAGGGACTTCTGGACTACTGAGACGATGTCAGTGGAATTGCTCTTGCAAGAAGCAAAAACAATGATGCTGGGAACACCAATGCCATCGAAACTCCATTCTTCCCTTCTCTGTTCTTTTGTGAAAGTTCTCTGCACATTTCAATTCCATGCCAAAAAAATGACCAATAACATACTGTCAAATCACTGGCTTTTGACACTTAGGAAGAAAAGAAGAAAAACCTGTGAGTGGTACTAAAGACATAGAAATACTCTATAACATCCCTATCTCAGGAAATCCTTGAATCACGAACCATTTGTAGGAGGCTGAGAGACAGAGTATTCAAGATAGTCATTTGTGTGGTTCTCCACTGAGCACCTGTGTAAGGCCTCATTAGAAGAAAGGATCCTCAAAGAGACAGGTTTTTGACATGTCCCAGAAGGTTCATTTTGCTGTTCTTAAAAAAGCAAAAGATTACTTGATAATTATTTAACATTTAATAGAGGCCCTCCGATAATGTGGTTATCTAGAAGCTGCTAAAAATAGAGATACATGGGGAAAACACAAATTCAAGGTTTCAGACTGACATTTGAACAATTGTAATTGAATGGGACTGTTGAATACTGGAATTGTATTTATGTTAGCAATATTGTAAAGCTAACCTTTAAAAATAAGCTCTTTGTTGTTTGCTATATCATAACATGCAATTTAAGGGTATAAAGGCTATAGCAGAGATAAATAAGGCCAAAGTGCATTTTACAAAGATGTCAACCATAACACAGAAGTAGTTAACCTGGGGATGAGAGAAGGAGCTAAAGGTTATACATCTGAATGATCATATATGGCCCTTAATCAGTTTACATGAGGCATGATATAATACTTTTTAATACTTTGAAAAATCTTCCTGGCTCATGAGTAGCAGAACTACTTTCTTTTCTATCATCTGTCAAGATTATTTGGGCATGAAAATGTTGCTGTACTCACCAAAATAAACCTGGGTATAGAAAATTCATCAATTTAAACACTTCTGATTATTCTACTTTCTTCAGAATCCAAATTTTCATTTATTAAAAAAAAACTGTAGACCATCTGCTTGTGAAGATAATGTTTGGAGAACTGATGTAACACTATCCTTTTAAATCAACAGTAGGATAGTAAGGGAGAAAATCATCTTCCATAACAAGTCCCATTAATGTGTTCAGGATTTTACTTTACAAGTCTGACCCTGCTACCTGCTCAAGTTAACCTCAGAATTTCAGTGGGAATAAAGTTAAGTTCCGGGGGTCTGATCTGAATTCACAATTTATTCACCTCCACTAACACCAATGGCACAGGATTAAGCCTGGTGTTATAGCATAAGCACCACCTCAATTCTCATTCATGTCAGTGGTTTTTTATTCAAATGACTAATTGGACGGCTAGCTTGTTTTTCCAGGTTAATGAATTTCATTTATTACTTAAATATAAGCTTCAACTTTGCTGATATCAAATGTATTTCCATATTTAAATAAAGTTAACTCTGATCTAACTAGAGATACTGTACAGAGTATGTTTTATAGACTCCCCATACAGACTTACTATTGTAAAATGAAAGTTGCTTTGAAATAAAAATATACTTTGTTATTTTAAGAGGGGGGAAAAAGAAACAGAACTAAGACACATCCCTGAAACATTTTCTATACCTTCAGAATAAGAAAGAAATTGAACTCCTATTTGATTCCCTCATGAGGGATAGGGAACTTTGATGCACTGTGGCAGGAAGAAAGATAGCTGTATTAATGAAAATCTAATCTGTGCTCAGAGACTTTGCATGTTGGCTATAAATGTAAAATATTCATTCCACAATAGACTGTTAGACTGTCAAAAACTGAAGTTCAGCCAATTTTACCAGAAAGAGTTGACATTTTTCTGTATTCTTCATTCTAGGGAGCTGAGAAAATAAGCTATCAAAACCACTCCTCCACTTGTAAATTTTGCCAGTGCAACTATTTAGATATGGCATAAATCTAGAAATAGGAAGTATTTCTCTACTGCACCATTTAGGCACAGCAACTCAAACTAAGAGCAGTAACAAATACTTTGGATTGGTGAGTTTTCATGGCACTGTGCCAGGACAAGCAGAGGCATTACTTCCTTTTCCATCACCTTCTCTGCCACGACACAAGGCACGGCCATAAAGGATCTGAGGAGAAAACTGGTTCCGATAGAAAATACTCTTTTTTTGTGGTTGTGGTTACCAGGTTGTGAGCTGGGCTAGTGTAGCAGAAAGGACAGTATAAGAACAACTGACAGGGGCTGAGGAAACACAGATCTGCCACTGAGGAGCAGACCGACACTTTTGGCACAATCCTCCAAGATGGGGCTTTTGTTCCATCACTGGCTTGCCTTCTCCCAACTCAGATGGCTGCTGAACTATCTTCCAGTCATGCTCCATTCACATGGATGTGCACTGAGGAAGCAAAAGCAGGGCTTAGAAAAAGAATAATCATTTATTAGACTAACTGACAGAGCTGAGGGGAGTAAAAAAACAAACAAACAAAAAAAAAACAAAAAAAACCCAAAAAACAAACAAACAAACAAACAAAAAAAAAAAACCCACAAACAAAAAAAAAAAAAAACCCCCCCCCAAAAAAAAAAAATAAAAAAAAACACAACTCCACGATGGTTTTGGACATGTAATCCCTTTTTCAGCTCTGAAACAGAAATTGCATCCCTTCAACAGAGTACATTGGTCATCATTTTCAAATAACTGTAGCTTTATTATACTACCTCATTCGGATTGTTGGAGTGAAATAACAAGGTGGCAGCAGCAAGGTAGAGGTGAGTGTTTGCAAAGGAAAACATGGTAAGGACATTAGTCTTGGGGGACTAAAAGACAAGCAGTTATCACATGCAGAGCTCTAAGGAGCAGGGAAAACTGCAACATGCTAAACTGATTCTAATAGATAATGCAGATAGATGCAAATTAAGGAGACTTAACAGGAAGAGGCACTTAAGCATCCTGATAAAGCCATTTAAATTGTCTTTGGTTTGGACATTCAGAGCTATCTCACTTAAGAATTTATGAAACTGTGCAATGAACCACATCAGGGAAATGACAAACAACCTGAAAAATAACCCAGGAAATACAAATAGGCCACAAAGTACTAAGAGGTTACTACTCTGTGAGATGAGTTCTCATTTGCTAAATAGCCACATAAAGACTTGCACAGCATAATATAGGGAGCAACAACTGCTTAAGCCATGGCTGCTGATGAGACAGTTGCTTGTCAGACACACTAATCACACACAGGTCAGTGTGTGAAATTAGTCCAACATAAAAAGATTTAAAGCATAGGAAATTTGTGATCAATGAGCTGCTCACTTAAGGAAGTCATGGCTAAAACTACACAGGATAGTGAAAATGGACTACTTAATAGATACGTAAATTTTACCTGCTACCTGAACTTTCCAAAGTGGAAATACAAGTTTAATAATCCATCTGAAACTCTGTATCTGTAAACCCTAGACAGGTACCCTCTTCCCAGTTCTATGTCATTAGCACCATGATTTACCCTCAGGAACAGGATGGCTGTGGAAATAAACTTAAAAGTGGTATCACTTACAGTGCAAGATAATTAATTTTTTCTAATTGCTTATTGAACTATATAATTAAATCAGAACACAGTCTTTATCTGGCTTACATATACTTTCACGATACAACAGTATTTATTGGCATTGCTGTATATATCAGTAACACCTTGAGAGCTAGAGTTATTGTCAATCAGATTTATTCAACCAGAGAGAGTCCAGTTTTTAACTAAACCACAAATTCTGGAAGCCTGAGGACCAAACCTTGCTGCAGTGGTTTGAGACAATAGTGTCTCTTGGTGACCTTCCACTACCAGCTCATATCTCTCACTCTGTAACAGAAGAATCCAATAGCAATGGGTGTGGATGTCCTGGTGTGTCTCCTTCCAGCTCCTTTCCCCTCACCTTGGCTGTTTGACACAGCACAGCATATTTAATACTTTAAATTGATAAACATAGCTGTGGCTCAGGGAGTGATCACACATCCCATTTTGTCACTTCTCAAACAGTGCAGCTGCTGGGACAGTAAAATCTGAAACCACTGTAGCTAAACTAGAGACAATCTGCCACTGAAATTAGTAAGTGTGGGTCCTCTGTTACCAGACCTCAGCTGGGAGCCTGGGTAAGCATTTTAACCCCCATTATTCAAACACCAAGACATGTAAGTGAATCTTCATCTGCAGTAGTTCACCAGATTAAGAACCAACCTCCAAGAGCACAGGATGCCCCACCTGAAAATGTTGTACTGTATATCTATTGCTTGTAGGCTGAATATTAGTGTTGTATATTTAGGAGAGCATTTGTATCTCTCTCCCCATCCCCTTTGCAAGTAGTTTGTCTTTTACGTGCAGTGTGGAGCACACAAGATGCATTGAAGGTACAGATGGCATACCCAGGTACTGAGCTTTCTGGAAAGGTTCTCCTTTAGTGCCCTGTGAGTCTCTATAAACATCCAAAGATGCTTCTGGAAGCAGACACATACTTGAAGCCTTCCCTTCAGTGGCACCACCACTTTTCCTCCCCTCATAGTGAAATACCTTCACACTAGAAGTCGAGGTTGCACAGAGCTGTAGACAGACCTGTGATCACCAGATCCCAAGACAATAAACCAACCACTCTGTTGATCTCCAGCCCTGACACCAGCAAGTTTAACAGGATCAATTAACAAGGTGGTGCAGTAAATGTTCTCCATTCTAACTCATGGTCAAATATTTACAGCCTTCAGAGTGGTTAAGGTTGGAACGGACCACAGATGGGGTCATTTGGTCCAACCTCTCTTGGTCTCCCCAGCAAGCCTGCATGGCCACAGTAGTCTTTTCATTAAGCAGTTTATCTATGAGAGCTTCCAAAATGGCTACCAGAAATCTGCCAGGATGCTCATGAACTGATCTGGTAGCCATGGAGATACACATGGTTCTTCTAATCTAAAATTTCAGAAGTCTGAGAACCCCTTGTTCTCCTAAACAAATCTAGCAGCCAATATTTTAGTACATTTTCAGAAGTCCCATTCCCAGAGTGACTGAAGAGCTTCTCAATAAATACAACACAGTCCCAGAAAGGACTAAAAGAGGGTTTTTGTCTTTGTGAATTTCTTGCATTTGGTAGTAGAAGCAAGAAGCTGATTTACAGACCTCTGTTTTTATCACTTTCCAACCTATATTCATTGACGTAAAATATAAATGCATAAAGTTATCAGCCTAGAGCTATTAGCTTCCCTGTAGATTTGAGAAATGAGAAACACAGAGGAGAATGTCTGATTTCAGACTTTGAAAGAAATAAATACCCATCTCTTTTTCTCAGTAGGGACGATCTTCAGTAATATCAGAGTTAGAGAGGAGTTGGAGGTGGGGGAAGCTCCAAAAATTCATAGATCACACAAAGCTCCTGGCCTGGCATCTCATCTGCATAAAGTGTGGTTGGTTTTGAGGGGGTCAGTGCCATTAGCAGCAATTCAGTAGTTGGGAAGATACCTTTTGTTTTTAAGAGAACCATTACCAACTCGTTTTCTCCATCTCCCCACATCTTTCAATAGCCTGGTGGATTGCAGCAGATAAGAGTTGGGTTTATATTAAGCATAAGCTTTCACAGTCAAATCTAGCTTGCAAGAGCCCTTTTTAGTCAACTTTGTGATCACAAATAATTGCATGGAATTAATCACTTATATTGTCACTTGGAAATCAAGAATAAAAGTGCTAATTTCTGGAAGCTGGAGAGACATATGCGCTGTCTACTGAGAAAAACTGAGGGAAATATGCACTGGGAAGAAAAAGATCTGTGAGGTATTACTGTTGGAAGAATTAGAATGAAACCTAAATGAGAGATTTAAAAATAGACTAAAAATGAAGAACAGAAGTGAAAAAACCACAATCAAATACTTGAAACAGAAGCATCAAGGAGAAGGGGAAAAATGAAAGTAAAACTCCATATAGATAGTCAGATAGCAAAATTGTATTTGTCAGAGTGATATATGAAGAACCTTTACGTTCTGAAGGGGGAAGGACCAAAAAAAACCAAAACCAAACAAACAAAAATTGAAGAGAGGATGATCTAGTGGTCCAAAATATCAGCAGATCTAAATGGCTGATGGAAAAATCCCAGTCTTGAGGCATATACTCATACTTCATCCCAGTCATAAAGCAAATCTATATGCTGAGCTTTACCTCACACAACACCAGTGAGTTCAGCAGTAAGCTCCACCAGTGTAAATCACACTTCTCCCTCTCTTACACCCCCAGTTTCAGCAGATGCAGCCACAGTAGAGGTTGGGGGAAAAAAAGGAGACAGGAATGAAATGCAATTTCCAATTCAGATAAAACATCAGACTGTTAAAACTGCTGAAAGAAAATACTTCTCTATCCTTACAAATATGGTTCCAAAAAGACCTAAAGGGCAGAAAGGGGAAAATCAACATACTGTTACCCAGCTTTAAATCTTTTCATTTTGAAGAACAGACTGTTAGGGTTTTAAGAGATCCTGGTGCCTTGCAAAAAGTACCTTTATTGCTAATTGGAACACTGTTTCATTAATTTTCTTGTTTTAGTTCTAAGGAGTTTTCTCAGTTTTGGTCTTCTCTAGAATTGACAGAATCTCTGAAGTGAAATCCAGATGGTAACAGCAGTAAGTTAGTTTAATAAACTTGACCAAAGAAGGAAAGTAAATTTCAATTTTTCAACAAAAATGCTTAAAATCCAGAACACATTCTGGAAGAGCACAGTGTTTACCACTGGTATTTATTAAATGTGGTTTTTTAAACTTTGCTTTATTCAAACTTATTCTGGATACTACCCAAGAAAAAACCCTGTCACATCCCAGCATGAGGCAGCTGACAGCCCACCCCTGTGTGTGTGTGCAGGCAGGCTCCTCGCAGCTCCACCAGCCCTTCTCCTGCAGCCCACGCAGGGGGGGCTGCTCCAGCTCCTGCACTTCACTCTCTTCTTTCCTGCCCTCTGACTGAAAGCCACAGATTCCCAATAAAGCCATAGTATACATCCCAAGCAAATTCTTCCCTTACTTGTGTCAGGCTGCAGACTTCTTCCAGGTTGGGCTCAGAGGTTCCTTTGGTCTCCAGCAGATAGGGCCCAAAGCACTGCTGGCTGAGAGTGATGAGTGCATACCAGCTCTTGGCTCCCCCAGGGTTTCATTTATCTGTCTTGCAAAGGGAAGTGGTCTGTCCCTGGGTCCAAAAGTGCAAGCTTCCAATATGGTCCCCCATCACACCAGTAACAGTTTGTGTGCTGGGAAGAGGAGGAGGAAGGCATGAGAGAAGGACGGGTATTTTCACAAGTTCTGCTGCTGAGTATCCAAAGAGGTTTCTGTGGATTTGTTACCTGTTCACAGCAAAGAAAGTGAAAAGTGACTCAGCATCCATGTTCATTCACTTCCTTCCCAGGCTGTCAGTGTGGGGGTTATCTGGGGTAGCATTCTCCAAAGCAGCCCTCATTCACTTGGAAGCAGACGGAGATATTCAGCTCATTTCATGTGGGCTGCCGCAAGCTGTGATCTGCTGCCAGTGCAGGTCAGGTTCAAGCCAGACTTTTTAGTGTTCCAGCAAAGTTCTGCATCATTATGATAAAGTATTTCAAGTATATGAAAGCATATGAGATACATACAGATGGGTGAAGAATGTAGGGAAGGCTATAAATCAGAAAGTAAGAAGTACAAAGGAACAAAAGGAAATATTACCAGTAATGTTTCCTCATAATAAGGGTGCTTCAAATAAACAGTGGACTTAAAACTTGCTTCTGTTTTATTGCTGGTTGCAAAATCATGGCATTAGGTACAAACTCATCTTGTTAAGCCTAAGAACTTGGACATGGATTGCTAGAGTTAGTTACTATGGAGTTACAAAAAAATGTTGGCTTTTGTGATGAGACCAGCTTCAGAGAAGAAAGAGAGGATAAAGGAAAAGGAGCTGGTTTTAAGCATTCATTTAAAGATTTGCCCTCTGAATGCTCTGCATTACTTTCCTTTAAAGCTGATCAGTTATAACATTATTTTCTCATGTAACTGCTTATTTTTCAAGTGTTTTGCAGTTATTTTAGTTTGTTTTTTACTACAGTATCTGAGATTTTCCCATGTGGAACATAATGGTGATAAAAAAAATCTTTCTAGATATTGTGGACAATCTGCCTCTTCTCTGTTTTGAAGGTGTGAGATTTGTGCTTGAAGTGCATGACTCTTTTCACTCCTTTTTAATGATACTTCTGGTTGTAAATTTTTCAATTTTGTAAATGATAGAAAAGCACACTGTTGTCACACAGCAACCAGCTCTTATTTCAGAAACATTGTCCTGTCTATGATAATAGGATTGTTAAAACAGTTCTTTGTTAGACAGGCATTCTGTGCTCACCTTGCTTCCTACTTTCTTAACTTTTGCTGTTGAGGATCTCTTATTTTGCTGGTATGTAAAGCAGGAGAAACAAGTGCAGATGCCTTGTCTCATTGAGGAACTGCCAAGCAGTTCTATTTTCTTCTGTATGAAAAAAGAACTCATACAATCCAGAATCTCATTGAGACCCTGACCCTGTAATGAACTCAGCAGTCACATGGGTCTGGGGACACAGGAAAAGCTATAGGATAGAGAGTCCTGGATTGCAAATACTGATAATTCAGGATGCTGCTCAAAACATGTTGGCCTGATGTTATTTAAAAGGATGTTCCTATCAGAAAATCTTAGCTGGATACTTCAGGAGCTTGTTAACTCTTGGATTAGTTACCTTACAAAAGAAAGCCCTTAGAAAATTTTTGACCCTCTTCCTCCCTGACTTTACTGGCACTGTTCCTTCAGAATAGTGTGACCTGATGGGATACCTGGTTGTGATTCAAAATATGTGCTGGAAGGGCTGCCTGCCTTCTGGCCAGGGTGCACTCCCAGAAATATTTTTAGCCTATGGACGTGGAACAGCAAGGTTACATGACAGTGCTTTTCTTCTGCTGCTTATTGTCAAATGATTGATCTCAGAGAGTTTGTAGGGGACTCACTGAGTTTTTTCATGTTTTCCTAGGAAATTACCTGTAGTCATTAGCTAGCAGTTGCTTTGGTGTGTTGCCAGAAGAGTTTCTGTTGCTAAATCTTTCATTTGAAATGATGCTGGTTTCCCTCAGCCTAAAAAAAAAAAAAAAAGGCTGAGCAGATTTGCTCCAGCAGAGTGGGTTAAAGAGCAGTCTATGACAAAATGGCTTTCTTTCCAGAAAGCATTCTACAGTGAACTCAACTAATGCAGTTTCCTAAAATGAATCAACTGACCAAACCTCTGACCTCATTTCTTGATCTTCCTTTTAAAGATGGCATACTGTACAGTCTTTTACAAGTTTTGCTAATGGTTGTGCTGTGATTTGCTAGTGCACAGATAGTTTTTGTGTAGTTTCTGAGCCCATGATGTGTGATGGGAGGTGAGTGGGCAGGCTTCCTTTCCTTTTCTCACTCACTGTGCGGAGGGGTTTTCCTTTTCCTTTTTGAGCTGACTTCATTTGAGGCTTAACAGAAAAGTAGCTGGACTTGGGATACTGCTTCCAAAGGTAAAAGCCAACAGATCTGCAACCAAGACTGTGAGGAAAGGCAGTTTTGTATTTTCCAAGTTACTTTTTGGTGCTTTGGAGTCTGCTTAGCAGACCTCAGGATTTTGTAACAGCTGCCTTGTAGGATTGCCAGGGCAGTGCCCAAACAGGGAAAGCTACCTGGTGCCTATCGATATCTGGGCTTCAGCTGTGTGTCATACAGAAGTGGCCATCTTGAAAGCATGCTAACATGTATTAATGAATATTTTAAAATGGTTCGCTTACTCAGCTTTGCCTATCACAGATTTAAGGTATGCAGCTGGACCATGGTAGTACCTTTAGTTACCATAAAATATTTTTTAAAATTCTAGAGGGCTTATGTGGTTTGTTAGCATGGCCCTCCCTATCTGTAGAAGCCACTCTTTGTGAACTGAGGGGACAGAGAAGATGGCCTAAGAGCTAGCAGTACTCTGGTACCACAAAAATTGTGTGGCAACTTTTCTTTTTTGGCAAGAGCGTCTTATGAGGGAAAGGAGAAAGACATATTGAAGGACCTTAAAGAGTAAAATTTTGATAGGCATGTACTGTGTGTACTACAGAGAGTGTTAAGTACCAGGAGAGAAAGGCAACCCAAAAAGGTGGTCACCTGGACATCAGTAAGGGTTGTTTTTTCAAAGTCAGGTTGAACAGAAAAGTCGCATTAGGCAAGAGCTTGTCTGTGGCTGCCAGTTGTGAATTGTCCTGTCTCCATGATTGTTTGGGTTTAGTTACATATCTTGACCACATGTGTCTTCATATGTGAGCAGAAAGGTACACTGAAACTGATACTCAATGTTAAAACCTACTTCTGATTGCTTTAATAGTCCCTTAGAGAGATTAATTGATACTCCCTTGAAATGGTTCTTCCACATTGTCTTCTCACAGGAGAACTATATTTTTGGAAGCTGATTTACAATGCTACCTCCTCTTCCACAGACTGACTGCTGTGCAGAGGGGTTTAATCTATCTAAATTTCTATAGTTCACAGCTACACTCTAGTGAATGTGTATATGTGATANCCAGGAACTGCAGATGTCTGATTTGTGGAGCTTAATATCTTCTTATGAAGGACTTGAGATATGTGTAATCAATAAACTTCTGTATGGCTCTGAATAAAGCCAAAATGAATCCTGATTTTAATGTTGAAGAATGCAGCCTTTTTTTCCCAAGGCCAGGCTTAGAAACGGTCTTTGAATGCCCTGAACTGAGAAACTGTTTCTCAGAAACTCGTGGGCTTGGGTTTTGGCTTTTTTTGTTAAGCAAAAAGAGTTAATCCTTGGAAATGGAGAAAGGAGGATTCTTTTTGGTACGGGGTCAGTGAGGGTGACAAACACAGGTTGTGGCTGATATGTGATGTCCCAGTGCAGCTTTGCAGTGCTTCTTCTTTCTGCTTGGTGGGATTACTCAACTACTTCACCCAGCACACAGGAAAAGCAAAATAGCATTAATCTCTTAAAAAGGACTTGTTTACTGACTCTGAAGTGGCAGCTCACCTGGATGCCCAAAGGGTGCCATGGCAGAAAGTGTAATAAGAGGAAGATGCTTCTGAGGAGAACTAGCTAACCAAATCAATGCCAGAAACCTGAATTTCAATCCCGTGAACCATGGCAGATCTACTTGTAGTTAGACATTAACTATGCCTTAGGTCCTGAGGATGCTTTCAGACCTACCTAATCTGGTTCCTGTGCAAATAATAGGCCTCATTTTGGCATATGACCACCTCATTTCTGAGATGAATTTAACTCCTTTGATATGAAAATATCATGGAGAAATTATAGATAGTACAAGGCAAGGTCAATCTAGTTCAGCATCCTGACTCTGATGGGGAGCAGTAGCGCATGTCAAGGAAAGAGGAGCACAGTGCTGTTTCTTCAAAACAAACTCCTGGCCTCCTGGCAGACAGATCATAAGATAGAGCACACTTAGGGAGATAAATAAATAGGGGGGTTCTTTGGGCTAAGAAATCATCAGAACTGCCCATTAGTCATGCAACCTCACTTGGGACAAATTAGCACTTTAAAAATGCCTGAAAATTTCTCATTGGGTCTAGTAATGATTAATGAGTATTTCATGAGGAATGATAAAAAGGGAGAAAGAAAAACACTTGCTCCACAAGCTGCCCACTATAATAAAAGGCAGCAGAGTATTTCAATAATGATATTCTCTTTTAAAGTAATGGTGTGTTGAATGTGGAAATCTGAAGGCAATATTAATTGAGGGTAGATGGATTAAGGACATGCAGAAGAGACCAGGAACATACTGTGATGGTCAGATGTAGGGTAAAACACAAGAGGAGCCAGAACAGGACAGACACAGGTCTAAAAGAGCAGAACAAGGAAAGACAAATGCCTGGATTCTCTTGCAACACTGAAGGTGTGTGGAAAGATTTAAAGCCCAGGTGGGACTGGGCTCTTGTGATTGTTCAGTGCCCTCCTGAAAGCTTGCTCTTCGTTTTGTTACCTCTGCTCTTGGCAAACAGGAAGAGGAGAGAGATTTGGAAGGACGATGGGTGAATAATGGAAAGAACATTATAGGTGAGTAGAGCAACTAATTGAAGTCTAAAGGAGAACAAACAAAAATGAGGGAAACCAGAGTAACTGATCTATTGAAGGGCCAAGTCCCAGAGGGAGGATCCCAAATTACATTTGAGGCAGAAGCCTGGTTTGGAGAGAAAAACAGTTTAGGTTAGAAAGTAACTCAGGCAGAAGAAAAATGCTATATGATTGATAAAAAGTGCGTAGGATTGCATCTGTTATATTTGGGGGCATGTCACTTTTCATTAAAATGGAAAGGAAGATTATGTTTCAATATATTTTGAGACCAAAAAAGGCAATTTTAATGGAGGAGTATTGTGGTTACCAGCAATCACGTTTTGTTTTTCATATGGCAATCATCATACAAGTAGCAGCTTTGCACATTAAGGCTTAAAGTGCTTTTCTTTAGTGTTTTCTTGTTTCAGGAGTTTGCATTAGCAAACACTCATTTTTTATATGGTTGGCATCTATCTATCTGCATGTTCTATGAAAAGCAGAGATGAAGGATTCACTCAGCTCAGTATCTGAACTAAGAAAGGGTACAGCCATGAGAAGAGCATACATCCTTAACTCATTTTTCTCCTTCAAAGTATGAATACAAGAAAGGCAAACTCCTGAAACACAGAACTCAAATAGGACAGGGGAAGATCTTGAGATTTTTCCCAGGGACAGATGTATAATAAATATGTATTTAACTTAGACATAGAAGAGGTTGTTTTGTTTCTGTTTTTTTGAACACTGAGAGGCAGTCATTAAAGTTACAAATCTATTTCAGTTACGTCTGCATTTCATTTACTTAGCTTTATTATTATTTGCAACTATTTATTTATTATTTACAATTACCTGACGTCTGAAAATCAACTGGGATTTCTCGCTTCTGTAATAATAGGTAACATAACTGTAGTCTGAAAACAGTCTTGCTACACCTGTTTGGTAGTGTAATTAAGTGTGTGGTTAGATAGTAAGCATTACCCTTACTACGATGGTATGAGTTAATCTCCTTTAAAAATAATAAGTTTAGCCTTCTAAGTGGTTTGATAAATAGATATCTGTAGTAACTTTTTAAAAGTGCCTCAAGTTAATAGTGCTAAATTTTAGCAGGGGAGGGGAGGGGAGGGGAAATATAGTTTTTACTTTATCTACTTGTGCCTTTATATACAGGCTTGAATGCTTTAGGGTAAGGAATCTCTCCACGTGCCTCAAAGCTGTTAGTTGTTTTGTTTCTCCATGGTAACAGGAGTATAAAGTCGTCTGAGCATGTTACCGACCTAGGGAGACATGACATCGTTTAGGAATGGGATTACATGTGACAACTGCAGCTCTCGGGTGATTCTGAATGAGGGTTTTTTCTAGCACGCAGGCACTGTCAATATATGCAGATGTGGTCATGTAAGGCGAGGCTTAGGGATCCAAAGCTGGCCTAAAAGAATCTATCAATCCATAAAGTTTGTGGTGGTGGGAGGGATTAGCAGACATCGGGGTCGATTAAACTCTTCCAGAAACATGACTCCACGTGTGAAGAGCCATGTGCAAGACCAAGGTGTAAACACAGGGCTCTGTCTGAGGTTCATATAATACAACTCACAAAGAGTTAATGATATTTTTTCTGTTTAGATTTGTTTACATACAAAACAAAAAAACAACCAACCACATGGGGGCTGGATAGGCAAATGACATCCAAATTAATGCAGAATTATCTGTAAATTTCAGTCAGTAATCATGCAATATTAACTAGTTTAATTTTGCTGTCACTTCGGCAGAACAGTATATGTCAGGAATCCCTCAGCAGACTAGCTAAGATGGTTCTTCCATGAAGAAATGGACAAAGGCAAGGATTTAGAGTGGTACAGCTTAATCGCACTCTGACCTCTCCTTTGCATTGGTGTACTCTTACCCTTCCGCTATTGAGCTGACTCTGACTGAGCTAATATCTACTACCTTGACCTTAAAGTAAGGAAAGGTTCTGGCAACTTTTTTCTCGTCTGTACATATTGCATCTCTTCACGTCTCTGTTCCAGCAAGCTGTTGTGTAGTGCTGGGTTGAGCTAACCTTGCCGACCGAGTCGTGTTTTCTCCAAGTAAATGTAGTCTGACAGTGCGCTCTCTGTGTGTGTGTGTGTGAAAGAGCCCTTTCCTTGCGCCGCTAAAACACGGTAACTTCCTTGTCTCTCTTCCCTTCCTTTGGGGCAGGCAAATGTAATTTGTTCTGGTTCAGGAGGCCACGCAATCTGTACCAACACAAGGTAACTTCGTGGCAAACACACCTTCCCTTCTATTGCGCTTCAGACTGATCCTCTGGTGGTTTGACTTGCATTTCTTTTCCTGCAAGTGAAAATCAGCTTTTTATCCGGGCTCCCTAAGGAAGCCGACTTGGAGATCAGTGCTGCCTTTCTGCTCCCGTGAAATCCTCTCTGCCGTTTGTTTTCACGTTACTTTTTACCGAATTGGAAAAATCCAAAATTCAATCACCGTACAACTTGCGTGGCTGGGTACAGCCCCTACTAACGCTGTGGAGGGGGGGGGAGGCAGGGGGTAAAAAAAGAGGGAAAGCTGCGCAGTTTTGGAGAAGGGATTGGCTCCGTGCCGAGCTCCAGACTAGGGAGTTCGTGCACTGCAGAACCTTTGTTATCGCCGGCTCTGGTTAAGGCTTAGCCCCGTGCCTGCCTCCCGGTGCTGCGGGAACGGGGGGAGCCCCGCTCCTGCCCTTACGTAACTGCGTTAGCCGGGCCGTGCCAGGGCAGCTATTTCGGGCAGCAGTGCCCCTTTTCAAAGCCTGTACGCAGCAAACCGTGCGGGACTAGGCCCGGCACGGGAGCAGGGGAGCCGGGGGAATCAGGACAGGGCGCTGCCAGGCTGTGGCTCGAATGCGGGCCCGTGGCGGGGGGGCCATTTCGGTGAGGCTGTGGCCTCCTGCGGGCGGGATCTGGCACGGGGGTAGCTCGCAGCCCGGAGCGGGTTTATCGTGCCGGAGCGGT
>VZTR01003022.1:388573-415210 GCA_013400775.1 Chaetops frenatus
TTTTTCCTTAATTTTTTTGGGTTTTGTTTTTTTATGGGGATCATAACATTGAGGGCCCTACTGGCTGCTGTGTGGTGTATTGGCAACTTCCGTATGCTAAATCATTTCTGATTGGCAACGAGTTTTAAGTCTCCCGAGAAAATTCAAGATGCAGAGTTTTACCTTAGTAACGTAGCAAAATTCCTTTTTTAAGAGGTTACTGCTTATCTCATGCTGTAGCTTGCTGCAGTTTTCAAAGTTGAAACCATCGTATAGATTTCATTCCCAATTAAACTAAAATTTGAAATACTTAAAATAAATCATTGCTTCTGTTACAGGAGATGGGAAAACAGAACAAAAACCTGGTGAGAAGAAGAGGGGAGTGAAGAGACCACGTGAAGATCATGGCCGTGGATACTTTGAGTACATTGAGGAAAATAAGTATAGCAGGTAAACAGAATTGGTGCTGGGCAGCATTTTGTGATGAGGAGGAATAGAGTAGAGAAATGTTATTTTAACTTAGTGAAAATACGTGTAGCTTCATTATGTTTTGTTTGGTTTTGTTTTTTCAGGGCCAAGTCCCCTCAACCACCTGTTGAAGAAGAAGATGAACATTTTGATGACACAGTGGTTTGTCTTGATACTTGTGAGTAAAAATGCTTTTCTTTGCTCTGGAATGATGGGGTGTTGAGGCTTTTGATTTTAAAGCCACGTTTTCTGAAAGGGGGAGGATACATTTAATGATTTTCCTTACCAGGTAATAAGAAAATTTAGAAAACTACTGTATTTCCACCCGCTTTTAGCGAACAAAAGAACAGAAGGATATATGAGTATGTTAACAGTAATAAGCTTGATTTTCCTATGAAGTGTGTAGTGATAGAGAGTTCTGAGAAGAAATCTTAACCAAAACACTAGTCTGGTATGGAAGCTTATGTGGGTAAGTGTAGAGTGCACATAGAACACCCTAGAGACAGCTGGAGAAAACAGCTGCCCAGCACTGCTGCCCAGAAAGCTCAGAGAGTCAATAACAAAGGTGCTTACAAAATACAGTTTGGTAAGTGAGCTTCCTACATAAGTTCCCCTATTTATGTACCAACCAGTGGAGTGTTCTCTCTGTCTTCTAATAAAATTAACAAAATCTGGTAAGGCCTCCTCAAAAAGGACCCATTCATGTATCCTGTGAGTGTGTGGGCTTGGGGTGGTGGTTTGTACAAGTGGGATGGCAGAGAGAATTGGTCAGCAGAGCATAGATACTGAGAAGTACCTGCAAACAGGGGATTTTTCAGGCAGACTATAAACATTACTATTACTGTAATGTACCATAGTGGCAGAATTGACGTTTGTATTCTTGAGGGTAGGTAAGTATAAGGACTCAGCACAATATTAGAAAACTTGATCTTGAAGTAATGCGTGAACTTGTTGGATTCTTAAAGTGCCATGGAAGGAAAGCTTAACTTTTGGCATTGTCTGGCATATTTGTTAGAAGTTTCAGGTGGTTTTATTCCACAAGAAATGGTTTGAAATGGAAGGAGATATTAGTTTACAGCCACGTAAATTGCTGAATATGCCATCCCTGACATTTTGCTAAGTAAGTCTCAAGTTTCTAGCTGCTAACCTGGTGAGTAGCCACTTTTGTGGCAATTTTGGATTTTTCCAATTACTGACTAAATAGCTACTTTTCATTATTACTATTTCTAGTAGTAATAGTATTTTCTAGTGGAAAATCTTGTTACTGGACAAATCTGATGTAAAGTGTTGACAGACTCCTAAGAGATAAGATTCAAACATAGCTTTAAGGCTGAATTGTGTAACGAGTTGGCACTCTATCTTCTGGATAGTGATCCAGACATGTAAGAGGTTTAGCCACTCTTAAGTGCTTTTTATTACTTGTCTTACAAAGAAGGTGTAACTTCAGATTCTGTTCTCATCTCCTGTTCTAAAGGTAGGCTGCAAAGGTGGGTTTCTTCTGTATGGTTTTATCTGCTTCTCCTGCAAGAAGTAAGAGTAGGCAGTACTAATGAGAAGACACTTGGATCACTAATTGTATTTTTGGAATTGGAGATGGCTGTATGCAAAGAAAACAAAGTCTTGTGGATAAGAGTTGCCAGTAACACAGGGCAGACTGCATTTTAGTGTATTCTGGCATCATGCAGGTTTTACACCAGATCAGAATTCCTCAGTGTTAGCTCATTTTGCTCCTTTCTTGTGACCATCAGATAGGTTTGGAGCTGCTTCTGTGGGTTTCTTGCTCCAGGGAATTCAAGTGTTGCATGCTGCACCTCTTGTTTCCCATTTGGCATTGTCTTTCTGAAACCTACTGGGAGAATCCTTTGCAGTTTCAGGGTGTGCAGCTCTGAAGATGCTTGTAAAACCAAGGTTCCACTTAGGTTCTTAGAGTGATAGGTGAATTCATAGTGGGTAGGTCATGTTTCTGGGCTGAAGTAGGTTCTCTTAGCACTCTCTCTGTGCTTAGCATATCTGCATCTGACTTAACTGCCTTTATTTTAATAGGCAAAATCTAATTTGACTTGCTAATTGACTGTATTAACCAAAGACTATGTCCAGTACTTAAATAAAAACACTTCTGTTCACTTTTACTTCTTAGCTGCTGTTAGGTTTGGGCTTGAGCAGTAAGACTGCTTCAGAATCAGGTCTCTAGAGGCTCCTGTGGAGAGCAGATGCAGATGGCTCTGTATTGATGAAAAGAGGTAAATTGCAGAAAGGATTCAAACAGATCAGGTAAAAGTCAGAAGTTTTTAAGCAGATGGGAAAAATAAAGGGAAATTGGGTGACAGAACTGAAGATGGCACCTTGAAAATTACTTGTTAGCTAGCTTTTCCTAGGACTTTTGGCTGAGCTTCAGTCTGCAGTTCCATCTAGACATGTTGCTTCTCTGAAGGATCATGGATACTTGCTGGCAGTTTGTCTTTAAAATCACCTTTGAAAGTTGGCATCATCTTTAATGCATAAAATTGGACACCTGTACTTTATTTTGTAATCAGAGTAAACAGAATGATTTTTATGTTAACAGATAACTGTGACCTGCATTTTAAAATCTCAAGAGACCGGTTTAGTGCTTCCTCTCTGACGATGGAAAGCTTTGCTTTCCTTTGGGCTGGAGGGAGAGCCTCCTATGGAGTTTCTAAAGGCAAAGTCTGCTTTGAAATGAAGGTGAGTTAATGTTCATGGGAGACTTTTGCATGCTTAAATATAATATTTATACTTGTCAGATTTTTTGGACTTGGTTGAAACTAATTAATGTGAACAGGACTCTTAAAAGGCCTTCTCTTACAAGAAGATGGCTCAGTTTGCAAAACTGTTTCCTCTTTTATAAGAACTTCTGTTTAACAAACAAAAAACTAGTAATTTAAAAAAACCACAAAAAAAACCCCACAAAACACTTCATTTGTTCTGAATGTGAGACTTTTGGTCTCGTTTTTTAACCACAAATTCTATATGGTGTCTCATGCATCAGCACTGAAAGAATTTTTATACTCTCTAGTCATATAAGTTTGCTTGTACCTTCTGAAGATTGCTTGAAAGCTTGACTTTTTTTTTTTTTTAAGGGATATAAATTATCCCAATAGTCCTTTCTGGTTCTACTTAGTCTTTGAGTTTGATCTGCTTTAGGCAGGCATTTGGGCTGGATGACCTCTAGAGGTCTCTTCCAACATCATTAACATGATGTATTGAATGTGAGTATTTAGCTGGTAGTTGAATTTTGAGAGCAAGAGCTCTCCTAAAGGTTAAGAATGGCAAAGAGCAATCAGCCTTCTAATAAACAGATGTCTCCAATTTGTTGATGGAAGAGGAACAAGATCTTGAATTTGTTTTTTTCTTCTTTCTTTTTTACTTAACAATGTTAAAGGCTTTTTTTTATATGATGGGCCTGTGTAAATAAATCTGTTCTCTTCACCTTGTGCTTTCAAATGTAACTGCTACCATGAGATTTGGGTAGTGATCCAATTACCCAATCTCTTGCATGGAGTGATTTCTTTGTTGATACCTATAACTTTGGAAGGCTTCTGTCACTATTTATTGTCCTGTTCACTTTCAGAAGAGTTTCAGCAGAGTCACTTAACTGGAATAGTTGAAGAGGTTGATAGGATACTGATGGGTTTTTCACTTTATATAAGTAAAGTTTTTTAAGACAGCTAAAAAACAGCTGATTGCATCTAGATTCCAGTGCATTTAGGTGGTTTGTTGGGATTTCTGGAGTTTTTTTGTTTGTTGCTCTTTTTTTAAAATCTGGTTATGTTGTTTGGAAGCTGGCAACTTGCCCAGGAAGTCTGCTTACAGTGAACAGGGATAGTATAATACTTCCCCTAGTCTCTTAAAAAGTAGGTTTTGTAATACATTGCACATTTTCTTAGCTAAGTAATTTACTGTTAATCCCAACTTCATGGCAGCTGGGTTATTTAATACATATATGTATTGTTCGTGATTTTAATACAGTGTCCAAAGGACTGAAGGATTTGACCATTGAGAGAGACTGCTATGACAAAATGATGAAGATTTATGATATCTTCAATTTTCATTGTTAAGTCAATAGACTTAAGACATAGAACTGTTCAGTCACTAGCTTTTGGTTTCTTATTCCTAAACTTGTTTTATTTTTGCAGAAGGTGATAACTTAGACTTAGCAAAGATTTAACCAAAGTGTAAAGGTTCCAAATGTTACCTTTTGTGCTTCCATCTTGTTAGTGTGTAATAAATGCTGCTTACCTTTTACTGAATAATTTAAAAATAGGTTACAGAAAAGATTCCTGTTAAACACCTGTATACAAAAGACATTGACATACACGAAGTGCGAGTTGGCTGGTCTCTGAACACAAGTGGAATGTTGCTTGGTAAGACTTAAATGTTTGATTGCTTTTGTGTCGATGTGGCTGAAGTTTTAAATAATTTTTTTCTGAACCAAGAGGGGACAAGCTTAGTGATTGTAATCTGTGTGTTGCAAAAAGGGGTCTTAATTGGAGTCATTCACTGGATAAGGTGTGAGAAAGTTTACTGCTGGGACCAAATAAAGTCATAAAGTATTCAGACCTGTAAGACTTAGGGCCATCATTTGAGATTAATTCTTCCAGTGATCATCTATGGGTTGTGGAGAACATTGGTGAACACCTGACAAGATAAAGGATGTCTCCTTTTCATGTAGTGTCGTAAGTAGAAAAACGAGGGGTTGCTCTTCCCTCCCCTTTCAAAGGATGGGGCATGGTATAAAATTTAACCAGTGGTAACTATGTTGTCATTTTTTTTACTTGGTGGGAAAACCCTAATTTCTGAAAATAGGTGGAAAGAAAGAAGTATAATTTCATGAGAAATATGACAAATTATTATAATGATAACTCATACTTGTTGCTGAGAGACATCTTAGGGGAAAATATGAGTTCGTATTATCTGACATCAGCAGCAGCTTTCTACTTAAGTTACACCTGAGTCCTTGTGTTTGACACTTCCTGTTAGCTTGTTCCTTGCAGCTTCATCCTCAGCTGTTGCATAGGCTGACTGTCTGCTAAACTCCCTTTAAAATGGGAGGGGTAAGTGCTCCTGGAGACTTAACTTCAGAAAACCTTTCTGACTACGGTACAGCAGGTATACCACTGCATAATCAGGTCTTCACAGTTTAAAAATACTTGCTCATGTCTTTATGTGACAGTTCAGCTTTAATGTCAGCATAAATCTGGAACCAGCAGCATAAGGCTCATAAACTGGGATGAGGAAACACTGCTGTTCTATCTCAAGTGAAGGTATTGAATAGAAGAAAGAGCTTGTATAGCTGTTGGGGGGTGTCATAGCTTGTCTTGGCAGTAATAAAAATACTCTGAACAGCAGCTTACTTAAGTAGCTGTAAGGTGAGTTATGTCTAAAAGTTTAGACCAGAAAGCCTATTTGTAATTAGTTTAAATTGTTTCTTCAGGTGAAGAAGAATTTTCTTATGGGTATTCTCTAAAAGGAATAAAGACATGCAATTGTGAGACTGAAGACTTTGGTGAGAAGTTTGATGAAAATGATGTGATTGGATGTTTTGCTGTAAGTTTTCACTTATGCTTTGTTTTGAGGGAAAACATCCTTGAATTTTTAGACTGCTTTGATGTTAGAAGCAGTAAAACAAATACATAAAATCATGGGAGCAAGACAAGTTGTTTAACATAGGCAGGTGATAAAAGCAGCAGCTATTAGTGACAGTGACTGCTGGCAACATGATTTCCTATTCATGGACAAATGTCTTTAAAGCCTTGTAACAAAAATCAGATCTTGAACAAGATGATCATTGACAGTGACTCATTAGAAGAGAAAATTTGCTTTCGTTCCTTTATGAAATAACAGTGTTACAGAAGTTGAGTGAACATAGCCAGTAGAGTGAAGTGACTCATTAACTGTATAAAGTGAGTTAATTTTATCCAAAATAATGCTTTGTCTGAAAAACAGAATTTTGATGGTGATGAAGTGGAACTCTCGTATTCCAAGAATGGACAAGAGCTTGGTGTTGCATTCAAAATAAGCAAGGAAGTTCTTGATGGACGACCACTCTTTCCACATGTTCTCTGCCATAACTGTGCGGTTGAGTTTAACTTTGGTCAGAAGGAGGAACCTTACTTCCCTGTACCTGAAGAGTATACCTTCATCCAGAAGGTCGCCCTGGAGGACAGGGTCCGAGGACCAAAGGGGCCTGAGCAAAAGAAAGATTGTGAGGTAAGTTTCTTCTGATCATCTCAAAAGTTGTTGAGGCAGATATATGGAAGTGATAGAGTTAAGCAGACTATTCCACCTCGCTCCTGACATTTCTGTTAGGGAGCTTTAATACTTAGTGTCTCCTGACCTGTTCACTACGTTCCCCACCCCCACATCCCCTCTCAGTATCCATTAGGCTTGCTGGGCTAAGTTGTGTATTAAAGAAAATGTTTGAACTCTTACCTCAAATACAGAACTTTTTGTCATAGGTGGTGATGATGATTGGCTTGCCTGGAGCTGGCAAGACTACATGGGTTACCAAACATGCAGCAGCAAATCCTGGGAAATACAACATTCTTGGGACAAATACTATTATGGACAAAATGATGGTAGGTGATAGGACGTTTTACTTCTTCATATATTAAAAACTTGCTGTAAATCCGTAGTCTTTGGCTGCCATGGGGTTCTCTTGTGTCAAAGAAACTGGCAACTTGTTAGCTAGTGACCATTCTTGTTGAAGAGAAGACTGGATGTGGCAAAGCCATGGTCTGCTTGACAAGGTAGTGTTAGGTCATAGGGTGGACTCAGTGATCTCAAAGGTCTTTTGCAACCTAATGATTCTGTGTAAAGATTTTATTACCTTGCTGAGTTACTAGTTCACGCATTGTAGGATTCTAAAGCTTCTGGTGGTAATATGTAAGAAATAGTCAGCTGTTGTTGACTATTGAATGTATTTCTACTTCTCTATAAACATTCAGCTGGAATTAGTATTGTGATGAGGATACCTTGAACTGAACGGTACCAGTTCTTGTGGAGTCTTGGTTTATGAATCACTTACATTCTACGGAGGCTTGCAGATGTAAATTTTGAGTTTGCAGCAGCTGTGGCCTTGAATTGAACAACCGTTGAAGTGTGGTGGAAAGCATTTAGCAGAGAAAAATGTCAGCCACATGGATCAGGACTACACTGGCTAACTCTGGGAAATCTCTCCATAGGTCGCAGGTTTTAAGCGTCAGATGGCAGACACTGGAAAACTTAACACACTGTTGCAGAGAGCTCCACAGTGTCTTGGAAAGTTCATTGAGATTGCAGCTCGTAAGAAGCGGAATTTCATTTTGGATCAGGTAGAAGCTTCAGTGGAAAACGGTTAAGGAAATTTGTTATAGGCTGTATTGTAGTAATTAATTGGGATTAAAGTAAAGTTATAATAGCAGTTGTTTCAGTTACTGACTTACTACTCATTCAGGGGACACAAAGTTGAGATATTACTACAAATGCTTGTCTGAACTTCTCTAGATTTATGGGATGTGGGAGGAATAGTGTTTTAACACGTGGATACAAAGCTCGTAACTTTGCATTATGCAGCATCTTTATGTCCAGTTATTTGTAAACTTCATTGCAAGCTCTTGTAGAGGTGAAGTCTATACACCATAAGTTGACTTCCTTAACTCTTACAATGACAGCTACGTGTAGTAAGTTACTGCATTTTTTTCAGACAAATGTGTCTGCAGCTGCGCAGAGGAGAAAAATGTGCCTGTTTGCAGGCTTCCAGCGCAAAGCAGTTGTTGTTTGCCCAAAAGATGAAGACTACAAGCAAAGAACACAAAAGAAGGCAGAGGTGGAGGGAAAAGATCTTCCAGAGCATGCAGTTCTCAAAATGAAAGGCATGGAACATAATCCTATACTGTGTTTTAGGATGCTGAGTATCTGTTTAAAGGATTAAGTAAACGTGAAGTCTAAAAAAATCACTTTATCTTAAACAGTTGTACTTATACAAAACTGGAAGACTATTGTAACTTGGTAGGATAACACTATATTGTGTTCCCTCTGCTGCAGTCCTTAACACTACTCAGTTATGGTGATACGCTTCATGCAGATGCACAAAGCTGTCTTGGCATAAAGTGCCCTATATAACTGACATATTTGGCAGAAACTGGTGTTCTGAGTGGAAGCTTATAAAAGAAAAAAAAAGATAGGCAGAATGTTTTCGAGGTTTGGAACAGTACTGGCAACTCCATGAAGACCTGTTTATTTCCTTTGTCACTGTTATATTTCCTAAATGCTCAGATTATGTAATTTTGTCCCTATGCTGAGGGGATGGAGAGGGTGGGAGGAAGAATGGGGGAAAGATGGTTAAATTGCGGCTTTGATAGCTGAATGTAGATGCTGAATACTCAGTGTTTTTGCAATTATAGGGAACTTCACACTGCCAGAGGTAGCAGAATGTTTTGATGAAATAATCTATGTAGAGTTGCAAAAAGAAGAAGCTCAGAAGCTTTTGGAACAGTATAAAGAAGAAAGTAAAAAAGCTCTTCCACCAGAAAAGAAACAGAACACTGGCTCAAAGAAGAACAAGAAGAGCAATAAAAATCAGTTTAATAGGGGTCAGAGAGGACGTGGAGGATTCAACATGCGGGGCAACTTCAGAGGAGGAGGTGAGCCTAGAAATAAGTCCGTGACTTCTGGAGGTTGCTGCTGCTGGGGAAGAAGTTTGTAGTACTTGTGTTGCAATTATAATGTAGTGGGAACCTTGATTGCAGTTTCAGTAAGTTTAACACTTTAATCCATAGTTAAGTGTCCACCTTGAGCAAGAGGATTGTCAGACCTTGGATTGCACTGTTCATATAGGAAATACTTAAGACCTAACAATTACTTGATTGAAGTAACTCTCTCCCTACAGTCCCTGGCAATCGCGGTGGATACAACAGGAGGGGAGGCAACATGCCTCAGCGAGGTGGTGGAGGTGGCGGTGGTGGCGGTGGCAGCAGCGGAGCAATTGGCTACCCCTATCCTCGCGGCCCTGTCTTTCCAAGCAGAGGTGGCTACTCAAACAGAGGAAACTATAACAGAGGTGGAATGCCCAACAGAGGAAACTACAACCAGGTGATGCTTTGAGGGACAACTGACTAGTTGAACTACAGTACTTTTTGGATGATGTTGTTTGATAGCTCTGGTGCCTGTGAACAGTCACAGACTTAGTTGTGGTGCTACACTGATGCCATGCTGCAAGGCTTTTCTAGTTCAGTGCATGTACACAGGGCCCTGAATATTGTGTAATACAAGTGCTGATGTGGATTGGGGATTTCATGTTAGAGCTGTACCTCTGTCCATTGAAGGACAGAGACTGAAAACGAAGATTTTTTGAGTGCATGTGTGTGAAGGCTTGTCTTTGGTTTATTGTGTTTCTTCCCCTTCCCCAATAGTGGAAACTGTTGTTTGGCCTTAAGTCAAAGTGTATCTTTATCAAACATTTAGGGAAGTTTCTGAAAATAGCTCTGCACAGAGTCTTTGTTTTGGTGTCTGGTATCAAACACAATTAGTAAAGACACACTAGCCTAGATGCTACCTTGATGGAGTATTGGTGGAATTATTGGAAAACAAAATTGGGATTATTGAAGGGCCAGCAGATGGAGCCCAAGCCAGTAAACATGGCTCAGGTTTGCCTAATACTGACAAACAGGGGAAAAGCAAAATTTTATTTACTTTTATTAATGTCCCTTTGTTGTACCATAACTTCTGTTTGAAGCTCTGTGGGCTAGCTCTTCTATTTTCAGTTGTGTGACCCATATGCTTTTGTCTGATCAGATAGCATATCCTTGTAGCAACTACAGCCTTTCCTAACTAAAAATAGACAAGCTCTTGTATTTTTAGTTGTCCTGGTGCGTTTAGCAGCTGGAAATAGAGTGAGCCAAAACTGGATTAGCCAGCTTTCCAGACCAGGCAACAACAGTTTGAGCTGGTTTATTAATTCTGAGGTTCTTGCTTACCCCATGCTTAAAAAGCAGTTGCTTAGAGGGGAGGGGGAAGGCTTTTTGTATTCTAGTGTTTTTCAGGGATGGATTTTTCAGTGGTGTGTTTTTCTATTAATCTGGGGCTGATAATTTGTATTTTCAAGCTTCTGAATGGTGTGTGATATTTTGGTGATAATAAAGATTGGTATTAGGACACTTCTGAAAAACACATATTGATGAAGTACTTAAGAACTGTTACCCTCTTGCAGAACTTCAGAGGAAGGGGAAATAATCGTGGCTACAAAAACCAATCTCAGGGCTACAACCAGTGGCAGCAGGGTGTAAGTAGTCCCAACTTTACCTTTTTACTGATTGTTAACTTAAATGTTGCAAAATGCTGGCTAAAATAATTAGATGCATAATCAAAACTGGATAGCAAAATCTTCTAATGCTAGGTAATATCACTATGAATAGCATCCTGTGCAAAACTTAATCTGCCTTGATGGTCTTGATATATCAAATACCAGCTGTGGCTTAACATTCCTAATGGTATGTAATACTTGGCTTCACATTACTGCTGTGAAGTGAACTCTTAACTGCCTTCAGTTGTTCAGGAACTTGCTGCTATTGGAGAGGACTTTAATCTTCTCAAGTTCCAGGGGAGCTAGATGTTTGTTAAATGCTTTTCTTTTTCCCCCAAGTAAGAAACTTAACCATTATGTGATTGCAGGTTAAAACTAACTATTTATTAATCTGTTGCAGCAATTCTGGGGTCAGAAGCCATGGAGTCAGCATTATCACCAAGGATATTATTGAATACCCAAATAAATGAACTGATACATATTTCTCCAAAACCTTCACAAGAAGTCGACTGTTTTCTTTAGTAGGCTAACTTTTTAAACATTCCACAAGAGGAAGTGCCTGCGGGTTCCTTTTTTAGAAGCTTTGTGGGTTGATTTTTTTCTTTTCTTTTTTTGTACATTTTTAATTGCAGTTTTAAAGTGATTCGTAAGAGAACCTCAGCATTGTGCACGAAAAGAGAATGTGTCAGTATTTCAGGGTTCTACATTTTATCTGTAAAATGTGACTTTTTTTTTACCACAACAAAAGTAAAACGTTGCTTTGTACCTGGTGTCTTTTTATTAAAGAATTTTCTCCTTTTTCCCCATCCCCCAATTTCTAAGAAACAGTCGTGAGTCATGTCACAATACGATAGAAATGTTAGCAACCAGATTCGAATGGAGGTATCTTAGTAGCCCTCTAATACCATGAGATTATGTAAAGCTCCCTATTGCACTCCATCCTCTCTATGAAGCTCTTGGGTGGGGAGGGGAGGAGGGGGAGGCAAAAGTTTCTGGCAATAACTAGGACTTTTTGTAACATTTGGAACTCAATAAGATGTTGGGGGCAAAGAGGAAACCTGGGGCTAAATAGTGATGGTGGAGTGTATGTAGAAGCTCTTAAAGTTGTAAAACTTGGTTGCTTTATTTGTGGAGGCTCAAACTTGTGAAGGTACAACACCATAATTTTTTTTCCATTTGTTCTGCATTTTGATTCTGAAAAGAAGCTGGCTTTGCCCATTTCTTATTAAACAAAACTTGTTGTAAATCCAGTTGTCTAATGGGATCTATATGAAGTTAGCTGTGTGTCTGTATAACTCTTTCCCCACAAAATACTGTATACCTAGTGTGCTTGTAGTAGTTACTCCACCATTTTGTAAGCTAATGAAACTGTGAGTCACCCATTTTATATCTTAATTTTTAATCATGTCAATTCTCAAATGGGTGTATCTCCTTAGCCTGCTGATTCCTTTTCTCTTTAAAGAAAGTGGGTGGAGAAGTTTAACTCTAGACGTTTGTTTGCAATAAAATAAATTCATTTTACTCTTGTTTGGGATTGTCACCATCAAGGTCTAAAATCCCGTTAATGCTATAGAGGAAGAGAATGTATGAAAGCGACGATGTTGGACAGTTTCAAACTCATTACTGTACATGCTGAAATACTTGTGTTTCTTTAAAAAAACTGGTGGTTGCTCTGTTAGAGATCTATCACATGTATAATTCACAGTTTAACATGGTTATATGTATAGGGCAAAAGTCTTCTGAGTTGCGCTTGCATCATGTAAATCCACTTAACCTCTTTATTGTAAAATAGACATTAGGGAGGAAGCAGGGGAAGAAATTGGATAGGGAGTAGGACAGGAGGAAGGATTGTCATGGAGTTTAACAGAGCTTCAATTTGTTTTAACTGCTATTTTGTTCAGCTTTATGCTTCTGTAAAATTGTAGTGGCAATGTTAGCTGCTAACTTGCATTTTAATGCCGTAAGACAGGGAAAAGCTGTACCTGTTGTAAGAGGGACACGGGGTACAGGCATGAGAACACGTGTCACTGCCACCATCGGGGCCCTGGGCTGTGCTGGCAGTCCCCGTGGCAGTGTGTGGACTAGCAGAGGCTTCCTGGCAGCAGCCTAGAGCTAGAGTCGTGTGCTGTGCTTGAAAGTTTTCTCCAGTGTTAGTCAATTTCTAGTAGTCTTCAGAAGTAAAGATAAACTTGTGTTGCTCTTCTAGCCTTTATAGTAGATGCCATTGCATATTGACATTAAACATTAACAGCACCACCTCCTTGTTAATAGTGCTTTAAATCATCCCTTTACTTTGAATGAGAAAAATGTAAATTGTCTTTAAAGAAACACTATTTAATGAAATTTGGGGAATTGAAACCCAAATATGTTTTGCTGAAATGGAGTTTTCTTTAGGCTTGCAAAAAAAAAAAAGTTTAGTGTAATTAAAGTCCCTTTCCCTTCTACCCTCCTCACAAGAATTAACACTTTGTATGGAGTGCTGATCCTTTGCTTATTTTGGTACTCTATAAAATGATATAGTCTTAAACTAAAATACAAGAGCCTACACTTACTATGTGGTTGTAAAGCCTGTATTTCAATTCAAAAGTCTGGGATGTTTTATTTTCCGTTTCTTTGCTGTATGGTGTTTTAAAAAAAAACCCAACAAAACAGCCACACATGAAGTGCTTCAACTCTCACACTCAAAAAGGAGTATCCTGTGTCTGTTAAAATAACTCTTTTCCAACAAAAGCTGTTTTGATAAGTTCAGCACTATCTGAGGAACAGAATTCAAAGAGCTTCAGCACATGCGCTACTGGGACGTGCGTAGCTCAGAGGGGGTGGAAAAGTCCAAGTATGTCCTGCTCGTGATTTGTCACAGTTGATGGAGCAGCACTTGCATGGAACCGTGGTATTTAGCCTGGGTCCACCCACACTGACTCACTCTCAATGTAGCTCTGAATATTCCTAGAGAAGGGATTGATTTTGCCACGTGAAAATGGCTTTTATAGAGAAGCTGTTACCTGGAGAGTCACTAATACTAAAAAACCAGTTTGCATTTAAAAAGGACAATATGAAGCTTAGCTGGTGGCTATAGAAAGGTGAGGAGGACACAGCTCGACATTGCCAAAACGAGAGGGCTGAGCCATCTGTCACGTTTGATGGTTTCTTGCAGCTTACAAGGGCTTGTTTACATGCAGAAAAGTACCTGGATTAGAGCAGCCGTGCTGCTGGTGGCAGTGGCATACAACACTGGGGTTTCGGTTCATGTTTTTGGGTGTTGTTTCCTTTTGAAGTGCAAACTGGGTTTGGCTTTTTCTAGCTGAGATGGGTTTTTTTCCTAATAGAGTACAAAGCTGGATAGCCTCGGGCGTGGCTCTGTGGCAGTAGGACCATGGCACGGGGGGCCTGTGCAGCTGACGGCAGCAGTGCCAGTGCTGCTGGTGGTGGTGCTCTCCTTGCAGCCCCGCCTGGTGAAGCTGCTGCTGCCACCTCATTCTTGCTGAGGGGGCCGTGCACGCTCAGCTCCAGGCTCCAGGCTGTGCTGCGTGTCCCGGGAGAAGCACCCAGTTAACAACGAAACAAACTCCAGTTGTATTTCTGCCTTTGCTAGTAACAGTCTCTAGGATACACACTGTCTACATGGAGGTGCTTCCCCCCACAGCCAAGGTCTTGGCGAGGGGCAGTGTCCTGCATGAAAGGACTTTGTAAACAGACTCAGCTGTGGGCTCAGGGGCAGGCTTTGGTTCTGGGGTGGCTTATGAGATCCCTGTCCCCCAAACTCGGCTCTGCTGTCAGGAGCTGGCCCTTCCAGTGTGCTGCACTGCTTCCTGTGTAGTAGGAAGTACTCCTGGGAGTACTCGGCAGTACTGCCACCTGTGTGTAGGAGCTCAGTGTAAGTGACACCCGTACAGGAGTTCCTTTGCCTACTGCAGGACAGCTCACCAGCGAAGACTTTTAGATGCTGTGCCCACTTTTTCTGATAGTGGAATGAATTAAATCAGTCTTCTGGCAATGCCCTGTGTAGTCCAAGCCACTTGTATTAAAAGAAAAATTTTTACTCATGGTGTAAGCCACTAATTTTTTTTCTTGCAACACTCCAAGCAACGCTTTTAAATAGAAATAGGTGATGAAGTCATCTTTTAAGATTAGGAAGATTCCTTATTCATGACCTCTTGAAAAACTAGGCCACTGCTTTCTGACAGGGCAACCTCAGACTAAGCCACAAGAAATCAAACTGAGTTGCAGAGATGTGAAATACTCCGACACCTCTGCAGATGTTAACAGGCAAGAGCTGGGCTCTCCCAAGCAAAGAAGCATGCACATGATGTATTTCTGAACTAGCAAGGGAGGACTAAGTACAACTGGAGACAACTTGGCCCAAAGCACTGTAGAGGATGGGGAAAGCTCTAGGATGTCAGAAAAAGCTGCTGAGGGGAAACTGGAAACTCTGAAGAGCAGCTTTGTAGCTCGGGTGTGTAACAGACCAGCTGTGAAGTTAGAGCAGCACCTCTCTCACACACATCCTCATCCCAGGCAGAGCCCCACATGCAGGTAGAGGGGAGAAGGAGGCCTTCTCTTAAAACAATGGCAGATTAGTGGTTAGTTTTGTGCATCTTGTCTGCTTTGCAAGGCAGCAGCCATCTCCTCCAGCACAGAAGGCTTCTCCAGAGCCAGCCCTTGCAGGGAAACAGCTGAAATCAGGACTTGGCCAGCAATATTACCTTGGATGCCACTCTTGCCTTAGTTTGTCTTTCTGCCAGTACTGGGAGTGGCAGGAGGATTCAGCAATGAATTGGTTGCTATGTAAACTTAGCTGTATCTTAAAAAAGATGCTCAATGCTTAGCATGTTGACAACATCAATAGTAAAAAACAAAGGCAAATGTAAAAAACCTAGAAATACAATTACTCATGTGCATGACTTGATATGCAAGTGTTACTTCAGAGTAAGTTTTTGTTATCTCTTCTGATTTAGCAGACAATCTTTAATCTGCAGACTACTTTTGGTCCTAAGAAGTTACTTAAAACTATGGGTAAGACAATTCAGTTTTTCCCCCAAACTTTTTCATACTCAAAAACTTTTTACAACTTGGTAGCCTAGGGCAGATTCAATTTGCACTAGTGATAGAGCCATCTGCTGCCTGGTTAGCACAGAAGGATTGAAAGGGTTCTCATTCTCCCAGCATTAATTCTCCCTTATCCAGGATCAGGTAGCTGCTTAGTAGGACACCTCTGATAACTCCTGTGACATATAAATGCAAGTATGTGTCCTCCAGTCTGAGTGTGGCCTTCATTTATGTCACACTAGCCTGCAGTAACTCTTCTGCCACTCTGCTCTGGAGGTTTTCCTCCAGGTATTAACAAAGATTTGTTTGCCTTACACATGGGGAGTTCTGAAATGGTGCTGATGCCCAAGACAGTTGCAAAATTAAAAGGCCCAGAATAGTACTGAAGATCTCCCTGGACATAAATGCACACTTAAAATACCAGTGATTATTTACTAGGTGGGAGATGCACAAAAGGTCTGATTCTCTTTTCCATGTAACCTACTCATAGGCAAGGTAGAGCTATATTTGGGCTCTGCTGAACTCTCAGCTTTGTGGGGCTGTTGAGCAAGTAGGTAAGATAAGCTTTATATTAAAAAACTACTTTTGTCTTTGCAGTAGGAAAGTAGTGAGAGATGGGGAAGAGAAATGAGTAAGTCTCAAAGGAGGTATTGACTGTAATTTCTTTTTCTGAAAGAAGTGACACTTGAGGTTTGCTCACATCATGCTGAGAAACAAGACTCAGAAAAGTTGAGCTAGCAGAGGCAAGTCCCCATGCAGCATCACATGCAGGTTGTGAGCAGCAAAGCTGTGTACCCAAAGCCTGGCACCTCCACACTGTGCACACTTAGTCTTCTCTGGTATGTGTTCCCTACTGCTGCCACAGCACCTGGCATGCTGTGGGGCCTCCAGCCCAGCCTGGGAGCACTGCATGGGAGAGAACAGCTCCTGAAGGCAAAAAGGGATGCTCTTGTGTGAATCAGGTTGTCCTCTGCACGGCACTGGACTTCTTCTGCCTTGGGTTTTGGAGATTGAGGGTCTCTCTTTAGGCTGCAAAGAATCACAGAGATTTGCTTCTGGACATGGAGTCCATCCTCCCACTTGCAGCAGGACTGGCACTTGTGCTAGGGTCAGCTGGGGCTTTGTCTAGATGGCGCTTGAAAACCTGCAAGGGTGGAAATGACAAGACCCCTCTGGGCAACCCAGGGCACTGCCCTCAGGGTAAAACAGGCCTGTCCTGCCTGGCCTGGAGCCCCCAAGCTGGAGCTCATGGCCATTGCCCCTGCCATGTCTCCTGCAGCTATCAGGAGATGTTTGACTCCATCTTTGTAACTGTCCTGCAGATAATATTAGGCTCTTATTAGTTCACCCCACTGACTAAATCCAATTCCTTCCACTGTCTTTCCAGTGGGCAGGCCTTGAGCTCCAGGGGCACCTTAGGAGCCCATCACTGGAGTCTCTACAGTTTTTCAACATCCTTGTTGAACAAGAAGCTCAAAGCTGGACAGCACTATTAGATGCACTGCTCAGCAGTGTCGGTACTGGTGGATGAGTGTTTCCCTTCATTTGTTGGCCACATTTTTTCCTGATGGAGCCCAGATTGCAGTCTGACTTATCTGCAGAGAGAACACTCTCCTGGCCCACATTCAACTTGGCAGTCACTCTAAGTCCCATCCTCTTCAGGAGGGCTGCTATTCAGCTAGCTGCTTCCCAGCCTCCCATGGACACTCCATTAGGCAAGCAGCTGCCGTGTAAAACAACAACAACAACAACAACCTAATCTATTGTTAAATAGTGACAAACACTTCAAAAAGAAGTATTAGTTGTAAATTACTTGTGCAAATTAAATGTCTTGTGTGTTCCCCCCTGTTTAGTCTGAGAGACCTTGGAGAAACCAGCTGTGATAGTGCAATAAGAACTATTTCAATACTTAAGTATCAGTGAACACATTTAAATGTCACAATCTGGGCATTCGGATTCCAGACCTAGGATATTCCTTCAATCACACCTTTTGCATGAACTTGCCTGCCCTTTTTTTTACAAGGGGATGTATCTCCTGTGTGGAGCAGGGCCCACCAAGCACCACACCAGCTGTCAAAGTTCGAGATGACTGGCTGGTTCCCACACGTGGCTGCTGTGATAGAAGCTGCTTCCTCCAAAGGAAAGGAGGGGGGAGCAATCACTGTGATCCAGTGCTCCAGGCGGCAGGGCTGCACACTGAGCCCAGCCCTGGTCGGCATTGAGAAAACTCCACTGTCTGCTTGGCGGTGGAGAAGGTGGTGGAGACCGGGAGACACTTCCTGAAAATCAGCATCTCCCCAGAGGCTCCTGGACATTCCTGGGAGGGGGCTGCTGCTGCTCCTTCAGTGGCTGTGTTGACACAGCCTCCACAACCTGGCAGCCAGCCAGTCCTTTTTTATTTTTTCCCATAAGGAAACACCCGCAGAAGGGAAAGGAGAGACTCCAACAGTTTCTTTCAGCAGATCCTCGTGCAAAGTAGAAAGTTTTCAGGAATGATCTTGCTTTTATAGGTACCTACTGCCTTGAAAGGTCCGTTATTTACCAAGTACAAGTATCCTTCTCTAGTTCCAGAACAAACCAGGGAAGTTTATACAGGGCTGAAAACAACTGAAGGGCTGGTGGGGGAAGGGAGGGAGTGCACGGGCTCCTCCTTGCATGGTGGCTGTATTCCAATTAGCGTGTATCCCACAGGAGGCTGCCAGTAGACGGACAGTGCTGCTGCTATATCAGTATCTGAACCTCTCCAAATTTTGTCCAGTTTGGTGCTATACCAGGAGCGTGTGACTTCATACAGAGCTGTGATTTGTGGAATTGACTCACAGCATTCCTGAAGCATGGGGAGTGTGGCTACACGTGTGTCTGCACAGCCGTGTGTGGGGGCATCCCTCGCTCTGCTAGAACTGAGCAGTGCTCCGAGGGAGCGGCTTCGTGGCCATCTGGTAGGTGGCCACTCTGTGACCCACTTAGGTGCTCTCGAGATAAGTCTCTTGGAGAGCACCGGTGTGGGCGAGAGAGATGTACAGACTGAGGCGTGGTGTCCCCAGTAGGATGAATGGTGACAGAGAAATTTCTGAGTAGAAATTAATGCTGACTAGCTTTTGGGAAGGAGAGGGCTGTTCTGCTTGTTAGTGGAGGTAAGAAACCCTCTACAGTACTGGTTGAAGGGGACCTTGTGAGGTTTAGGAAGAAGAGGCTGAGTTCTTTTAATCTGAGAGCCTCAGTAGGCAGTAACTGAAGAATATGACACTGGGACACTAACAGAGCTAAAAAACCAAGTCAAAGAAGTTCTGACATGGCCTCCCAGTGCTGCCTCGGGACACCTCTCAAGGCCTTTAAATATTGGATGAAAGCATTATAAGCACAGCACATAACAATCACTGGTAGCTCCAGATTTCTTTGGAGGGTCTGAATAGGGCATTCTCCCCTGTATTTTGAGGAACAGGCTGTTAGAAATTTCTTTTGCTCAGTATTTGCTCTGTGAAGGACTCCTGCAACAGCCATTTGTGGTATCAGCCCAGTAATACACCTGTTATTGGCTTCATCTTCAGAGATATTGCCACCATCTCGGCCAGAGCCTGAACATTTCCTGAAAGGGAGGGGTATTAGTTTCCCTTTAAATGCTTAAGTAACATAACAAAGAGCAGTGAGCAGGTGGGCTGCGTGCATCTCTCATCCTGTTTCCACAGCACCTTTGCAGTGTCACAGTGATGAGGTGGTGGAGAAAGATCTCTTAGTGTGGCCACCTGGCAAAGGTAAAGATGGTAAGATCTCTTGACCTGGATGACAGAAAGCATGAATATCAGCCAGAGTCGTAAAGCTTGTAAGTAAGTGAACTCCAGAGAACTGCCATGCATATATATGCAGGATTGAAGGTCAAGATGTGTCATGGATAAAAGCACACCATGAGCACCGAAGTTATCACAAGCCATTTGCCATTAATAGGAGAGATGAGGATCTGTTGTCTAGGGAGAAAACTCACACTGGCTGAGAGCACACCTGCTGCTCTTTGTTACAGCATTTGACAAAACAAACAAGGAGTTTAAAAAAAAATGCAAAGCATGTGCTTCCTTCTCTCCAGAGCAGGAAAAGGGGGAATATTTTTTCTGTTAAACAGGTTACCACAATATACAGGCTGGGTATTTTTGGCCAATCCAAAGAGAAAGATGCCTGAAGTGGTAATTGTCCACTCTCATGGTACATTTTAGGTACTGCCAGAGGGCTCCTGGCATGTTCAGGGGAGTTGAGGGTTTTGACACAGTCTTGCTCATGACAGATGACAGAAGCCGGCAGGATTAAAATAGCCTCAGAACAAACTGCTCTTAATCTTGAAAACAAGCAGACATAAGGATGCCGTGACCTATTCCCGCAGGAACAGGCAGACCCCCTGCTGGATGGCTCTCAGGCAAACTATGAACTCAAGCAGATAGAAACCAGAAGAGTGTGTGAAAAAGAGGGGACCTACCCTTAGTCGGGGTGCTGTTAGAACAAACAAAAGTCTGTGTTTTCCTCAAACTGTCTCATCCAAGGTTCTACCTCTCATTAGCCTGCTCCTCCACTACCATTTGAAGGTTAGCAGCTCTGCGAGCTTAATGTAATACTTTAAATGTAAGAAAGTTACCAGTTCCAAGGCCTTGAGTCACATTACTAAATGCAGTTCCACTTCTGATACGGAATTAGTTCTTGGTTCTTCATTTAGAGAAAAAAAAAAAAACAAATCATCACCTTCTTGAGCATCTGAATATACTGTAAAAACTTTGTTTTGATCAGTGTTCCAAGGCAAGAACAACATATTTGTTTTAAGATTTAAATGGAGCAAGCAAACAACTTTCTTGGGTAACCACTGAGCTCTTGAGCTAAATGTCTGGATAGGAACAAGAGAAGTATGGGAATTAGTCTACTAAGCTGGAGAAAATCTTTTGCTTGGGAGTTCATTACAGCTGAATTCACACAGTACTTCGTTGTTGCCTGGATTGCTTATACCAGAAATAACAAACTTACTTCCTCCAGACTCAAATAAAAAAACCCTACCAAAAGCCAGGCTCAGTGACAGGAGATGACCTTTCCTTTGCAGCACTCCAGGACTTGGTGTGGGCAGTGACACACAAAGACTGGAAGCCTGCAAAATACAGCAGGGGCCAACATCTCTCAAAAATCTCTGGGTAAAGAGGTAAATGACAAGTTTGGGGTAATTGCCTCTGCTGTCACCTTCAGAAAAGTCCATGGGTTTTGAGCCTGTTTCATCTGTCCATGGGTGAAGCAGGACATTTGCTCCTGTGAGAGGCACCGAAGAGCAGGAGCCACCTGATCACATGCAGTTCTGAGAATGGGGCTGGCAATTAACCTTAGATCTCCACGTTTCAGCCTGGAGCCTCGACAGCGACTTCCCTCCCTGAGAGGACCTGGAGGACACACCTTGCGCAAGTGGCCTCTGGCCGCTGCCGGAGTCCCAGGCGAGTCCCAGGCGTGCGCTCCTGCCGGAGGAGCCTGCAAACGCCTTCTCCCAGAGTATCGCTGCTGCGGGCAACAGGAAGGGAAAGGTGTGGAGGAGCGACGGGGCCATGAACCCATCCCTTTATTTTACTGGTGGTTTAGGCTGCTTCAAGGAAGGATTTTATTAAATTTAGGGATAAAAACTAACTGCTTGTCAGTCACTGTTCAGTGACCAAGTAACATAACTGTCGGTAAAATAAAGAGGGTTTTACGGTTTCAAGTTGCTATACTTCATTCTCTCCCTTCTTATGGTTTATTCTGAGGGGGGTGAAAACCAAACATCTTCAAAATTACTATTTCTCTTCCTTCCTGGTAGCTGTCTGGTAAGTTTTAATTTAAGCAAGCAAAGCAAAGCAAAAACTGTCATATCTGTCATTAGCTGCTTTTAGATTTCAAGTCTGATAATAAAATACAGAGGTATGCTACATATTTCCACCAATGACTTAAGATTTATGAAATGAGCAGTAACAGATAAATAGGGATACAACTCACTAATTTTAAAAAATAGTTATGTCATTGTTTCCAAATGTTAGAATTAATTGAGTTACTGCAATTTTTATTTTCTTGTCAATGTACCCTAATTTATGATAACTAATAGCTTTGAGATTTTTTGTTTTATCCTGTCCCTCACCCTTTAACTGGGGTAACCCATCAGTCACTTTCAATTTGCTCTCCATAGCTAGCATGGAAGCAGCTGGAGCCAGCACTTCAAGCAATGATGCCAGACTTTTTGCCCTGCATGTCTGACCATGAGCATTCCTCCCTCTCCTGTTGCTGGTCTCCCGTTTATCACTGAGTCCTGCTCACCGCTTCCTTGTCTTATATCCCTGCCCTGCCCTATTCAGCAAATGCCTCGACTTTTAGTTAATTCCACCCAAAGTTTTAGTAAACAGTGAAGCTCAAATGTGCTGGCCAGCCTGCCTGCACATTGCCTCTTCCCCAGTTTTTCTGTGAACATCTGGCACACTCGTTTTACACTCTGCACAGTGAAGCAGTAGTATTAGATGGGTTATTTATGCAATGCAGATACATCTAGTATTTCACAGTTATTGCTAAAACTCTACTTAAGCTGCTAGTGGGCTAATATCCTTAAATGCAGTAACTTAAACCAACACCAATGAACACCAGAGAAGACTTAATGCTGCAATTTTCCCCAGATTTTTTTGATTTACACAGTATCATAATGCTGCTTCTATTTTCTCACCAGTCACAGTATTTGTGTGTTTTGAAGGATGCCATTATGCACATGCTAACTTCTTCCCCATCAGCACAAAACACCATTCTCTTCTTTCTCTACAACTGCTCTTTGCCAAAGCGTAAATTTTCATCCCTTGCTTTTGTTGCCTAAACCCCCCAGCTGACCTCTGACCTTGCAGCCAAAAGACCTCCTGCTTAGGTTGCACTTTCTTTTCTTAGGTCAGATAGGAAAGAACTCAACCATGTATTAAAACAGGAGCTTGTTAAGACCAGCTTCATGGCTCGCTCCATTTCCCAGTGCTGCTCCAAGGGCTTTATGAAGCAACAGCTCCCACCACAAAGGGAAGGAGCCTCCCATCCCCTTGGCCCCCCACCTAACAGAGAACCAGGGGAAAGATTTTTCTCTTCTGAATTAGCTACCAATTAAATTCTCAGTTTGGATTGTGCAGTGAGGACAGGAAGTGTTTCATTGGATTAATTCTTCTGAAGACTTTTTATATAAAATATTGAAATCAATGTCCTCAATAAAATTTATCTTATTTCTTCCAGAAGAAACATAAGGAATAGAGGAGCAAAAAAGTATTAGAGTATATAAGTTTGTTTTCTTCTTCTAAGAGGCTAACCCACAGAGGGTAAAAAGTTAATTTTCTCAGTGTAAATAGCATGTTTTTTTAGTGCTCTCAAGTATATTTCCAAATCAGTAAGTGGAACAATACTGCTGTTTACATCTGGATTCCCAAACCTCCCTGCACCAATGTGAGTTAACAACAGATCACAAGTTCTCTCAGCCTAATTACAGGGTGGGGGAGAAGGACTATTTTGGTTGGTGAGATGCAGAAAGTGCTTACAGCATAATAGACCATAAATCATTATATGAAAAAATAAAAATATTGTATCACTAGTGTAGACAGAAGCAAGCAGGGAGTATGATGTCATGACTCATCTTTTTATCAGTATGCTACTAGACCTAACACTGTATTTCCAAATAAGATGGTTTCCTTGAAATTATGTAGTGATATTTCTTTTAACTGAAAAATGTGCAGTGAAACAGTTAAGCAGAACATGCCTTTAAAGAAAAAACAAAAAGAAAAAACAAACATTGCTACTTACAAATAATGTAAATTATTATGCCACAAATAGTAGGGAAGTGTCTTAACTAGCAAGATTTTTAATGAAGTAAAAAATTATTTACTTACATAGTTTAGACTGCTCTGAAGTGTGATTTCATTCTTAGTTTCAAATAGACAGAACGAAGATGGAAATCCTTCAGCTTCACAGGGTATGTAAGTTACCTGGTTATCCTGCAGCTGAAAGGCTGCTGATATCACCCAGCTTGCACAAGCAAAGCCTTCTCCTACTGTTTAAATATTGCTGGTTTACAAACACCACGGTTAACAATAGCACTGAAGGATACATTCACTCAACAGCTGATGGAAATATTTTCCTGTATTTAAATGAGATGTATTAACTTTGCTAAAACAAACCACACTCTGTTTATAACGGAAGTTATAGCAGTCCAAATCACTGTCATTAATCCCTGCAAGAGAACACATCAGCTCCCAGATGTTTCACAGGACATAATTCCAAATGTGTGCAGTCACATACATACATACATGAAACAAAGCAAGGCTTGTACAGACTTAACAGATTTACTATTAATTTCCTGCTCAGATTTGCTAGGAAAACTATGATTTACCAGTTCTAGACACCTCACAGGCTTGCAGTGTAGACTGATGTTTTAGGACCACCTTTTCCCAAAGATGTATTAAACCACAACTCCTCCAGAGCAACCTATGAATCGCTTCTTTCACTACCAGTTTGTTCCTTTTCTGGATCAAGATAACTGCCTTCAAATAAAATTCTGTTTTTCATTCCTTCTTTAAGCATTCTTTGCCGGATCCTTTGCTGGGCCAAGTTGTACCTGCAGTAAAACCTAGGGGAGGGGATGAAAAGAAAACACGATTCCTTGCTTTATCTGAGTGGCAGTACCAAATCAGAGTCATTTAGCCAGCTGAGAAGTTGCAACCACATGTGATAATGCTGATAAAATTCAGCATGCTGCCTTTGAAATTAGAACACAAGGACTGGGTATGCAAAGGAAAAAAGAATTAAGAAAAATGGAAATAAGTGGGAGAGTTGATCACTTAGGATTCAAGAAACAATAAGAAGTATGTAAAAGCATATGTAAACATAAACATTCAAACACATTGAAATGTTTTCCTTTAAAGAAGGGAAGTATTTTGGGGAGAAGGAAGAGGATGCTTTCCTAGGCAGGTTTTTTAATGCAGTTCCAAAGCCAACGTGAAACACTGTTTCTGAAAACTGAAACACAGGGATCATGTTGTACAATTCAGCCAACACAGGCCTGTCAAAATTGAAGAAGCATTTTACATACCAGTATCCTAACATTGTGCAAATAAAGCCACCAACTGCAACATCACAAGATCTTCTAACTCTACCTGAAAGAAAAACAAAAATCTTCTGAGACGTTAGAGAAAACAACTTGTATGACTTCCCAGTATTAATAACACCTGACAGCAAATAAAAGGGGTTTTTTTCTTGCAAATGAATATATAAAACCCAAAAGGAGTAAGTACTTACTAGTTGCTAAAAAATGTCCAAGACCCATAACTAAAGACCCCAGGGAGCCATACAGCACTGATTCTCGTGCACATGGGATATTTTTAACATCGAGAAATCCAAGGAGTTTAAAGGACTGTAAGACAAAACAAAAAATAACAACATAAATTTAAAAAATCACTTTTGTACAAGTCTATGATGCCAACTCCATTGTAAAACTGACTTCTTATCATAGTAGTCAAATATAACTAGTTTAGCACTTACTGCCTCCAGGGTTATAGCTGACCAAAAGTGAACAGATATATCAGGGATGTTTTTGGGAGAGTTAACTATTAATTTACATAACATAGTTTTGCACAAAACTGTTGATCCATTCTTTCTACTGATTATTTAAAAAGAACCACTTCATTTTTTAGCTTTACATTCCCCAGAAAAGGAAGGGAGAAGACCCCTAAGAATCCAGGATTTTTGTTACATCATAACAAAAAAGGAAGGCTACAATCAACTATGCAGTTAGTCACACCGTGTAACTTTAGTACCTGAAACGGCAAATGTGTCCTTAAAAAGTTACTGGAGGATGAGCATGCAGTAGAGAACCTTATACTGAACAAAACCAGTTATAACCCAGTAATTTATAACCTAACCCTATGTCTAGGCAGGGGCTGGGCACATGGTCAGGGTCAAGGAGGCTGCCCCACAGTAACACCTGCACATTGTTCTGCCATCAACGCTTTGGTCAGGGACGGTGTGAGAACATGTTTTGTTCTATTGTGCTTAAATCACTAGAGCATGAAGAATCATGTGTGCAACTGTATCAAAATTCATCACAAAGGTGATTGTTTTATTTTGTTGTGAAGGTATTCCACTTGGTCAAAGTTGATTTTGAAGACTACTGCAGTACTCAACTGCTTGTGGAGGGCTGACAACTCTGTGAGACAAGTCACTGTGTCACTGTGGTAATGGGGACGGCAAGCATGGAAATCCCCATCATTAGTTTTATCCACGTTCCCTAGGGACAGACATCAGCTGTCCCTGTGTACAAGCGAGACAGAAAGGATGCGGTCTATGTCGGTCGTATCTCCTAATGAGTAATTTCAAGTGCTCTCATGTGAAAGAAGTCACTTGATATGTTGCTGTTGTTGGCTAAGAAGGCATCCCTGCAACATCCATGCAGCGTGATGCATCCTTCTAAAATAGCATCTCACCTGTTGCCACGCTGGGCATCATTTGTTATCTCTCTGACCACGGGCCTCCAGTTTCACCACGGTGTTTCCAGCTTCTACGAACCCTCCAGTTTCACCACGGTGTTTCGCCCACCAAGAGCAAGTCCCACGGAGGGGCCCGGGGGAACACAAACAACCCCCTGCCCCACCCGCCAGGCCCTGCAGAGCCTCAGCTCTGCCGCGGGTTTCCGTGTATTGTTCCCTAATTATTTCCTCGGGCGGGGCGGTGGGAGACGGGACGGTCACTGCTGTTCTGCAATGACCTCCCGTGTCCCCAGCGCGGGGCTGCCCCGGGCAGCCGCCTGCCACGCAGCTCCTCCTCATTACCATCCTTATTCCCCTCCTCGCCCCTCA
>VZTR01003022.1:415364-448138 GCA_013400775.1 Chaetops frenatus
CCGCCCGCTCCCCGCTGCGGGCGCGCGCCTGGGCCCGGCGCGTGCGGGGGGTGCTGAGGGCAGCGGCTGAGGGCGGGCTCGGGAATGCGCACGGCTCCCTGAACCCGCACCGCTGCCGGCGGGAACACGCGGCCCCACCGCCCTCCGGGATCCCGCCAGCCATAGGTCCTGCCAGACGGGCCCTGCCGCGGTCGAGCTGTTAAAAGCTAAGAGAGAAACAATAGGGCTGGGAGGTGCAGACGCCCTCAGTGGGTAGCACCTAGTGGGAAAAGGAGGTTATGGGATCCTTGGCGTGCTGTGGGCAGCCTGAGGGATGTGGAGATTTATATCCCTCACCGCAGATGGGGGAGAGCTGATTGTCAGTGGGAGCATTTCAAGGTGCTGGAGTGCGACGAGGAAAATATGATTTGTGCAGCTGGCGAAAAGTCCCCGGGTGGCAGCGGGAAGCAGGAGGTGGAGGAAGGATTGATTCGAAAGTGCTCTGGAAAATGGCCTCCTGTGAGGCCATGTGGAGCAGCAACATCAGGGCACAACCCTCGTGCGTTCAGCCGGGGTAAGCCTGTGCTAAATCACTTGAACATGCTGGAAATGACCCCTTAGGTGTGTTACTGTACCTGCGGTAAGGATGAGAAAAGGTAAATAGTGGCTTAGGACAGAGGTACAGTTCTTCAGGATACTGTAAGAATACATTTTGCTACAAGGAAACAAGTCTCTCTCTGTTAAGTAGCGAATTACAGGGTAGGTTCAATTTAGTACCTTTTCCATCTTAGCAATGAAGTATAATAAGGATGAGAGATGTGTAATACTGCTTTTTGATCTAAAAAATAGTGTGTCCTGACTAAGGAGGCATGAGGTATATTCAGAGCTTGTTAAATATTATGTGTTTGAGTTTTTTATAACCTATGCTAAATAAAATGGTCTTTTTCACGCACTGAAATTTATGTCCATTTGGATTTTCTGTTAATACTTTTTCTTTTCCCTATGTTTTTCGGGATTTTGGAAACAAGGTACTTTCACACAACTGATTTTCATGTTTCACTAGCTGAAAAGTGGTCCTGCACATTTGCATGAGCTATTTTAAATCTGTCATGGATTAGAAACAAGACTTAATCCTTCCCAACAATCCCAGTCTATCACTGTTTTGTCATCTTTGTAGACATTGCAAGCAGAGCTCTGAATTCACAGAACACACTGATTCAATACATTTCGCTATCCATTTTAAAAGGATCAGTAGGAGTCACTTGAATTGTGAGTAGTTTGGCCTGTTTAAAGTTCATGTATATTATGTATGTAGTGATGCAAACAGAACATTTGCTATATGGTGTGAAAACCAAAAGTATTGAGATAATCTGCCCTTGGAAAAGCCTGTAATGTCCAGTTCTATTTCAGTTAGTTTACAAATTAAGCAGTGACAAATACTGAGGAATGCAGCAAGGAATCCCAAGAGAATGCTAACATGCCTGAGATTAACAAGGGCACAGTGGTGAAAAAGAAACATTGCCAATGAGGTGGCCTGGCCTGCAGCAGTTCATATTTTGAAGAAAATGAATGGAAGGATCTTTTTTGTTTTGAAAGAATTAAGATTGTGGAGAGCAAAGTACACAAACAGAGCTTCTTCTGTCTGATAGTCAAGAAAAGGCTAAGGAGAAGTACATTATTTTCCCCATGTATCACTTATCCTTTTTCCAAATACCCAGATTACACAAATTACACTGCAATAAACATACCATTCTAATTTTTCCCCCCCTCTCCTTGGTACTTGGTCATTACTCTGCTTTACTGCTGCACCTCACAGCTCTGCTTCTTGTCCTTCAGAAGCTGCTCGAAAGTTAATTACTGTTACCCTTTGTGGAGTTAGAAGTACATGGGGCTGCTTATCCGTGCTTTGGATCAGTGAAGATGCTGGAGCTGGAGCCTGCTTACCTTAAGGGAAAAGGGACACTTGGGATAGCCTGAAGCATGCAGCCATCTTTTCCTTGTGTCCCAGAGGGAGCTGAGATGCCAGGGTGTGCAGAGGGCATAGGGTGATGTCCTCCAGCACTTGAGGAGGGCAGGGCTCTTGAAGTGTGGGCCTCATACTTCTGCTGCTTTTAGCCTCGTGCTCTGAAGGCTCTGGGATTAGGATCTTCTTTTTCACGTCCTGGGTTCAAATCAAAATGAGGATAGCTACTTTTAGCATACTGAAATGCAGGTTTTAGCCTGTAAGTTGATAAAGGAGGTTGAGGCTGTGTGAGCTTGTGGTACTCTATAAGGGTGATCGCTTAGGGAATGTGAGAGCTGCTGGAATATGCCCACTGCCTTGCCAGTGTGACTTGCTGCAAGAGCTGGACTGACTTTTACTTAAACTCGTGGTACACCTGGCCCAGCAGAGGCACATCCCGGAGTATCTTCCACATGTATCCTGCCAGCCTGCATACAGGGACGGTGGTAGAGCAAAAGCCCCTGTGTGCATGCCTTCCTCCATTAACAAGGGACACTGCTGTTTCTGGAAGCCAGGCATCTTGTATATGCAAGTTTGGAATTGCTGCCTTGAATTTCTGACCCTAAAGGACACGACTGATATATTTAAACGTCCTTATTTCCTTAATGACATTGACTGGAGCTGGAGACCCTTGGCAGACCTGCCTATGCATGGTCAGTTTTACCCATCATAACATGCTGACTGCCACCTGCTCTCAGCTGTTTGAACTTTTCCCGTATTTGTGCAGTTCTTATTTTTATTAGCAGGGATCAATAAAGTGTAGCATCCTTAGCTGTATGCCTCTCCATCCTGAAACTGACATATTGGAAATGGTTTGGATTGGTCTTTGACAGCATCTTTGTTCTGTTACCCTTCACCTCTGTGTTAAAAGGTCAGGCCAGGCAAAACTCTTCATCACTCCAGCAGCAGGAAGGAGGACACCGTGTACAGGTCATGAAGCAGCAGACAGAAAATGTTGATGTCATAACAGTGTAGAAAGGAACCTGGCTCACTGACTTCTCCAGAGCTTATTTCTTTCATCAGAAAACTTCACTGAGGGATCTGATCGCTACACACATGGATCTTGTCACTTCTGACACAATTTTGGGCTGTACTCCCTAGAAGGAGGAAACCATCACACAAGGGTGGAATTTCCTACCTTTAGCACCTCTTGGTTATGTAAGTTACTCATATAAAATGGGCTGTTTATGTAGCCTTATGGAAAAGCAACCACCTGCAAAAGCCATGACAGCCTGCCCTAAGAAATAGAAATATAATTATTAGATGGTGTGGATGACAACCTCTTTAGGTTGATGGCCACCATGGACAGGTAACTAAACTTCCTGGTGAATTCAGGATCTCCCAACGTCTGCATGCTCTGCCCAGGGTGTTTGCAAAGGCTCTCCTGGTCTGTCCATAGCAGTTGTTACTGGCTGGTGGAGGCTGCTCTGCCTGTTCATATCCCTGGATACCAGCTTAAACTGTTCTGAGGTGGGCTGCTGACCCCAGAGGTGGTCCAGGCCTTCCTCCTCTTTGCTGAGCAATCCTGCCTTCTGTGTATCACCAGCTCTGCCACCTGATGCAGCTGAAAGTTAGCACTACACAAAAAGTTGCTTGCTGGCCATGGTGAGGGGACAAACAGGCTGGTTTTTGAGAGCAGTGCCAATTTATATCAAGTGCCTCAAGAAGCTGCTCTGTTGAAGATGTTTGGAAGGTAGCAGGCCATTGTGTTCCTGGGCTAGTAGCTGAGGCATGCCTTAAGGCAAATTTTGGAGGTGTCCAGCAAGGCTTTGTCTTCACGGTCACCCTGAAGCTACTTAAATAGCAGTGAAGCAATTGCTTGTGTTAACCATGTGCCATTTTGTAAGCCATTGAAAGCACGAGGTACTTAGAATTGCCAGAAGTCATGAAGAGGATTGATTATTCCACTCATGTCCTCAGTGGTCATGAGGGTGTTTGTCCTTCCAAGAAGAACGTTATTGAATGCAAGTGTGTAGGAATAACGTGTTCTGGAGTTACGTATTTCTGAGCTGCACTTTCAGCCCAGAAAGCCAGCTGTATCCTGGACTGTATCAAGAGAAGAGTGGCCAGCAGGCTGAGTTCTAATCTACTCTGCTCTCGTGACACCCCAACTGCAGTGCTGCATCCAGCTCTGGGTCCTCAGCACAGGAAAGGCACGGATCTGTTGGAGTCAGCCTAAAGGAGGGCCACAAAGATGCTCAGAAAGCTGGAGCTCCTCTATGGAGACAACCTGAGAGAGCTGGGGTTGTTCAGCCTGGAGAAGAGGAGGCTCTGAGTATATCTTACAGCAGCCTTCCAGTACCTAAAGGGAGCCTGCAAGAGAGCTGGAGGGGAACCTTTTAGCAGGGCCTCTTGTGATAGGACAAGGAGCAATGGCTTTAGACTGAATGAGGGTAGATTTAGATTGGATATTAGGAAGAATTTATTCCCTATGGGAGTGGTGAGGCACTGGAACAAGTTGCCCAGAGATGTGGCAAGTGACCCATCCCTGAAAACATTCAAGGTCAGACTGGATGGGGCTCTGAGCGACCTAATCTGATTGAAGATGCCCCTGCTCATTGCAGGAGGGCTGGATTAGATGATCTTTAGTAGTCCCTTTCAATCCAAGGTACTCTATGATTCTGTGATGGTTTTGTGGGGGTAAATGGTTATTATGATGGCTGCAGAGATACTGTACTGTAGGTTATGTCAGAATAACCCTTGTGGGGTCACGACAGGCACGAGGAGTGTGTGCAGGCTGCTCTGCTGCCAAGGCAGTCAGCAACCACGCTTGTGCAATTGAATAAAAAACCCCTCCTTTTCCCCCTCCAAGCATTAATGCTAATGCAAATTAAATTTCAACTGCATGACAGTTTTATTCTGGGTTGGCTTTGCTGATCATTTCTGTAGGCTGACTTTGCCTAACTTCTTCCTAACTGCTGGTACAAACAATCTTTTCATCTGCAACACATAAGAGATTTTAATTCAATGTACTTTTCTGAAAGCCAAGGAAAAAAGGGCAGGCTTCTAATAGCTTTATTTTTCTCTGCCAGATCTTTTAATATCTTTATGTTATTTAGGCACTTGATTCAAAAAGGAAGAGGGTTTTATATTAAAAAGGGTGGCTTATATAAAATGTAAGGGTTATAATTGCAGCTATACTGTTGGATGTAGGGCTAGATTTAAAATTTCCTGACTTACTAGTATAAATTGGACTTAAGGATGCTTCTGACTAAAAATAGAGCAGTTTTTCTTAAATAATCAAATTTTTTTCATGTAATGTAAATTACTTTGTCTATAAAGCATGTCTTAAATGTATTAGTGGCAAATACTAACAGACACCTGAGTTTTCTTGTATGTCACTGTAATTTACTTCAAGCAGATGATGGTACTGTTTATTTCTGCATGTTTGGTCCTTTTTTCTTAACTTGCAGTTTGGTAAGTTGCAGAACTTGGTGGGGTTTTTTGAAACTGAAGACATTGGGAGGTACATAATGCTTCTGACACAAATTTGAATTGTGACCTTGTAACCACAGGGTCATAGGCACAAGAGTGTGGAAGGGACTCCTTTCTTGCCTCAGAGCTACTTTCCTTTGGCCCTTAATCTTAATTTTTCCAAACACAGTAGCTGCCCTGAGGTTTCTATCACGAAGAGTGTGGAGGGTGGTTATTATGAACTCTGTGCCTCATGTTCCACATCTGTCATATGAATGTGTCAGGCTTAATCTTTATTAATTCCTGAGGGAAAAGCGAAGACTAGAGCTAATAAGGTGTTTGTATGGTAATTGTTTCTTTTGGGACGTGGTTTCTGAGAATTCATAACAAACTGAAAAGAGTTGCACGAGTAAGAAATTTATTTAGAAATAAGCTGTTTAAATAGCACAACAAAATTTAAAAATTCATAGAGGAAAAAATATATTGAAGATTATTAAATGCTCAGGTACCCTCTCAGACATAAGAATTCCCTCAGCACAAGTCACTGGAGGCTGCAAGGGTATTCTGAGGAGGTATCATGGTGTGCTTCTCCTGTCCTTACACTTTTCCCTATATATCCAAGACTAGATAAATTAAATTTTTGCATGATTCACTGGGGCTCTCACATTTTTGCCAAGATTAGGCTAAAGCCCAGAGAAGGGAAAGTGATATAACAGACAGTGATATAATACAATGATATCACTGAACTGAAGGGTAAGATAGGAGAGAGATGGTGTGCCAGGAGCCACTCCGTGATGTGGTGATGTGTTCTGCATGCAGTGTGCTGTTCTAGTGGATGTGCAATTAGCAGCACACAGGGAGAGAGGAGTCACATTCAAGGAGCAGCGCATATCAAAGTAGACACTCAAGCCAGACAACTGGAGAGGATGGTCAGAAGCCATGCCATGTATCAACTTCAAAAAATTATGATGTACCAGGTAGATCTCATTATATCTTGTTTGGGTTTTTTTCCTTTTATTTTTTTCTCTTTAGCAGGTGGGAGAGGGCAAGGAGTTTGTGAGTTTTATTTTAATTTTGTAATCAAGTTTAATCACTGGCTTATCCCCACCGCACATTGTCTGGTGACATGACTGTCTGCTAGTACCCTGCCAGATGCAAGGTGTTTTGTTCCACTGGAAGTTACATTATATTTCTGAGACAGCCACCATCCAAAATACATGGAAAGATTCAGGGAGGTCAGTGTATGTTGTTGCATCATGCTACAAAGGCTGATTTCAGTCTGCTAGGGCAGGAGCTCCTACACAAAAATAACACACCTTTGGCAAAGGCTAAAGGAAAAAAATTGTGCATGGCTTCAGAAGGATCTCACAAGAAACAGGCAGTCTGCAAGGATGAGATTTCAGAGTTCAAAGTCAAACACAATATATTATTTCCAAACAGTTGTTCCAGATTTGCAGGCTCCTTAGGTGTCCCGCTGTGGTGTCCAGATTCCCTGGCAAAAATTCAAGGTTTTTCTCGTTCGTGTCAGGAATGACTTCATGTCTTGCACACTGAGAGTGTTAATTTAGCATATAAGTATTTCTCTACCTGGTGTGGTTTCTGCTGCTTTCTGAGAAGCAGCAGAGATTAAAAATACCTCATATCTTGTTGCTTAGTGTTTTCAGATCCAGTATTTTTGCTCTTTTCCTGATGCCTCACTGTGATCTGGCTGAAGGCTGAATCAGTCTGTTGGTGATTGGCTACCGAGGGCTACAACCTTCTGTCATATTTTGATTTTGGAGGATCCTGGTTTCCTGCCTAGAGCATCAGGTGCTGGGCTAAAGTCATTGACTCTATAGAGCACCTGATGCAAGACAGGCATCAGAATTTGGTGGGAGGGGGAGAGCGTGTGTAGTGCAGAAGCTGAGCTCTGAGGTTTATGGTAGGACAACTGGAGCTCTTTGGGTTGCTGTGGGAACTGCTCCCAGATGGACATGGGGGATTTGTGTGCACTCTCTGCACTGAACTGTTGCTGTCCCCCTCCATGTGCCAAGCAGTGCTGCTGGGAAAGCCTGCCAGAGTCTCCCTAGGGTAGGGCCCAGTGCTGTTGCCCTCACCAGTAAGACAGCTACCTCCTCCCTAAATTGAATTCCAGACCTCCTGAGCACAGGCATCTGTTCAGGGGCCACTGAATTATGCAGAAAGGTTTTTTTCCTTCTAACATAAAACTGGTGGTTTTATTTTCCCATACATTTTCCCGTGCTGATAGTTCTGTTTTCCCAGCATGACTGACTTGTGCCTTCTTAGTACCTCTGCAGGAAAAAAAGCAGAAGTTAAACACATGCTTAGTGGCCTCACTTATAAACTGTTAAAATTCTTAGATAATTGATGTCTGAAAAATTGGTTTTCCTTATCTGCTCAAGCTAAATTAGGCTAACACCAGCCAGAGGTGGCTGGTGAGTTATTCTTCCAGTCCTGGGAAAGTCTGTGTTGGTAGGAATATTGAACAACAACCATCACCAAATCCTGTGCTTCAGAAAGGGGCCATTTCTCAGGTGAGAAAGAGAAAGGAGGGCTTATTGTGATGAATGGTCTTTCAGAGCACTACCTTAGGCTTCTGACAGTATAGTTCTGAATAATGGTGTTGGTTCCTTCTGATTCTCATCTCATTCTTGTGCTTGGGAGCAGTAAGTGCATTCCCCTAGTTTATGATTTCTTTTTTATATTTGTTTGTCTCCTGTGAGAGTATTTTAAACTCATCACTCAAGATGATCATGGTGATAGTGCAGTTTGTTTTAAGTCCCCTATCTTTTTCAAACGCTTGTAATGAGTACTAAAAAACTAAATGCTGTTCAAAGTCCTGGATTTTTTTCCCCAACTTAACTACAGGCAAGTCTCCGATTTTGAACATATTAGAGGCCTCTTTAAAATCTTATCTATTAACTGACATAATTATCTACTCAGACAAGTTGGGGCACAAGACTGATCCCTAAGAACCTCAGGCATTACGCTCTTATTTTTAAGTTCAATCATGGAATGGTCCCCAAACCTTCACCATTTCATTTATTAGGTCTTTCTCCAAAAAAATGCAGAACTGCTGTGGATTCAGAGGAGTAGAATTTAAGCACTTGTTTTTATTTAAGCCTCAGTAACCATCAGCTCCTTAGTAACTAGGGGTGTGTTTGGTAAGAACAATCTGTCACCTGTCACTGGGCTTTTAAGTGACAGATTTCACATCCAGAGCTAAGACAGATAATTGACAAAATCGTGCAGACTTCAGCTGAGGAAAGTGCTAATTTTTAAAATATTATCCACAAAAGTGCTGCTTTTTCAGTTAATTTCACATTCTTAGACAATTTCAATCTGTAGTTACAAAGAGTGGCATGTGGATTGATTGTAGCTAATTTGTAAAGGTCTGTCAGATACAAGTAGTCCAGAGTCTGCAGATTCATATAAGTGTTGGTTAAACCTATTTTTTTTCATAATTAAACCAATTAAGTTTCTGAAAAGTTTCCAGAATCCATTTTAACACACATTCACTGATATTTTAGCAAAACACTAACCTCCCAAAATCTTAAAGCTTGCTGATAATTTCAAATACATTAAGTTCCTTAGTATAATTTTTGGGGAAAAACAAGCTGTAGAGAAACATGATGAAGGCTCTGTAGGCACCAGCCACTGATAAAAAATTTGATAAAGCTTAGGTAGGTCAGAGGTGAAGCTGGTGGCTTCTGCCCTGAAGGGTTTGAAGGAACCTTCTCAGCAATGAAACTTCCTCCTGCTCCTGCATGATTAATACCTTTCTGTCTCAGTCCCAGTTGCTGACCAAAGAACTTCCATCTGGGGGAAAATTCTGCTAGTTCCTGGAAGTGAAGTTCTTATGTACATGTTGCCCTCTGACAGAGAAACTGAATGCATGAGTTAGTTTAAAAAAATCACCACCACCACCACCACACAAAAAACAAACAAACAAAAACCAAACCAAACCAAACCAAACCAAACCAAACCAAAAAAAACTCAAACAAACAAAACAAAAACCCCCAAAACCAACCAACCAAGCAACAAACAAACAAAACCCCCCAACCAAACAAAGAAAACAAAAACAAACCCAAACCCTGTACTGTTTTATCACTGATCAGGACACACTGATTTTGTATATGTCGTTTGCTGGACTCACCTGCAGGAGTTCTGGGTGTGTATCTGCCAGCCCTGGTTTGTTCTCCCGGTGCTGAGGGTGCTCAAGTCTCAGTGCTGTGGCACAGCAGTGGCTCGGCAGCACCAGGGTGCTGAAGGAACGCCGTGGTTTGCAAGACAAAGCTCCAGAGGAAGTGTTCAGTGACAGTATCAGAAGGCCCTGCTGTTGTGATCTGAGATAAGAGTGCAGTTATCACTGTGTGATCAAATTGCATTTGTCAGATTCTCAGATAACAACTTGCACGGGGCTGATGGGTGTTTTTCCCATACTTCATGTGCTGCTACGGGAAAGGAACACTGGGAACCAACTTTGAAACTTACAGTCTCCACTCCTGTCACAACTGTGGGTCAAGCAAATTCTAGACTGGTTTGAAAGTTGATGTGTTTGGCTGAATGTAGAAGGACCAGTTGAATAATCTGGGAGTCAGGCACGAGCATTCATTCCCTGATCTGAGGGTTTGACTGTTGTAGGGGCAGCTTGATGCTTTGAGAGCAGAGGGAGATATAGACTGGCATCCCTGAGCTGGCAGGGTTGCTGTCTCTGCTGGGATGAGTTACCCAGGGTGCTGCACTGAACTGACCATGTGGTGCTGTTCTCCACCTTTTATCACACTGCTGTCCAAGGCTGTTTTGGTAGAACAGAAAAGGAGTTAAAACTGACAACACAATTCTCTAAATGACACTGTAAGACAGAATAAGGATTCTGAAAACAAGTCTATCCTTTACTCACTCGGTAAGACAGTCTTTCCTCTATGGTTTCCTTGAGTCCCTCTCTTCTGTCCAGGCTCTTGCCTTGTCCTCTGAACATTGCCTTGTCTTCTGACCAAGCTTCCTTTTAATCCTAGTTGGATACAAAACCTGGCTCCTCTGGTTGCTTTGTGGGACCTGTGGGACCCATCTCCTGACTCAGTTCTGGCCCCAGCCACTTAGAAAACACCCTGGTGCTATGCTTTTCCTAGAAGCTCCTGAGTGCTTAGCCATGGCTGGACCAGCTGGAGCACAAAGCCAAGCACTTTGCAAACTCATCAGGAAAACTATTGAGCTGTTCTCTCAGGGAATGCTGCCCACGTGGGTGAGAGGTGTGCAGAGGAGGTGGAGAGCTTTGAGATAAATTGCTCATCCAGGAAGAAAGGCAGTAGGCTGGAAAGCTGATTCCCTCACATCAGCCTCTACCCTTCTCTGGCAAGGCTCCAAGGAACATCTGAGCCTTTTCTGACACGAGCTGGGAGGAAGGTTCTGAAGCAAATCTGGGAAAGGCTACATGATGGTGAGCTTACTCAATCCTGAAAACTCCATCCATGCCAAACAAGTTCCTTTCGGGTATGACAGTTTTGTTACTCCCGTGACAGATTTAAATCAGCTGGAAAAGCACCTTATGTACTAAATCAAGAGGCACCCAATGGCAGTGTGTGGGCAACTGAATCATGCCCTGCCTGTCCAGCAGCTTGAGTCCCGAAGAACCCAAGCAGAACTCCCCTCTCTGTACATTTAATCACTGCCTTACATATATCATCATGCATTTTTCTTTTGCCGTCCTCTTTTTTGGAGTGTCTTTTATGTTCTTTTAAATACTTTATTGATTGGCTAAGCTTACATGTAAAAGCAGGTCTTTGGCAAATCATGTGTGTCTGTTCATGCTGTGTATCTGCAAATGCTGCAGTTACTGGCATTTGTGAGCTACACACTTCTTCCATAAAACACCAGATCTGTCTTCTGTGGTGCTTTGTTCCTCCTTTGAGGGACCATAGACCATCAAGTTCTGCTTGTAAATTAAGAAGTAACTGATTGCTTATTAGTTGTAAAGTTCTTTATGACTTCAGTTACATGGCTTCAATAATTAGTGTTTATACTCCCCAGGCCTGCATAGAAGCACTTTCACATTGCATAAGGAGACTAAACACTCCACAACAGAGTAAGCATTGCTACCAGAATTTCTAGTTTTACATCCTCAAGTTTTGTAGAGCCTTGCTGCAGGAGTCTCTCCAGAAATGGGGTCATGGGAAACCTGGTGTAGTCATTTTGAGTGAATTTTGCAGCACAGATGCAGAAAAATATTCACAGGAAGATACCAGGATCATGTAGCTTTCACTGCGCCAAGGAACTTTTCAGCTACAAACACTTGTTTGTTACTGCTATGATCAGCTGTCATTTGCAGGACTTGAAAAGAACGTTTGATGTCTGATTTGGCTGCCTTCAACATTCCTGTGCTATTGACAACATTTTTGCAAAATGTTGGATCAACTTCTAGAAACATCAAAATTCAGGCTAGAAATGAATTCCACCCTACTGGCATCTGTTTCCAGATGTTCTTTGTGATTTGCCTGATTATTATCCACTAGGAAGGTTGCTCTTGCTCTTCTGCTGAAGGTATTACCTGCAGGTACAAGCACTGCATTGAGCTGAACAGGCAGAGGGATCTGCACATCTGTCCTGCCTCCTTCCATGGGAGATGTGAGTCACTGCTGTGACAGGCACAGCTGGGCTCCACACCATCGGTCCAGAGCATCGACCACAGGCCTCCACCACGCTGCCTAACCTGGGCTGTGGCGTTTCTCTTGTTAGGTTAAATGCCTCTTTATACTTCCATGGACTCCTTCCAGATGAAACTCCATTGAGTAATTAATAATATGGAGGGAGAGTTAAGCTTTTTAAGTTCTGCATGCTTTTGTGCCAATTATTCCATCAAAGACTGGCTCGCTTTGTTGTTACAGAGCTTCTCAGCGAGGCATGACCTTGGTTTATTAAATAATACATGTATTTCTGAGAGCAACTTATGTAAGAGTTGGCCTATCCAACAAGATTGATGTTTGACCACTCGGTAGCTATGTCAAATATGAAAGCAAACACTGAATAAAGGGTCCCCTGCTCAGTACCTGGGTAAGAGGGACAGGCAGCCTCACTTGTCTCTAAGTCACCATTGATCCTTTACTATTTCCACTGAAGGTGTTACAGCACAGTCTCCTTGCGGCCTCTTGGATATCTCACCACATGCTCAACACATTGCTGGTGCATCTGCTGGCTTGATGCTGGCCTGGACTTGCAGGGCAAACAATAAGTTTCCAACCCCAGAGATGGCAACAGTGCTGCCTCTTGTGCTGGTGTGAGCTGTACCCACTGGTATGGAGCTAGTGGGATCTGAAGCCTCTGCTCCTTCTTCTCCACCTCCTCCTCCTCTTCCCCTTCTCCCCTGGCTGGGGTTTGGGGCTGCACAGGCTGTCAGTGACACGGGGCAGGCAGGCGGTGCAAGCTGTCTTGGGGTACCTGCAACTTCTCTGAAACTGTTTTCACACCACATGTGGGGCAATACAGGGACGAGTCTCTCTGCTCCCGTTAGAGCAAAGCAAATCTGCTAGCTTTAAATCTCGGAAGTAATTTTCATAACATCATTTCTGCAGCAGCCAGTTTCCATGGAAACCAAGAAACGACTGGCAGCCTGCATAGGAAAGAAGACAGCTGACCTGATTGTCCTTCCCTGGCTCCTGTGGATGGGCTTCCCTCAGTCTGCACATGCACATCCTTTGCTCATTGCTGTGAGAGGGACAAGCCCAGGCCCAAAGGCGTCAGCTCATCCCACTGGCAGCAGCCTGAGTGCAGTGTCTCTCCTGGCTGCTGCACATCCTCCTCATCCCACCTCACCCTGCCTCTCAGGGCATCTTGCCCTGCACCCAGGGGAGGAGGGCAGAGGGAGGAAGGCTCTATAGATGTTTTCATCCCCCTTCCCCCTGTATCATTCCCAGGCCTCATCCTGTGATGGAAGGAGTTGTGGTTAGCTTTGAATGTGAAGAGCTGGATTTCCTTTTGACCCTCCTATCCACTTACTCCACATACTTCATTCACTTATTTATTCCACTGCTGCTAGAATACTCCTATAGGTCAACTTGTTGAAGATGTATATTTATAATAAAGCCCTATATGCATCACATTAAATTTACAAATATTCTTGGAATTCTTCCTAACTACTACCAGAAATATCTGCTCTCCGGGTGAAGGTTCTGTGGTGTTCCTTAAGAAGCCACAAACCTATGTCACACTCTTCAAGAACTAGCAATGTCGTCTGTGTTTGGGCAGAGAGAGGGGACTTGTCTGGCCCAGCCTCAGCTGTAGCTTTTGGTTGCATTTCTTCAAACTGCAGGCAGCAGCATGGAGTATGTTTGGTTTTAATTTTAAAAGCAGTTGTAGCTCTTGGCCTGACTGGCAATGTCCGCCATGCTGGAAGGTCGCTTAATGGTGGAAGAGTTGTGTGCTAGAAGAGCAGCTTGTGAAATGAGGAAAGTGATGCTGTGAGGAGGGAGGAACCAAGTTGGAGCCCTTGAAATCCATTGCTGTGTCCCTGGGAGCCCATCCTGCTCATCTGAGTGGCTCAGAGCTGTGTGGCACTGGCTCAGGTCCCCTCACTGGGCATCCCCTGCATCTGCTGCAGCACCCCAGTGGCAGCAGCCTTGCAGACAGTGGACCCCATGGCTCTTGTCCCAAAAGCAAGTTGCTGCTGCACAGAGAGCTTATGCAGGCTGCTCAGACAGGAGGGCAAAGGGCTTCTTGTGCTGAGGTCATCATGGAAGGATGATGCCAACAGAACAGGCTTCCACAGGTTGAAAATATAGCTGTTAATCAAGTACTTTGGCCTCTCCTGCTGCTGATGGATGTGGAGTTTCTAATGTCTCTCACAGACTGACTTCTCAAAGTCAAGCCAGCAGTCACTCGAAGTGCACTTTGAGGGTGTTGGGTTTTTTTTCCCTATAAAAACTGAAATATTAAAATTTATGAAGGTGATCAGCTGAAAAGTATCCTATTTCGTCTCTTTGCTCCTGTTTGCAGACATGGCTTAAAGGCAACTGTTGGGTTGGAAAGTGGCCAGAAAATCACCTGTGAGCCTGCAAGGTGGGAGAGGGAGCTTTCCGAGGCTACCTGGGATACACTGCAAAGGCTGCCCCCGGTGGACATTAAGCAAGAGCCCATTTCTGAGGGGGTTGCTGCTGCTGCAAGACATTCTCAGTAACCCTCCCCAGATGACTAGGAAGAAGAAATATAGATCAACTCATGGTACAATCTGGGAAGAGTGTCATGATCAATAGGATTACCTGGTCTGCAGGTAAAAAGCAGATCCTCAGAGACCATTTAGGAAGTTGAACACCTGCAGGGGACAAACTGAGGGAGAAAAAGTTGACTCTCAGGAGCTAACTGCTCTGGAAGTGCTGTACATAGAGGTCATGCCACAGGCCAGGACCAGGAAGATGTGGTCAAGTTCTGAACAGACTCCATTTTGTACTTAGTTTAATTCTGCACTATTAGTTTATTATCAATAAATAATGATATGTCAGTTTATTTAGTATAAAAACCTTTTTTTCTTTCTCATTTGGAGACAGCAGTATTAGCACCAATCAATAGACCTTTGAAGGTCAGTGCCAGCTGGAGAGGTGCTAGAGGCTGCCTGTCTGTCTGAAGGGTGCACTGTGGGTTCCCACGCCATGCTCATCCCTACTCTCCAAAAGCATGGCATCCCTAGGTGCATGCCAGGGTGTGGCATTTCACTGGGGCAGTGTTTGTGCAGGGGGCCACGGGCAGAGGCAGCGCTCAAGGCCATGGAGTCCGTCCTTCCTTTAAACCTCTTAAAACGCACAGAAGCCACGAGGCTCCTGGAAGGGCAAAGCAGCTTGAAGAAAGTAATTGCAGGGATGAGAGCATCCACAAAAGCCGGGCACTCCCTGAGGTGCTTCTCTGCCCTCGACTCCATAGTGCTGGAGGGAAGAGCAAACCTGGACAGCCTCCACAGTGCTTTCACTAAACTTTCCTAGTCTGACATAAAAAATAATTGACCTTTACAGTTGCATTTGAGCCAGCTACACTGCCATCAGCTCTTGCTAGTCCTCATTACTCAGTTCATGTGTGCTTAATGGCATGTAAATTAATTTGTTGGAAGCTGACACTTCACTGCAGGATTAGTTAGTGACACTAACACCGGGCTGGTGCATGAAATTTAAGATGCAGAGCATCTTTTTGTGGTAAAAAAAAAAAGAACAAAACAAAGGTGGCAAATGTCAATGCTTTTGGAAATCTTCACTTTTAGGATGCTACTTTTAGGAGTAATGAATGAGCTGAATTACAGAAGAAAAATAAACCCAATCCCAGTTATTTAAAGGCTTAGCAATTTCTTCCAGGCAAAAAACAAGCAGCTATTGTGTGCTGGCACTGGGAGGGCTGGGGGAAGACAGCGTTTCCCACAGGCAAATTAGGAATGGGAAAACCAGGACAAAACCCGCAAGCCTCCACAGCCTGAGTAGGGAACACAAGACATTTTCTGTTCAACATGATTTGTGTTGTTATTAGGTGGGTTTAATAGGGCTTTATACTTATTCTGGGAGGAAAGCCCTGGCTCTGCTTGAGCTAACAGCAATGACCATTCCGGCTTGGGAAACATGAGGGAGCATTTGCCATGTCACTCAGGCGCTCACTGGGAACAGAGGGTCTCCTCCACCCCCTTCCCTTCCTGGTGAGGGACTTTGGACACATTTCACTGGAGCCTGATAAAAACCTGTCTGTGCCCTGTTTGGCCAGGGGGTGTCTGATCCACATCACTTATCTCACTGTAAAGGAGGACCCATATTGACCATCAGTTATGCTGGGACTAGAGCAGAACTGCACAAGGGGTGCATTTGAAAACCCCCACACTTCTACCCCACAGCTGCCTGGGGCAGCAGACAGGGCTGGCATCATGGATGTGGGAAACGCTTCTCTCATCCATGATAGTTTGTACCCCTTCCTAACCCTCCTCCCAAGCTGTGGTGAGCCCCAGCAGGAACAGTTCAGCAACAGTCTCAGCTTCCTGAAGTTCTGTATCTGGGTGTCTTGTTTCAGGCCGGGTATAAGTGAAATGGGACAGAGAGGTAAAAACTGCTCCCTAAAAAGAAATAATGAGTTAAAACCCATGAACAGCAGCTCCTGTGAGGCATATGTGAAGCCCCTCCTTCATCTTCATTCAGGAGACACTAACAGTGATTTCTCTCCTTTCACACAACCACAGAGTCTGGAAGCAGCACAGCAGGTAACCAGCAGGTGCAGCAAGCTTGCTGCTTTGGGCATTCCAGGATCAATGGACAACTTTCAAAAGACCACGAGAACTGCTGACCACCCATCTTAAACCTGCAGAAGGAGCAGTGTTCCCTTGGTTCTGTATGTCCCAGGCTGCTCCTCAGAGACAAATGGGGTGGAGAGCAGTGTCTCTCTCTATGGAGACCCAGAGATAGGCCTAGCCTCTGTCATGGCCAAAGCAAGCTAAAACCATGCCAGTGAAGGATCTTGCATTTCTTTATGGCTAGATCCTGGTTTAGTTTGTTATATGCTAATTTTAGTGGACCAGATCATGTGAAAAATACAGGGTCCCTACTCTAGCCCAGAAGGAATGGGAGCTGCCAATGGAGCACAACTTTTCCAAAGAACTGCTGTGATCTCCCTGACAAGTTCTTACATTGATAAGTGAAGATTTTTTACGATCTGATTTAGATCAAACCACAGGATTTCAGAGAAAGGCAGGAACTCTCCAACAGCCATTTCCATTGCACTGTAGGAAGCACTGAGAAAGAATGTATTTATTCTGGGTGGGGGTGATAGGACTAAATTGCTTATAGCCATAAAAACCCTCTCCCTGTTGCAAAGCTGTTCCAACAACAAATTTGTCATATACTTCTGCATAGCTGAAGAAATTTTTAGAAAATAAAATTTCACCTGGAACATTTATCTTTTTATTGAAGAGCAGCTCCATTAAACGCAGCCACTCACCCACTAGCAAGCAATGCAAGTAGGTACTCTTGTGTACTGATCACCTTCCTAGAAACTGACAGGCACTCCTGGCCATTGGATGCCAGAAGTGAGCTCATCTGGAACTCACATTAGTTTTAACTGATGAACTCAACAGTTCAAGTTTCCTTTCAATAGGTTACAAGCTGCTCAAACTCTCTTGGAGGTTTGCTGGTGAGCAAGGAAACACAAAAAAGGGAGCACATCCTGTGTCTGGGCAGCTTCTCCAACAGGTCATGCCCTAGCCAATGTTCACAGCAGTGCACATGGACATGCCATGCTCAGCACGGACAACATGGCAAAACACATTCCCTTCCCCGCTGTGGGGAGACAGGTAGGGGCAGCAGCAGCTTGGAGAGCCACAGGACAGCACTCCCACTTATCAGTGCCCTCAATGTGCAGAAAAGTCTCTCTGCTGTTAAAACACATGCACTCATCTGCCCTCTGCCAATTCCAGCGCCACCACCTTTCAGTGCTGGCAAGGCATGTCCTCAAGGGCTGCTGCCAACTCTGTGCTTGGGATGTTTGGGGAAGATGCCTCAGACAAACCAAACCACAGCGCCTGATGCTCATGTCATCCTAACAGCCTAAAGCTTAGCTCTACAGGAAACCCTTGGATAGTCTCACTGTCCTTCAAAACCAAACATCACCCTGGGGGGGCACTGCCAAAACAAGCTGTAGGTACAAGGGGAGTAACACACAGAGCCAACTTTTTTTTATAAAAGTATTTTTAATAAACTGATGGATTTAAGTTTAAGATGCTAGACAACTTGTTGCCATGTACAGGTAACAAAAGTCAAAATTCTTTGAATTTTATACAAATACTATGTAGTACAGTAAACTTGAATACAAGTTTACAAAAAATGCATCAGTGAATATTCAGCTTGTAACCAACTTCCAACAGTGAAAATTATCATCTATCAATAGTGATCAGAATTGCATTGCAAATTTTAGAAGTAATGCAACTATGTTTTTTGTTTTTTTACCAAGCCACTCTGAAGTTACTGGTGCACACTGACAGTACATTGGATTTTTTTGGCTTGCTGAACAGAAAATGGCATTTAAATAAAATGACTGAGTTAAACAACGTAATAGATATAAAAAGTACTATCTCACAGAAAATCAAACAAGAATGAGAAAGTAAACAGAGCAGAACCCTGAAGTGGTGATATTTTTCTACCCGTTTTGATGGAAAAGATTCCACAGGTGTCCAGCTTTCTCACAGCATTTTGAAGTGTTCTAGTCCTAGCACAGTGTGGTCTTTAGTAGACTAAAGTAATCCCTGCTTGGCAGTAATGCTGGTGAAAGGTAACTTGCTCTATTGCTAACAGATTGGAGTAGCCACTGGCAGGGTGACTTCTTGCAGGCATCCAGCAGAGGCTGACAGCACATGATTGAAGTTACAGTACTGCTCGCTTTGATACAATACCCAACAACCTTCAGGGTTCAGATGTCAGTTTCCTCACAGGATTTACAAATGGATGGTTTCGAAACAAACAAAAAAAAGTAGTTATGGGCATAAGACAGTATTTTCACCTGTACAGCTACCAATAAAATGAATGATTTTGTTACAAACTTTCCAGTCTGCTTTATAAAAAATAGTCTTAGTTTTACTTCTAAATAAAAACTGTGCTGTGATCTGTCACGTTCTTGCATTGGACATGCTGTAATTGCGTGTGTTAATGAAGGTGTAGAGATTTGTGACCTAGTGCTCTGGATGTATCAGAAGCCTAAAAAGCTGATTTTGGTACATAAAAGGTAGCAATGAAAATTCATTCTATTTATTTTTCCTAAAGCCTAGGAAAAGCTACAGTACGTTGCTAGATCAGTGGCCTCAACCCTGAGCTGAAATAAAGGACCTGCCCTGGCCAAGAGACTTAGTCACATTACTACCACAGCTGCACAGCACAGACAAAATAACCTGTCTGCAGCCTGTTGTCTGAGCTGTGAGTAGTGCCAGATTCAGTTCTGTAATGCTTAAGAGTTGACTGGAGACCACCATATTCATTTTCGCTACAGGGAAAGAAAGGAAAGGAGAACTCAAACTCAGTGGAAAGCACTCAACAGGGAGGGTCAGTATATCCAGCTTCTGGAGATCAAACAGAGAATGAAGTTAGTGGCAGAATCACCAGAATTCACCACTTGGTAGAAGAGATTATTAAAACATGTACCAAAATACAATTATGGAGACTTTTACTATTATCTCACTCTTTCCAGAGAGAAGCTCACTTGATTTCCCCCCCACCAGAAGTGGGCATATCTCTCTGTACTACACTGCATCACAGAAGATAAGAGGAAACCTAAAGTCTGTCTGATGAAGGATTCAACCCAGGTGGCAGCAGAAAAACTTCCACTTGTTTCTAACACATGCTGGAGCTGGCAACCATAAGAATTCTTACTATGATACAGCTACTGCACCTTCCTGTAGGGTTCAATGGCACCACTACCCATGGCCAGGAGCATTCATAACATGAAGCATTTTGCCTCCCAAGAGGACTTTTTTTTTTGCTTTTAAACAGCAGAAACTGCAGAGTCACTATTTCATTCAATGGAAAAACTAAACCCAGCAAAAGACTGTAAATAAAGCCCATAAGAATCATTTGTATTTCTAGTAATGCACACTTCTTTGTGAGCTGATTGGTTTAGGGATGGTATTTTTTTGTTAGTTTAAGGCAGAAAGTCTTACAAAATACTCAAGCTCACCTCCCTCGTGTTTGTGCTACTGTAGCCTTATATGCACAATAGAACCTCACTAATTTACACTAATGATTGGAAGAACAATTAATTCTCTTCATAAATGAACAAGAATAAGGCATTCCATTATATATTCTGATCACTAATTATAATTTAGCTCTAATTATAATCTACCAGCAAACATACTTCTGTGTTTTAGAAAATAATATCTCTTACCTTCAGATATAATTATGTGTGCAGATTAGTGGGTTCTGCTGTGTAAACACGCAGGTGGCATAAGCAATTTTCAGGTTTTTCTTCATTACATCTGGTAAGAAAGTTAATGCCACAGGTAGAGACTGTGGGAAAATAAATTAGGATTTCTCTATCATTTGTGCGGATATGCACAACTGGGCAGTAATTTATAGCTCAAAAAAAGAAGGACACGAACGTTTACAAACTCAAATGAAGCAAAATCAGCAGCAGGAAGCAAAGGCCATTCCCTGACCATAAATGGCTTGTTTTACACGATTCCAAACTATATGAAACAAACAAACAAAAAGGAATAAAAGTACTAACTTATATATACAAGTTTGAAATCAAGTAAAGCAAAGAAGTGAAAAACTTGTTGATGCTTCTAGCAGATGATATTCACGTGTCTAAATCCTGAAGTAAACTCCAAGTAAAGACGTAAGACAGGATGAAAACTACATGGCTGAATTCCAAAAGAAATGGATTGATGTGCATTGCAATGAGATAGAAATTTCCCTTCATATGTGCAAAAATCCACAGTTTCATTAATGTCGAGGTCATACATCTAGGAACAGATTTTAGACCAAACCAGTCTCCCTGCATCCTGGAATCTCCCTGTTTACATCAGCCACTTTAAGTGCACAGTACCCTGTTCACATATATAGTATTCAGCAGTTTCTGTCATCTCTCAATTTAAAGTTCTCCTGCCCTAAATCTTGAAAACAAAGGGGAAAGTTCATCCAGGGCATCATACCACTGCTTTTGATTTATACAAACAGTTAAATCAAACTCAAATTCTTTCTTCTTCCATGGTAGCAGGAGTCCTTACAGGACTTGTAAACAGCAGTACACAATACTGTAAACAAATAATTTAAGTTCTGCTTTATGCAAGATGTTAAGTTAACTCAACTCTACCAAACAGGTGAAAACGAAAAGGGTGGCTTCATACAAAATCCTTCCCTTTTCTCCCAGCAATTCCTTTCACTATGTAAATAATCCTGAGCGGAAACACGGGTTGATGAGAGCTTTTTTTTTTTTTTTNACAATGTTCTAGAGTTGGCTCTCATGTTCTGTCAGGAAGTCAATTGCTGAAGAGATCAAACTGAAGTATTTCAAACCATTTGCTACTTTGGAGGAGGACTTATAATTTGGTGTGGCGTCCAGTTCTAGACCCAGAAGCTGAGCTTGCCAAGGAAGCTGATGCTGCTGCATCCTCAGCTTCCTCCAGCTCATCATGTAGCTCCTGGCTAACACTAGACTGGAGTGCTGCAGGAGTTAGCCACTCCTTTGGCAGGCAGCTCTGGAGGAAGGGTATACAAGAGCTGAAGTAGGCAAGGCGATTCACCCATCGTGGAATCTCTTTTCCACAGAGAATCTATGGGGGAAGGAAAAAGAAAGGGTTAATTTGTTGTCTGTATTCAGCAGTAACAAAACTGCAGTACTGTAAATAAAAAGCAAAAGCTGCAGCAGCCTTACAGTTTACATATCATAAATGCCAGTCACAAGCCACCCAAATTAGCTGCACTATGACAACTTTCTCCATCAGAAAAGGCAGCATTCCAAATCCCAAGAAGAGACCTATATTCTGTTGTGAAAGTTGGACACATGGTTCTATGATTTTCTTGGAAGTCCTGAAAAGCCTAACCACCTCACCCTTTTTGAATAACTTCTATAAAAGCACAGAAATTACTTAAGCTACGGTTTCTATTCAGTGCTAATTCCTCAGAAACAGAAGTTGCAGGAGAAACCCCACTATTAGAAAAAAAGCACCCTGAAATCAAGTGGCCAGAAAGAGAGTGTCAATACCACAGTTGTATGGAGTTAAACACATAGCTGAGGCTCTTTACTTTGGTGGCCTCTGACAACTTCCATAAGACATCACTACCCTACAACACAGGCCAAGCACACACTTTGATTCACTGGAACAAGAGAAGGTATACAATGCACAGCTGGGTTTAACTCCTCAAAAAAGTTGCATTAAGTACTTATTTCTGCACATGAGTCATTAATTTTGTTGTCACTATTCAAGGAGTGAGCTACTTTACTTAACTACATCCATATTCACTTCTGGTATTACAGTGCAAATGTGGAGAACGTGAGCATTACTCTGCTGTAACTGAGCAGCATTTAACTTCCATTTATACCCTCTTCTATAGTCAATTTGAACACTAAATATGACAAGACCTCAAACAGAAACAATATGACCATGCAGCTGAAGAGTATGGCAAAACCCTGGCCATATAGGCCAGATTTCACACCAACTGCAGCTTTGTCAGTGTCTCACCCTACTTACTTGTACCAGCATTGCACATGAATCATCATCTCAATAAAATTTTCCATGACCACTGGAAGATCAGTCTACATAAAACATAGGCTATACAGTAAGTACACATTAACTATTTTGGAAAAAAAAATACAATTAAAATCTATGGAAGTTCACTTCAGAAAAGTAGCCATTCTTGTTTTGGAGTGTTCCAATGAAACATCAGAATAAATGCTCGCAAGCAGAGGTTGCTAACTATTAATAAAAATCCAAATTTCCATTCCCCTCTTTGTCCTGGGTTACTTGTTCCTGACCCTTTCCCTTGTGTGGATACACACGTGAATGATCAGGCATTCAATCATATTGACAAACTGATCACGTTACAACAAAGCCGAGGGGAAAAAGCAAAGCCTGTTCGACTCCTCGGTCAGATACTTTGCATGACCACTCACGAATCTACATGACCACGACACAGGTGCTGGTAGGGCAATAACTTGACAAAAGCCTCTCAAGCAGAAGATTAACATTATCTGGGTAATTTCAATGCCTTTGCTATTCTTTAACAGTAGGTCATAACTCTGAAAATTATTTTCGGTGTGATGGTTCTGTGGGGAAATAGAAATAATCTGATAAAAATAACATGTAGTTCTATCTTCAGTAGCAATCCCTGAAACAACTGAAATGATTTTGAAATCCTGTTAATACTTTTTTTTACTAGGTCTCTCTTAAGGAACGCACCTCTGCTCTAACACAAGCTAGGTATGACAACAATAGTTAGCAGCAAAATGTGGTGCTTTAGACATAGGCACAAATACAACCCGAAAAATGATGACATTCACCCAAGGTATCAGAGACAGGAAGTTGAAAATTAAACCAAAAATTACAAAGGACCAAAAGGAGATGATGCTCTGTAGCCACCTGTGAAGCACCTTTCTATAGACCTTTATGTTTGTTTACCTCAGATAAAGCTGAAGAAAAGTGATTGCAGTTTTTGTGCATTAGGTGATAAGCATTTCCTTTGAATTCCTTTCCAAGCTCTTCTACTATTTTTTCTATATCATCTTCCATAAAGTCAGTACTGCCTAGAACCACAGCCTCTCTAGAAGAGAAATAGAGAGTAGAAGATGATCAGGCTCCCATGATATAGGTAGACTACTGTTCATACATTGCTCAAAAGTATCACTACAGGTAGCAAGATCTTTCTGTTCTCCACGAATAACAAAGATTATTTCTACTCCATTTTATGGCACCACTTTCATCTTTTATCATGAGAGATTATGTTTCCTTGCTGATTACACACCTTGCAAAAGTTACTGCATTTCTTATGCTGTATGAATAATAGAAGCTAGCCACAAGTCCACAAAATTTGTATGCATTTCAGGAATTTAATGGTATGGTAAAAAAATGTTCTTTGCTGTAGATACTTAATTGTCTCATCACCTCTGTCTGTCTTTCATTTCTATGCAAACACATGAATTTCTCAGAAAGTCAGAAATCCTGTACAATTCAACACACCTACCCTCAAAAATAAATGCAACAAATTGTCTTTTTCATATGCTTTCTCAAAAAGAAAGAAAATAGGTAATATTTCTTACTTGAATTTAAATGTTTCTCCTAGCTCAGAAGCATTTCCTGGTGAAATCTCAAATATTCCAGAAAAAGGGTATGGATGACCACCATAGGCAAATTCTGAAAGAGAAAGCTTAGATTTAACAAAGCCATCATCTGATGACAGTAAAAAACAGCAGAGCTCACTGACTGGAAGATGACTTCACAAGGATCTAAAGCTAGCAACCAGACATCTTATTTACATGTGTAGCAAAAAAAAAAAAAAAAAAGAGCTGGAAAGGAATAGTTTTGTCAGTTACTACTCAGCCTAAGTAAAAACTGAGAGGAAATTTCCTACATCCGTGTGCAGGTTTAACTTGAATAACTTTGCAGTAAGTACATATTGTTTTCATTGTATTAGTGAGCATTTACAAGTTAAACTGTACATCTTGCCAAAGTTCTTAATGCATACTTTACTTTAAAATTCCACTTACATATGTCTAAATTGGGAATTCAAAGTACTGCATCCTCAGAGGTCTGATGGCACTTCTATTCAGTGTACACTACACTCCTCAGTGTGGCAGTGAGTAGTGACCTAATAGATTTTTTAAATTCCTTGATTTGCAAGAGTTCAACTGACACGAGTTTTTCATTATAACAAGAAAGTAAACCAGTGCAGGCATCTCAAGTCTGCACATAGCATCTGCTGGCTTAAGCACTCACATTACATGAAAATATAATGGTGTTTTGTAGCTTGTGTCTGTGTCTGTAAGGAAACAGAGCAAACCACACCCAGAGTGTAATGAAAAGCTTTAAGCATGACTTCACACTTTCTTTCCTCAAAACTTGTAACACATCACCCAAGTCTAGCACTCAGTTTTGTGGATAATCAATCTTTTTTTACAAGAGGTTAATAAATAAAAGGTTTGATGTGCTTCGAAAAATGCAAGTCATTGTTCTAGCAGGAGCATGACCTGCTATATGAGAAAGCTGTTATAATCCCAACAGGAAGGGAGGCACACGTATTTGGCACAACTCAAAAACTGGGTTTCAGGCACAGCACTATTAAGAGTCGGGTATTTCTGGGTCAGATTAATACAAATCCACAAAAAAAGTTTTAACAATAAGCATTGTATTTTGTCAATTTGTTGCTCTGGTAACACTTGCAAAACCAGATACAATGTGACCATTACAGTAGCTGAAATATAGTTTAAGATAACTTTGGGCAGTGTGGTCTTCCTAGTACATACTACCTTTTGCTCCTTCCCCTCACCTCCCAACACATTCCAAAAAAAAAAAAAAAAAAAAAGCTACAATAGATTTTCCTTCTTTAACTGGACTGCCTTCAGCAACACCATCACCTCAAAGTGTCATGCTGCTGGGCAGAAACACCTCAGACCTGAGCCCATCCTGTGGCATGCCACAAAACACCCTCTGGCTGCAGTGCGGGTTCAAAGTGGCCTGAGCAGATCAGGAGGCTGCAGCACCCAAGCACAACCTACTTGGCAAAACTGAAAAGTGTTGCTGTTATTTATCACAAGGGTATCTTTTATGAACAGTACAGCATGGGATGTCTTTAAAAGAAGCTGTCTCTAAAACAAACCAATACCAATATGGAAGAGACTTTCTCCTGAGCATCACGCACTTTTAGGTGTCTCTCTGCAACAGATTAATGTTCCTGTAGTTAAAAATTAACTCCTTGCACTAAGTGCTGACAGAATACTGACGAAAGGATTCAACCATGCTTACACAAAGCACACATTTGTTTTATGTAGGTCTTTTTAAAGTACTTCCAAACCTAAAATGAAGATTTCTATGTCTGGATGAATAAGTTGCACACTTTTTCATAGTTGCATAGCTTTATATAAAAGAATGCACAATGGCCACCAGATTATTCATATCCGAGGTTTTTTTCCAGAGACAGAATAGATGAGAAAAGAGATGACTGGGTTTCAGGAGCTAGACTCCTCACTACCTGAAAAATGCTTTTTAAATAACAGTGTTACTGAAACAAAAAGTAAGTTAAGCTCTTCTTGTACATACCTCGGCCATACACCTCTATACCTGAATGAAACACTCCAATTCCAAGGGAAGAAGTATATTCATTCATCCAATACTAAAAGGAAAGAAGGAAACAAAACCCCAAAACTAGTTAGTTTGCAGTACAGATTTATCTTCTCATAGCAGACTGTCCCCCACATCAAAAGCATTAAACCCTATCATAAAGTAGAAACTGCAACCCATTTTATGGGAACAGAACATCACTAAAATTCCCCAACTGTACGCAGTGAGTGAATTCCATTAGGTTCTATTCCAGTGTTTCACTGCTGTCAAATTTGTCAGCCAAGGAGTGTGTACCTGGGAGAAATCCAGATCAACCTTTTCTTTGTCAACAAGCTGTAGGTTGTGAAGTTTGCCATTAGGTGGAATACATTCTAGAATCAATTGCTAAAATTTCAAGGAGCACATTTTTCTTTAAGGTACATCAGAGTGTAGGACTGTGAGATACACACACTGACTGTCATTAGCAGCAGCGACCACACCTGCTTATGAACACAAGACATACTCAAGAGATGGACTCAAATTACCTTATTATATTTTGTCTTTGAATACTCCACTAGAGGTCACCATAAAAGAGACAAAGCTCTCTCCAGGCTGCTGATGCGAGGGGCTCCAAACATCAGGTTTAAGTCCTTTGCATAGGTCTGACACTTGTTTCTAATATATCACTTGTATTGTAGCCAACAGAAAACAGATGCATTTCAAAACTAATCAGAAGTGAAAGTTTTTCAGAAAAGGGAAAAAATAATAAAGAAAGAAAACTTCCTTTAGTGCTTTCTTTTCCTTTTTATGAAAGTGCAGCAGCAGGAACTGTCTATTAGAAGCTAACTATTACCCTCAAGACCTCAAAGATGCACAGAGCTCTGGAAAAGGAAAACCTTAAAGTACTCCTTCCCTGTCTGCATCAACACCCTCAAAATATCAGTCTCCAAGCATTAAAAAATTTCTAGTGACACACAATCTGAGAAGGAATCTGAAACAAAGTCTCAAAAAAAAAAAAAAAGCCTCAGTTGTGTCCTTAAAACTGAAATTGGCTAGCAAGAAAAACCTCAGGAAAACACAAGGAAAACATTCTTTTGTCAATTACTCCAGTAACAGGATTTTTTCTTCCCAGAACTCCTCTGTGAAATTTTACAAAGCAGACTTAACTGGCAGGCAGGATACAGGCTGAGGAAATACCCCCAGTAAATTAATACTGGTTTAGCAAGCAGGCTGAGAAAAGGAAGCTATCTTCATCACACAAGCTATTGACATAATCAGTGTCTTCTGATGCAAAATCACTAAGCAGCACAACCAATGATAAAAATGTAAAAGGTTGCAGGTGTCACACTTGAAGATGTGCTGGCTGGAGTCAGTGTGTAATTTACAGTGCCATCTCAAACATTACAGCATGTAAGCTTTTTGTCTCCCAATAAAAATGATACACTAAGCCTCAGGTTGACAAGCTATTAATAAAAATGAAAACAAGCTAAATGGCAAAAAGAGCACATCATGCCAATAGTTACAAACAGACAAGCCAGCTGTGGGAAATTTTGTCAATACAAATTAAGAGAAGGCAGATTTTGTGCCTTATGTTTATTTAAAGCTCAACTGTGATCCCTGGATAAATTTTGCTTAAGACTAAACTTTACCCTTGGCTTTAATTTCTGGCTTTGTCAGTGTAGTGCTATGTTAGCTAGTGGGGTATGGATTACTACACTAACTCATCACCTTAGTCTATTTAAAGGGCTTAGCAGTTCTTTCTTTCCTCTCCCCAGAAAAGAGCAGAGAGCAAATGAACAAATTACATCCAGAAATACACTGTGTTAATTTGCTCTGTATGGAAAGACAGAACAGGGAGAAAATTAAGAGGGCAAGAAAGGAGAAGGATGTGAAGACTACTCATCTTAATGGGCTTGTGAGCTCAAAAAATGGATTCTGCTCAGGAGGTGAAATCAAAGTCCCCAGGAAAACAGAAGAGCTACTGCAATATCAACATGTTCCAGTTCTGAAGCCTTTCTTATCCCACAGTTTACCAGCTCACCATTTCAAAATAGTTTCAGGTTTATATTTATAGTCAAAACCGTAGGCACAGTCAATGCACAGTTTGTCAGCATTGGAACAAAGTATGTTTGCCTAATGGGAAGGTGTATCCAAATGAAGCAAACCTAGAACTGAGCTAGACAGGGTTTCTGGTGCTCTAGTCTGTCCCTCTCCTGAGCACTTGTGGTCAGGAAACTCAGAACCTGGCTGCTGAATTCCAAGCAACCTACATATCATGTACCCACTGGATCTGTTAATGCCAAGCAAGGTTATGGCTGCTCTCTGAAAATAGAACAAAACTTACACAAGATATCCCACATGCAGCGGGATAGAATAAAGCCTAGTTGGTTATTAGACAGAAAAAAATGAGGGAAAAAAATATTCACGGTCCTCCCCACCCACAACCCCATGAAACCAAACACGAAGTAGAGGGAGAGGACAGAAAAGTGAGTCACCAAGGCTTAGCATTGATCTGCGGATGAGCAGGAGGGAAAGCTGACCCTACAAGGTATTCAGCACAGCCTGCTCCCATCCAAGTACGTGCTGCTCCTTACTGGTGCCACCTAAATACAAGGGGCTCGATACACTGCACAAAGTGAGCACTGGTGGCAAATAAAACCAAAGTTAGCAGCTTTGGAAGAAGTGCCTGAAGCAACCTGGCACTTTGCTTCATATTTCCAGCAAGAACAGAGTAGGTTAATTGAAGATAAAAGAATTTCAATGAGGCAGAATTACTTTCCCCCTAGGAACAGTAATTATATCTAATTATTACTTAATCTGGATGAGCTATTGGAAGGTTGGCCCCATTTACTCATTGAACAAAATGCCTTATCTCACTGAAGGAAGAAATGCAGGACAAATGCAACAAAGAATGCTGAATTTGGCTACAGCTGGAAAGACTATATACAACTTACAAAATAAAGACTGTAAATTAAATTACATTGTATAGCTCACTGGCTAAGTAACATGCCCAAACTGATCCCAAATGCTACCTCCTTGTTTCCATTACAGAAACTGGATTCCCTTCAGTCTTGATATGGATTTTGCCATAGTAGTATGGTGCAATCCCATATCCTCAGTATTTTGCAATATGCCAGTCTTGTAAAACAGGATTTCAGGTTTAATCTATCATAAGGAAAATATTAGAGAAGTATTTTTCTATGTTCACAATAAAGTCATGTCACTACAATGAAAGAAAAACACTAATCCCAGTGCTTCAGAAATATCTTCAGAGCTTTCATTTACATTAATACTTTAGCTCGTTATCACCTTATTTGACAAGGGAAAAAATAGGATACTACTTGGGCAAAAAAAGACTAGACTCCTAAAAATAGCAGTTAAAATGAAGCTATAAAGTACTCCAGTTCTCAAAACACAATATATCAAAGTCTTCATCCTACCCTTTTAATGATCATAAAAGATGTTCAAAGGCATGAACCGTACCACATAAATATGCCCTTAAGCTTCTCTCCCTCCATAAAGTTACCAGTACTTGAAAGTTGACTTTCTTCTACAACACATGCATCCCTCTCACACTTTGGTTCTATCAAAGGTTTTTGCTTTTTCAAGCTCTAAGGACACTGGAAGGGTATATCCTCCAAAAGCAACCAACTCAGTCCTGTAAGGAGTTTCAAAAGTAGCAAGGTCACTTAATATTCCCCTGCATACCTAAGCATCTGCCTGGGAAATTAAGCCACAGTTTGCGTTCAGGTTAAAACAAAGTTGTTTGTTATTACAGTAACATTGGTTCTGTCAACCAGGTGAGTAACAATGGTCTCTGGTTCCAAAACAGAAACAAAAAACCCCAATCCCAAACCTAAAACCTACAAAAAAATTCCAAACCCACTTCCGAGTGACATGGAATGTCAGAAGCAAAGAGCAAACCTGCTAATGTCTCAAATGCGCAGTTGGCATGGTTTGGTGAATAAAAAGAACTTCAAAACTGCTATTACAAAAGACTCCTCCCTTCTTCCACCCACTCCTAGCGCCCCCCAAAGCAGTACCATTGATTTCAGCCGGCTGTTGTACCAGCAGTAAAAACTGCTGGGCAACATGAAAATGAGGTTTTGGTTTCAAACAAGTTTCAAATGGACTGAGATGTGGTTTAGCTGAGAAGTCTGATGAAGTATGTACACTGATGGTATCTTTCAGATATCACACAAACCTATATTTTTCTCACCAGTTTTTTGAAGGAAAACTGTTTCTCTAATGGTCAAATAAGGTAGATATTGCTAAAAAACAACTAACAGGGCTGAAGCAGGAAATAGAAATATTAGTGGTCTCATTTTATACTATGTATTATTATACTGTATGTATAATAATGTGGTGATGTGCAGCTTCAACCATTAAAGTCACCCCTACATGTAATAAAACATCTGCAAATAAATTTGCTTAGCTGCTTCTTTTGGAGATAAGTTGCTTCCACAGATGGTGGCTTCAGAGACTACGTGAATTTTCAATGGAGGCAGAGCCCCAGCAATAACAACAGGATAACCAACATGTCCCTAGGAAAAATATGACAGTAGCTTTTATGAGCACACCCTTCCTGTTGCTTTTTTTCCTCGCTTCCCTCATGTCAACTGCCAGCCTCCCTAGGATGGCTGGAGTAAAACTGATCACAGCAATTCAACTCTGGAGGAAGAAGAAAAAATGATGTGAATGAAAGAGTATATTATCACAAGAGAAAAAGAAACAGCATGCTGAAGTCACATCCCACCAGTGCTACCATCATAGCAAGAATGGAGTTTCTCACAGGCCACAGCACTACTTTCCAGGCAGGCATTTACACAGGAATCAGTCCACACTGTTAAGGTTTCACAGCCTGCCTGTGAACTGGGCCCACTTTGCACAACTAAGCAAGTCTTTGTGAGAACAGTGGGTCTTCCATTTTGGTGAGTCAGAAGTGCGTCAAGCCTTGACTTCAAAGATATTCTTATGTAAGAGTCACGAAACTGAAGTCCTACTTCTTTCCCTGTACAAATATTTATAGTTAATATATGTAAAACCATCCATTTTTATGCTAAAAGAGATTCCCCAATATATATATTTGCATTGTAGTCCAGAGGAGTCATATATATGCATGTGACAAGGCATCCTTCCCTCCTCAAGTCTAGTATAAATAAGGCACACTGTGACTTTTTGTCATATTAGCATCACTTATGAGCTCAACCAGGTGAGCAAAGACCCCTTCTTTTTTTCTCTCCCATTTCACAGAAAATCACAGTGAACAGTCAGACTGTTCCTGTCTCCAGTCTCCCTTCCCTGTCTATAATGAAGGAAACCAAAGTCGACGTAACAGGCTATATTCACTAGAGACAGAGCTCAAACACAGGAGTGGGCAAAAAATCCCCCCAAAAAGGGACATTGATTTCTCAGGTAAGTATTAGAGTGAAAGAAAATAATGACAAGAATCAGGCTAGTTCCCATGATATTGTAAATATATTAGATTTCAAGCCAGATGGCTCCCTACTGATTGCTATTAAACATTTTAGCATTTGAAAGTGACTGTTCCCAAGCAAAACAAGCTGCATTTTCTCACTTCCAGCAGTCACTGACACTACACTACATACCTTTACGCTTTTAAAACAGCAAAGGTTCACTTTAAAATGGTGGTGGTAGGAAAGCCTATCCAAAATAAGCTAAGTAACACAATCACTGTCACCTGAAGCCAGTTCTCCATCTTACTGTCCCCTCTATCAGTAGACTCGAAACTTGGTCAGAGAACTACTGCCACTCGTTCTAATTTCCGGCGATTGAAACGCATTAACGGATAATATTTTCTTAATATTACTTATCCAAACCTCCTGTTCCATGTAGGTACTTACACCTCATTTGTTACCATGGCATTTGAGCAGCTTCCAGCTGAACATAAGACAATGCCACAGCTGCTGTAGGTGCCACATAAAGATTATCGAGGAGGGAGGGAAGGTGAGCTCATAGGGCTGCAAATCAAGCTGGAGCGATTCTTTTATTTCTACGAAGTCGCAGCCGTAACAAAACTACTCAAAAATTAGGACTAGGAAAAAATCACCTTACTGACACTGTGCTAAAAACCTCTTATCCTTACAGAGACAGAGGTTGTTCCCAGCTACCATCCTCCTGGAAAACCGGACCCTTTTCTGGTTTTCGTGAGCAGAGAGGCAGGGCCTCCCCGCTGCTGAGCTTTGGGGCAGTGGCAGAGGGAGAAGCACAGCCCAGGGACGCTCACGGCAGGGGAAGTTTCCCCCGCGACAGCGAGCGCATCCACCTGCCACTGGAAGACCCGGCCCGGCAAACTTTTGTCGCAGGTCATAGAAGGGCTGTAGAAATTGTCAGAGCTCCCAAATCACCGCCCTCGCCCACCCTTTCCTTGCCTTCCCCTCCCCGGGTTCGTTATTTCTCCCGCTCCGCCGCCCACGGATCCAGCTCCCGCGGGTACAGGCACAGGAAGGGCAGGCAAACTTTCCCAGCCGCCCTGGCCCCCGCAGGAGAGGACACTCCCCGCCGGGAGGGGGCCGAGACCCCCGCCCTGAGCCGCGCCGGTGGCTCACCATGTCGTAGACGTTCAGGATCACCAGCTGGTTCGCCATCGCCGGCGGCCCGCGGGCGCCTCCCGCC
>VZTR01003022.1:456832-468817 GCA_013400775.1 Chaetops frenatus
ATTATATTTATTATTATAATATATATTATTATTTATTATATTTATTGCCCACCAACAGCATAAGGCTGTTTATTACATAATTTCTTTTTTGAAATTCTTGGGAAATGCTTTGGTATTATAAAATAAATTTTCAATGGCGTACGACTAAAATTATATTTATTCAATCTAATAATTTCAGAATATACAACACCCAGTTTTCACTGCATTCTTTCCATAGCAGCAGCCAGAAAACAAAACCAGTTTCCTAACATCTAGTTCTCTAACAGCAAAAGTGCCTTCACAATACAATTAATATTGCTATCTTTTTCTTCTCTTTCATTTTAACCTTGAAGATACTAACAAATGTTTAACAAAACCTGATATAATGACGGCAACCTAAGAATAAAGAAGAAAATGAAAATGAATTGTGATGCCATGGATGCATATCTTGTACCAGATACTATGCTAAAGACTAATTACTTTCCACCAATTGTTTAGGTCAGAAACTCAGTCCTATCAAAATTTATTGTACATATTAATCCCTATAACTAATCCATGTGGGATAATCTCTTAAATGAATTCAGTTCAGAGATCAATCTGTATAGATTAGCTTGTACGGTAGGTAGTCACATTTTAGGTCTAAATTAAACAAGTAAATAGACATCCCTGTTTATTACATATCACGACTTCCACAATGCTTTTGCATAAACCTTTTTCTGACAATTTGCCAAACAGGTGTACGAGGAACTCTGAGAAGAGACATGGGTTTGACTGTTACATCTTACTGCCAGTTAAAATTTCTGAATAAAATTTTCACAAAAACTAAAATTTCACTGAATCTCTAAAACTTACTAATTATTCTATCTCTATGAAATAGATAATAGGTTTCCCCTTATTTATTATACCTGTGTTACTGCTGCAGGATTATCAGGAAAGACACCCCTGCAAATTTATTTTTCCTAGCACAGTTAAAGCAAATAAATAAAGATGTATACAAGCAGTATATTTCGACAAGACGTTTTCACTTTCAACTGGTAAATTGTCACAAGACATGCATGTAACTTTTTCCCTTAAGCAGCATAATTTCAACTTGTGATGGAATAATTGCAGTGTGATCTATTTGGAAGGATCTGCACTTTCAGGATCATTTGGCCACAAAATTAACTTGTAATGAGTAAAAGCGAGACACGTATTGATAGTTTTTAACTGATACTAATTTATCACCACAATAGCTTTTTTTCTTGTGACAGTACACAAGATAATGTAACAATATCAACTTAGGAAAGGCTAAGTGCTGCAAGGCAGTCTTGTGCTCTGTTTCTTTTTGTTTTGCACAGGCAACAACAACTGACTCAATCACATCATCCCCGGAAAGGTCATGGAGTGCCTTATTCTGGAGGCCATCTCTATTCACATGGATGATGAGAAGATGATGAGGAGTAGTCAGCATGGATTTGCTAATGACAAATCATGTTTGGCAAACCTAATTGCCTTTTATGATGAAACAACTTACCTGGATGGATGAGGGGAGAGCAGTGAGTATTGTCTACCTTGAATTCAGTGAGGCTTTCAACAGGGTCTCTCAAAATATCCTCATAGGCAAAGTCAGGAATCGTGGACAGGATGAGTGGACAGTGAGGTGGATGGAGGCCTGGCTGAAGGACAGATCCCAGAGGGTTGTTACACAGGGTGTAGTTGAAGGCCTGTCACCAGTGGTGCCCACCAAGGTTGAATACTGGGCCCAGTATTGTTAAACTTGTTCATCAATGACCTGGATGCAGGGGCAGATGCCTCCTCAGCCAGTTCACTGATGAGACAAAGCTGAGAGCAGTGGCCCGTGCCCCAGAGGGCTGTGCTGCCCTTCAGAGGGACCTCGACAGGTTGGAGAGATGGGCAGAGGGGAACTGTCTGAAATCCAACAAGGGCAAATGCAGGGTCCTGCACCTGAGGAAAAATAAATCCAGGCTCTAGGACAGGCTGGGGGCTGAGGAGCAGCTCTGCAGAAAAGGACCTGGGGGTCCTGGTGGACAGCAAGCTGTCCATGAGCCAGCACTGTGTCCTTGTGGACAAGAAAGCCAATGGTATCCTGGGGTGCATTAGGAAGGGCATTGCCAGAAGGTCAAGGGAGGTCATCCTGCCCCTCCACTCAGCCTTGGTGAGGCCACATCTGGAGTGCTCTGTCCAGTTCTGGGCTGCTCAGGAAAACAAAGATGATTAAGGGACAGGAGCATCTCTCTTATGAGGAAAGGCTGAGGGAGCTGGGCCTGATCAGTCTGGAGATGTCATCAATGTCTATGAGTATCTAAAGGAGGGGTGCCAAGAGCATGGATCTAGGCACTGCTCGGTGGTGCCAAGCCACAGGACAGGAGGTAAAGGGTAGAAATTGATGCACAGGAAGTTCCACCTGAATATGAGGAAGAGCTTCTTTACTGTGTGGATGACTGAGCACTGGAACAGATTGTCCAGAGAGGTTGTGAAGTCTCTGGATGCAATGCTGTACTCTAGAATGACCCTGCTTGAGTAGAGAGCTTGGACCAGATGACCCACTGTGGTTCTTTCCAACCTGTCCCATTCTGGGATTCTGTGAGTGAAGCAACATCTCCTTTCTCAGAAATAAAGGGGGAAAGGATAAGACTTTATGCAGAAGATTTTTTTTGTCTTCTTAGGACATCACACTTCCCTCAGAAGCTCTTTCTCAGTCTCTCTCCATTCTTGTGGGCTATGCAGGTATATACAGCCTGTTCTGCTGCAGCAAAGGAAGAGGAGTTACTCACTGCTGAATTTGTCAAGGAAATGTTACAAAGCTGTTATTTCAGTGTGCATCACGTATGCTTCCATGACTGGCACATTGCTGACATACTGCTGTGTCAGTCATGAAGACTAACACCTGGTATTTCCATCTCATGGTACATGCAAGAGGAATAAACATTCAGTGGGACGGACTCATCCCCTTCCCCACAAAGTATAGCGGGGTAAGGATGTGCACAGAAGCAGTTTTTATAAAACAGCTGACATGCTGCAAGTTTACATCCTACAGTTCGCATCCTGCAGTTTCCTATTCATCTGCTCAAATCAAAATGCCGAGTCTTGCAATCCATCCTTAGAATAGGGCAAGCTGAGTAATCATACAGCTGCTTGCTCAGAGGTGGCTGAGTAGAAGAACTTGCACAGGAAGAATGTAAGCTTGCCTCCACAGCTGTGAAGTTCAATCATTTTTAGCAGACTGCAAACTACTTATGAATTCAGTTTGTTAGCAAGGACACTTTCTATTACTATTGAAAGCTTTCATATTTTCCCACATGATCACAATTTCTCAAAGAGGGGTTGAGGTAAGAAATAATGTATGTTATCAACTCTTTATATTGAATTTGGCAGATGCTATGAAATAAGGAATTTTATAAACAAGATGATATTAGTTTACTGTACCAATAGAATGTTTAATCAGAGTCATTGTATGCCACACACATTTAAAAAATTTCAAACAACTACAGAAATTCAAAGACATTAATAATGGGTTGGTCTGCCAAAGTCTGCCATAATCAGCCTGAATTTGTGTCAAAATTGTTTTCCATAAAAAGGAGGAAAAAAATGGAAGAGCTAAATTAAGATATAAGGCCAAAGAATATATTCAAATTTAAATTTACCTTGCTTTCGCTGATGGAGAGTGGATCAGTTCTACAAAAATACTAAAATTATGTATTACTTTAAATTATCATTAAAAAGATTGCTGTTGAGCATTTTACACAATTTAAATCAGTCTGCTTGTATGAGATGTACATAGAGCGTCTAAAATAATGTTTTTAACTTCTGGCTTTGGTGGTTTTCACTGCATAAATATTTTAATGCTTAAAGAGAGGCCCTTATTTGCTGATGTTTCTCATTTTTAAACATGCTCTAGGCATTTTTTTTAGGTTTTTTCTAACATAGCTTCTCTCTTACCAAAATATGTACTATTTAAAGAAAGCATGACTTCTGAAAATGTCGCCTTATTTAAAGTTATCAGATTAAAAAGATCAGTTTTCAAGGAAGTTTATCTGTTGTATCAGAGTGCACAATGGAGACCTTGTGTTGTGCCCTTTATGAGGAGAAGACTCACTTCTCAAATAGAGGAGACACGTCCCTCTCTGTAACATGATGGAGTAAAGTGCTGCTTGTGGTAAAAATCAGAGCCTCAAAATCTTCTGCAGCTTTAGTGCAACTGGAATGAACAAAGTCTAAGGGTGAGGGAAAGGCAGGGAAACTACAGTATCTCAGATGTCAGAAATACAGTAGAATTAGGTTTGTATGAAATAAAAATCTTAAATTAAAATTTAATATAAATAAATAAAATTGAATTTAAATAAATGTGAAATGTGATTTACTCAATGCTAAATCATTCACAGCCTTCAAAAGAGGTCAAGAATTCATCCATCAGTTAAAGTGGAAAAAGGAGATGTAACAGTGATCAGAGTTTAAAATGTGGAAGTATGTTTTAATCAACACTCCAGTAAAATGTTAAAGAACAGTGGCAGATCTCAGAAGTGATCAGCAGAGTAGAGTCCAGTTGGAGGCCTGTAGTCACTGGCATTCTCCGGGGATCAGTACTGGGTCCAGTCTCATTCAACTTGTTTATCAGTGGGATAGGAGGCACCCTCAGCCAGTTTGCTGATGGCACTAAACTGGGGGAGTGGCTGATACCCCTGAAGGCTCTGCTGCCATTCAGCAGGACCTCAATAGGCTGGAGAATTGGCCAGAGAGAAACCTGGTGAGGTTCAACAAGGGCAAGTGCAGGGTCCTGCACCTGGGGAGGAATAACCCCAAGTGCCAGCATGGATTGGGGACTGACCTACTGGAGAGCAGCTCTGTGGAGAAGGACCTGGGACTCTTGGCAGATCACAAGTTGTCCACAATTCAGCAGAGCCCTTAGGGCCAGGAGGGCCCATGGTGTCCTAGGGAGCATCAGGAACAGTGTGGCCAGCAGATCAAGGGAGGTGATCCTGCCCCTCTATTCAGCCCTGGTGAGGCCACCTCTGGAATATTGTGTCCAGTTCTGGGCTCCTCAGCACAAGAAAGAGAAGGAGCTATTGTGGAGGGTCCAATGGAGACCACAAAGATGATGTGGAGTCTTGAGAATTTCTCTTTTGAGGAGAGACTGAGGAGCTGGGCCTATTCAGTCTGGAGTAGAGAAGACAGAGAGAGGATCTCACTGATGCATTTAAACCTCTCAAAGGAGGGTGCCAAGAGGATAGTGTGCAGTGACAGGACAAGGATTCACAAACTAAAACACAAGAAGTTTTACCTCAACATGAGGAAGAGCTTCTTTCTACTGAAGGTGGCAGAGCACTGGAACAGGCTGCTCAGGAAGGTTCAGGGTCTCCCTCTCTGAAGAAATTCAAAACCCACCTGGATGAGTTCATGTGTAACCTGCTCTAGGTGACCCTGCCTTGACAGGAGGGTTGGACTGGTTGATCTCCAGAGGTCCCTTCCAATCCTAAAGGTTCTGTGATCCTGTAACTAAAGATTATCTTCAAATTTACTGAAAAAAACCTCTAAGACTACAAAACTAAATTTGTAGTTACCAAGCAAACACAAAAGTAATTTTAATTACTGTGACTGAAGTGGAAGAAGAAAAAGTTGATCTATGTTTCTTCTAGGATGAGAGATTGCTGCTATTAAGGCTGATTTTGGCTTCTTGTCAATCATGTTTTGTTTAAGTTTGGTAACTGTGCTCGGTGGATTCCTTCCAGCAAAACAAATTTAAAAGAGCAATTAAGTGCTCACTTCTACAGTAGTATCTGGGAAATTCAGGAAGACATTCTCAGAAAATACTAACACTAATCAAACAGAATACATGCATGAAAGATTACCCTGGGGTTGACAGAAAAAATCCAAGTAAGAAGCTTACTAGCATACTGTACAAATAAACAGAACAGTTACACGGCTTTGAGGGCAAGCACATGATACTTTACATTCACAGGAATTATCAGAAGAGTTCAAAACTCATGAGAAATAAATCTACTGCTATTTATTTCTATTATGTTTAGAGAAATAGGACTTTGTATACATATTTCGTAGGCAAAAGTATTCCATTAAAATACTCCTGACTAGCACTACAGATGTTTTCCTCTTCAATAAATAAAGCAAGCCAAATACTAGCAAACTCCGTGGATGATAGGAGCAGAATACAAGTTACTGTTTTCACCTAAAAGCTAAATGGGTTTATTCAAAAAATCTACAGAGCTTTTTAAAGTAGTCTCACAACCATTAGACTTTTCGTGTCCTTTTTCCTTATGCTTCCAAGTAGAAGGTGATCATAACTCTGGTAGGGCTTCCTGGACTGACAACCACCAGGGTTCCTGTCAGGTCTTGCTATGCTAAAATTTGTGCTCTTATGCTTCACTACTCATTTCTTCTTGACTTCTCTAGCACACTTCAAGATTATTCTCTCTCCCTCCACACCAGTGGCACCCTCTGTTCAATTACTTTTAATTCCTACTTGTTTGAGCAGATGTTTTTTAGCTGCAACTTCGATCTGACTCTCAAGTTTGTCTCTTCTTTGTAATTCATTGCTCATGAGCTGCCTTCTGCACTTCTGTCTTGAAACGCTGATTTGCCTTGGGCAACGGGTAGCTGTGGATTTGTTCAGTGCTACATCTGAATTCACATGTTAATATCCTTCATTTTTAGATGTGTTCTAAGTACAGATATTTCCTATGGATTTTAATTCATAATGCAAATAAAGGAGTTCTCAACCTGACCTGTATATACATATACAATATCTAACATTATCCAAAAATCATAGATAATTAAAATTATTAATAGATAATTTTTACCTTACTTACATAGGTCATTAAATATTATCTATTATTTTCTACAGAAAATGATAGTATTACGTGTTTATAAAAAAAATATTTACACAGAAAAAAACTTCACCTGTGTTTGTGAAGCTGCCATCACTTACCACATGAAAAACTTAGAATGATCAGGAGTATGTTTTGCTTTGATACCATCTTCTTCCTCGTTCTATCAGTTTATGTTTTGCTTGTATCAATATATACATCTACATAATGCTTGAATTAAGAGCAATTAAAGTTGTACAAAAAGCTTTGATTTTTGAATAGTCCGATTGTGTTCAGAGACTATTTATAAACACATGGGCGTGCTTGGAAACTCGGAGAGAGCGAACACAAATAGGCATCAATTAGTTTTGATGTTCATGAAGTAAGTCTCAACAATCCCATCTGGTAAGAGAATATATGAAATTAAGAGAGGTTTCTTACATTTTTACATGCATGGTTACTTAATAGCAACAATGTCTGCATAACGTTTTTTTTATCTCCCATTTAATGTAAGATTAAAAGTTGGCAACATTGTCCTACATTTCTTTTAAGCCTTAATCATACTACAGAAAACAGAAAGAGGTGTAAAAGCACTCAGAGGTCTTTGCAAAGGCTGGGGGGTTTTGCAGCTGTCCATGATAACCAGCTGCTTTTGGTCCCCAGAGAAGGTATGGGATGCAGATAGGTCTGTAGAGCAAACAGAGTAGCTGGATGTTAAAGGGATTAATGTAAAATATTTGATATTGTAATAAAATAAACAAGGCTATCAGAAATCTCAGATTCATTGATTTATCAAACCATCTCTGCACTAATGAAACTCTGTTCTTTCTTGGCAGTTTTCCTCCACAATCTTTTAGCAATAAGGATGGGTTATTTTGTAAATAGCATTTCCAGTTCTGGAGCTCCATTTCACTACAGACTGTGATATTATGAGAGACGTCTGTATCCAAAGTATCATGAGAATACAATGATCAGACCACAATTTATTTACACAGAGTTTGTTTTTGGTTTGGTTCTGTAAGTCTCAGCAAATGGACGGTTCAGTGTTGGTTTTAGTGAACTAAAATTATTTTAAAAATAATACACAAATGCTTAACACTTGTTAGCATGAGATAAGGGCAACTGACAATACATTTAGATTAAACCTTGAACATTTAAGATTTCAGGGTCCTCTGAGAAAAAACTCACATGTCTTTTAAACTGAGAATACATCTACACTTCAGCATTCCAGTTACAGACAACCTACATCTCTGAGACTGATTATAGCATTATTTATAAGCACACTGGACCAAATGTAAAAAAAAAATAAAAAAGAGAGAAAAAGAAAAAGAAAGAAGAATTTGAGAGAAACTTGATCCTAAAAGCATGTAAAATATTCATAAAGCTTATGCTTCTAGTTTTTCTTACATGTATGTGAGACAACCTGGCTACTGTACAGTGTCAGTGACACTTTGGGGAACTACAAGATGACTGTCTCTCAACAGCTCTAGAAACAAGTCTCTGAGTGACAGGCAGCTGGCAGGGTGCATTTCCAGCTCCTGAGCTCTCTGAGAATGCAGAATGGGTCATTCCAGAGGCCAGCACATCTTGATCACCTGCCCTTAAAGTCACACTTCGCCCCATTCACCAGCTTAGTCTCATACTATTGTGGCCCAAGACGTCAGATAGGATTAGTAGCAAAATAAATTAAGGGTTTTCAAGACTTGGGTATATGAGTTTCAGGTTAACAGAGACAAAACTCATTACTCTAACCTGTATTAAACATCCAAATAGCATTTCTGTTGATGTAGGAGCTCTTGCCCACAGCCCTAGTTGCACTTTCAAGAGATTGTGAACTCAGGGTGCCGTTTTCAAACAGATTAAGCCTGTGTAAACTGGGGCTACTGTGTTCCCCTCCCTGAGCTGACACTTTTGCAATGATCCAGATAAGGGAACTATTCTAAAAAAAAACAGACCTAGGAAGAAGGGAATGCTTTCAGCGAATTCAGTATCTTTCTTTGTCAAATGTTGTGTGATGTTTGGCATCCTGTTTTAAGGAATAAAAACAATAGCAAGGATTTATACCTTCATTACGGATTTTTTGTTTGTTTCCTTCCTTTACATAGTGCTTCATTCTCTCTGACTCAGAGACGTACTCTGAGAAATTAATACTATCTATAAAGTTCTCAAAAAAAATTAATCACCCAGTATCTTCCACATTTCCTTTCTACTAGACTTCCTATGGCTGATGCTGTTAGAGACTGAGACACAACATTGTGTCTTTGTACACACTTAACATGCAACACTGAGGAACAGGGAACTTATTTACACCTTCCTGGAAGGATAACCTGCAGCTCAAATGACAAATAGCAGTAAAATTCTGGGGGAACACTGTAATAAATGCTAACTTATATGTCCACTTTTGTATTTAACATATTATAAGCTCTTTTAACACATACCTATTTAAATTACAGTATCATACATACAGAAATCTTAATTTAATTTCTGCTCTGCAAAGACAGCAATTTGTTTGCTGTTCTTTTAGGGAAGAATGGAGTATACAGACCTGAAGAATTCAAAATTGTTTATATTTTTAGTATTATTATATAAGATAGTAGTATTTGCCATACAACTACAATACAACAAATAATCAGTTACAAATCTCACTTTCAGTCAAAGGATTTAGCTTTACAAGTTGTCAACCGCAGTAATTTACTTTCCTGTCTATCTCCAGTCTTGTCAGTTGCTACCTCATTTACACTGGCATGTAAAAAATGTGTGTCTGTAAACTGCTACTGAAATTTCAAAAGTATCCTGCATTATCACAGCTATTTTCCCAGTGAATTCAAACTTTTGCTATTGTGGTGATGTTATGATTTTTTACCTTTTATCTTCTGCAGTACATACATCAGGAAATTCTCACTCAATGAATGAAGTTCTTTCATATTCTAGATACATCTAACCAAAGGGTTGAAACACTTCCTAGTGCATCCAAATATATAATTTATGACAACATACAAGAACATTACTTTGTAATGTTCTTTATCTCATTTTTATCATGATGAAAAAAGATTAATGAATGTAACAAAAATAATTAAGGGAAATTTTAACTGGAAAAACTAATTTAAAAATAGTAATAACAGGGAACAAGCAGGGATCAATTACATTAGCACACTGTTCAAATAAAATTATGTATGTCCTGACTGTATAATGATTTCTCTTTCTCCTAAGCTAAGCTGACAGCATTCTGGAGAATTTGAAGTACTACAGATGCCAACTATGTCTGGCACTGTGATTCTTAGGCTTTTTTTGACTATGACATTTTCAACACCTAATGTTTTTTGTGAGTCACTGTACATCTTAACATCAACTTACAATAAGAAAATGCTCTAAAGATGTTGTAAATGATCAGTAAGTAAAACTAACTTATCTTTTACTGCATGTTTTAATGAGATTAGTGAAAAAATTCAAAATTTTATTCTTTAACACTGTACTGTAGGACACATGCAGATTAGCTAACCATGGCCCACGTGGCCACAGACAACTCTTCTGCAACCACTGTTTCAGTGTAGATAAGACCTCCCTGTAAAATATCTGTGCATTACATCATTGCCACAGGCAGAACCAGTTTTAACAGAAAACTCCTACCATAGGCCATGTGCCCTGATATTTTCCTTGCTAAGTGTAATTTCTTCAATCAGTATCTTCCCTGAGACTCAGAAATTGCTTACAGTATCAGAAAAGTACTAACATCATTCAGTAGTCCTTCAACACAATTAAGAAGTATCATTAAGGAGAAAGAAATAGCACACACTGACCCACCAGCCATGAGCTGACAGTCCAGCTGGCCTTCTTGCTTGTTACAGCATTTTCCCTTCATTCATGCTCACACTTGATTTTCTGAACTACATAAGTTCTTACCCAAATTCTCCTCTACTTGGTGTGTAGTTTTTTAAATGCATAATCAGAGTATATGGGATACTTCATTAGTATAATTGAAAACACAAGGATGTAACAATTTCACATGTGTCTTTAACACGTGTGAATGAAATGCAGATGTCACACTGCTTCTGTTCAGTGTTTAGCAAATCTTCCTCCATCTCTTGCATTTATTGGAAAGCAGGAAATGCAGTTAGATGAAAAGCCCGAATGTATCCAAATTAGAGTGAAATTTGTGAAAAAGGTAACTGCCTCAGTTCTTCATATCCAGTCAATAACACTGTAAACAACCCAGAAGACAATACAACCAGAGCTTTACCAGTTTACACTTCTACCACGGGTTCAGTTTTACAAAATCAATCCTACATACCATCCTGCTAATGTCAAAAAAGGCAGTCACATTCCTTTATTCCTTGAACATAAACTCTTGCCATTTTGTGCCACCTCTAGATGCCCACCTGACCTCTCCCAGAGCAGATTAAGCTTGCCCAAGTAGTGAAAAAAGCTGATGCATTCCACGTATGTTAGAGGAAAAACCCAGTACAGTAGCACTGCATGTTCTTGCCTGTTTTATTGCTTATGCTAGATGAGCCACAACAAGTGCAGAGCCTATTTTTGATAAAGGGCATTAGGCACCACTTGTGTTTGTGCTTTGGTCAGAAGTTACCAGGTTTTAGAACTATACTATAAACACAGTTAGTGGATCGTGCCAATAAAGAGTATTTAGCATCTTTCAGTATTAAAATGAAAGTTTCCATTTAGTTTGCAAGGAAGAGGGGATGGATGATTGTTGGGGTTTGGGTTTCTTTCCTTTTGTTTCTTTTCACCTGTGGATTTTTTGCCCATAAGTTGCTAAGGAACCATAATCATTGAATACTTAAGAAGAACAAAATATGTGACTGAGCCCCAGGGAGAAGGGCATCTGTTTATCTAGGTACTTAAGAAGAACAAAAGAGGTGGCTGAGCTCAGGGGAGAAGAGATTGTTCACAGTTCTGAGAGTTTCCTCTCAGGGTGATGGGGGATACCTTGAGAAATTGGGCTGGTAAAGGGGCGGGGTTGGGGCAGCTGGGGGCACTCTCGCTCGGGGTTTTTGGGGAGAAGGTCGGGAGCGGCTGCTGCTTTTGCTGCCTTTGTGAAGAGGAGTTGATGGCTGCTGTGAGACTCCCACTGAGAGCTGCTTCTTCTACCATGGGGTGAGCCTCTACCCTGAACTGGGACCTGTTACCAGCTACCCGAGTGCTTGAGATCCTGAGCCGGCCCCTCCCTGCT
>VZTR01003026.1:1034-28661 GCA_013400775.1 Chaetops frenatus
GGGATACAGACTCCCAAGAGACTTCCCAGCCCAAGGGAACAGCTGGAGGCCTTGCTCCCTCTACTGGAACATCCTAATAGACTCACAAGAGACTTGCTAGTTTGACCCACTCTCGATCCCACAGCAAAGCTCTTGGACTAGGAAATAAAAATTAATGCAGCGTTGATTACCATTGGTGGCTTAGTACCACAAGGATTTTTTTTTTTTTTAAAGACTGACCATGTAGTTCAATATGCAGCTAAAGGCAGAGAGGAGAAAGCTATTTCATTACTTTTGCTTTGAAAAGAATCAAAATAAGGCCTATAAGTTTAAATCTGCATTTTTTAGATCATAATTCTGTCAGTTCAGTCAAACTGGAACATAGGAAATGCAGGCAGACCTCTCCAGCATCTCATGTAATGCAGAAGAGCAACTCTTGCCATATGACCTTTGCTCTAGGATAGTCTGGCCTTAAATACTTGGGCTCACAAATAAATAGACTATTCCTACAGGAAGCAGAGAGTAAACCTCTCCAAAAGTATCTCCAGACAAACACCATGTCATCACTTGGTTATGCAGCATTCATGTCAGGTAAGATAGGTCAGAGCAGCAGGAGGCACAGTGACAGCAAGAAACTCTGACTCAGACCCTCACTAACTGCTCCACTTTTGCTTGCTGAGACTCCTGTTCCTCTTCTGTAGAATCAGGGTCACCTTCGGGCTCTGAGACTGTGGGATCTTGCACCTTGAAACTCAGCTTTCTGTCTGCTGAATGAGAGTTCAGGAAGCCTTATTTCTTCATGCCTTTTTATACCTTAAGTTACATAGTGTTGGTGTGAAATCTGCCTTCTTCTGCATACAGCATCTGACATTTGGTACAAAGACCTCCAATTTTAGCTAAACATTACAAACATGATAGTATAAAAAGTAAAATGTTTGACTAAAAGCTCATCTAGATATATTTCAATGGATTTTGTGGCCATTCCGGTTTAAATGTCTTCTCATTCCAACTTTCTGTCATCTCAGGGAACATCTTAGTCCTCTGGTGCTCAATCACCTTACGAATTCAATGGAGGAAATGGAAACCAAGCTCTGCAGCAGTGACAAAGAGGAAGCTTTCAAAAGAGAACCACCATACTGCATAGGAGAAATAGACTTCACAGCTTCTGGGAAGAAACATGGAAAGGTATGGGCACTGAGGAGTTTTAACCCTTTCACACTACTGTTGTTCTCCAGCTGTTACTTCTTGGAAGTAAATGCAGAGACTGCAACAGTGAGGGTCAACATGCCACAGAGTGGGCCACCACATTGCACCCCAAGTAAGGACCATGCCTTCCTCAGCATAAATATGGTTTAAAATATGGCCTTTTAATATACAGAAATCAGTCACTTCATTTGCAATTACATGATACAAGTACAGATGATCACTTTTCCCTTTAAAAAATAAAACTTATTATGTGCCCTGATTCCTTCATTTTGCATCATTTCCCTGTTTTAACCTATATATGCCAAAAATTAATCACTATGGATTTTTACATTTTAAACATACTTTTGAGCTGTTTCATGGTTTTGCTTAAATTTTTGTCTCTGTTCTGCTGACAAGGGATGTATATGGACTAACCCACTTCCTCACTAGTTCCGTGCACAAGCTAATGCTAGAGCAGAAGGAATTCCTAGGAATTCCTGAAATCTGCCTCAAGATTTTGGTTCATCATAAAGCCTTAAGCACAAAGCCAAAATACATACAGAACTAGAAGAAGCAATAGATTCATGTAACATGTCCTTGAAAAACACACACAAAATCAGACAAATATTTTAGCTTGAGCAGAAACACGAAATTTGTTGGCTTTCCTAGGCTGCCATGAAGCTGAAGGCAGTTCAAGTGGAACAGCAACTCTAAGGGAGATTGTGATTTGTCAGTCTGCAACACAGAACTAACCCATGGCACCGACCCAATTAGTGAGATGACAATCATACAGAAGTCTGCTAAATTCATTCAAGTATTTAGTTCTCTGTCAATTCTTGCTCAAATATTTTTTTCTTAAACATCCAAGTTGATGATAACTTCCCTCTGCATTTACCATGAACAGACTCTTTACTGTATCTTTCTGTACTGTTGTTATTCATTGAGTTTTTCTTGTCTTTGTTGAAGTTTATGAAGGTCCCAAGTACCATTCACCCTGGAATTATATTTGAAGTTATGCTCAACAAATGGAAGCTACCTGCTCCCAATTTGGTTGTCTCTTTAGTAGGGGAAGAAGAAAATTTCCAGATGAAGCCTTGGCTACGGGACACCTTAAGGAAAGGACTTATAAAGGCAGCTCAAAGCACAGGTGAGTGCTTTAGGCTTTAGAGAAGGAACTGGTATTCCTGTTGCATTCTCACACCTAGCCCCCAGTGATCTGCTAATGACAATGGGCCTGCTCACATGATTATTTTTAAAGGTTCAGGATTTTTCTGAATGCAACCTACAACCTACATGGAAATACCTTTGAAAAGGAAAGAGATGGTATTATAGTAGCAAAAATAAGTTCTTTCAAACCAAATTACTCGAGGCAACCATTCCTGAAGTGTAAAATTACCTGGCATTATTTCCTCAGAGGTGACACTAGAAAGATCACACCAAAATTAGGCCAAATACAATTGTTCCTCTTTTGTGCCATAGCAAAATAATTCTGAAGAGAGCAGAGTAATTTGACTTCAACAAGAGTGAATTTAGTTTGAAAATAAGACTTTCTGCATTCTCACCTGCAAAATAAAGTTAAAATATCTGTGAGCATTTCAGAGCAAGCTCTTTGTTTATATTCACTGTTCCAGACAAGACTGTAAGAGTTTTACTTTCTGTAATGAGACACCCCAGCGCCAGAGCTCTTTTCTGGTACTTCTGTGCCACACAGATATTTTCTATCTCCATCTGCCTTCTGTACTTCAGACTGGGCAGCATCAAGATCCCCAGCTCCTTTATGTTATGTATTTGAAAAAGACCATCTCACTGTTTACCTAGGCTTCTCCAAATTCCTTGTCACTGTAACAACACTGCTGTGAATTCTATTATCCTGAAGGATTCACTCTCCACACACACAAGAACAAGAGCAAGAACTCCAGATCAGGCAGGTTTTGCCTCTTCTGCTAAGAGATGATTGCACGGGACTCTTAAGGCCTCAGTTCAAGTTAACAATTTCCCTGACTCTGTCCCTTTGCTCTTCCTCATAAAACAGTCAGACCTGCCTGGTACAGAGATGTTTCAGCCCATGTGTAGGCATCGAGTGACTCTAGACTGAGCACAGCATCCTTGATGAGCATATTAACATCAGAGTAAAGGTGGCAATGTTGCATCATGTAATACATGAAGAATGTTTGCTTGAGCTTATAATTTCTTCTTCTTTTCGTTATTAAAGTCTTATGTGTTTTGCATGTATTTTAACGCTAAAGTGATAGTCCATCAAAACCTGTCTTCATCTATCTAAAAAAAACCCTTAAATCCAGTACTGTAAGTAATGTTACTTGCCACACAAACTCATTCAAACACAAAGAAACTTCCTAATTGCTTTTTAAAAATAATTTCAGGTGCCTGGATTTTCACCAGTGCTTTACGTGTAGGAGTAACAAGATACTTAGTGCAAGCAGTCCGAGACCTTGCACTGGCCAGTACCTCATCCACAGCAGGTGTGATTGCCATAGGAATAACTTCACTCAGGAAAATCCAGCACAGAGAAATTCTGGACAACATAAAGGTATTTTTCTCTTATCCTATTTGTTCGCACCTTTACAAAATTTGTAAGCAGTTGGCAGGACAACTTTGCCATACCTTTAAGCAAGCAAACAAACAAACAAACAAACAAAGTGAGGTTTAAGCTGTGTTTTGTGAGGGAAAAGAAGAAAGCTCAATGTGTGGATGATTCCGTGCCCAGCGGGTGGCAGCATTAGGCATTAGCACAGCGAGCAGCACAGGCATGAACATCAGGAAAATCCCGGAATAAGGGACCTTTCATGGATTTCTCCCTTGTCCAGTTACTGCAGAAGCACTTACTCCTAGCTATTACATAAATACTGTAAAAAGCAAATTTTCTGTTATGCAACACCAGACATTAATATTCCAGGAAATTTTTTTTCTTTAAGTAGCCATTGAATTGGTATTTAATACACAAAAACTTGCCGAATACAACAGGACAAAAATACCAGCCATGCAGGATTTCACATAGTTATGGGGAGTTCTTGGGAATTCTCAAATTGGGTCAAGGGGATCAAAGTTCTTGGGAAGAAAACAAAAACCATACACCAACAAATAAAAAACCTCACCCAAAAGAGCTGTTGCTGCTGAATGGACATAGAGGTGGAGAGAGAAAAAAAATAGCATTACCTTCTCATCACTGGATATATAGTCTGTCCTAAGCAGAATATTATAACAATAAAATAGATATGTAATGACAACAAATGATAGTTTCTCTGCACTGTTTTACTCCCCTGCAGAAGCTAAGAAACAAATGACAAACAAAGGCCTTTGAATTCACACCTCGTATTACTCTCAGAAAGGTCTGGAAGTACCAGCTAGAAGCTGAGAGACTTCCAGACCATACTAGCAATTTATTGTCATTGGTCTTTCCCCTTTTTCCTTTTTTTTGCCAATGACAGCTACCTGTGCTCTACCAGATGGAAGACTTAAACCTATTTGTGTGGCAACTGGGCCAAAACGGCCTCAAAGGAAAGGATTTGGTTAATTGTGTTTATGAATTTAGTTCAGGAAAGTTGCTTTGGGAAATGCAAATTATTTCACCTCCCTCCTAGGTTAAGGGATCAAAATGCACCTGGATCTTTCCCTATCAGCAGCTACAAAACAAGTGCACTCTCTTTTTATTTTCTTCCCCTCAACCAAAGCCCATATTCTTTGTCAGGGGATATTTTGCCAAGAGCATTCCTGACCCTGTGACTTCTGGCACAGCTTCCACCCAAAGATATTCTGGATTTTAGTCAGTAACTTTAAGACAAAGGAACTACAGACAGGGATGTTGATCTAAACCCAGCTCTCTTTATACTTGGCAGTAACACAAGGAGCTTGTTGTATAAAATTCAGCTAACAACCCACACTAGCAGGGAGAAAAACAAGCCCTGAAATCAACGGATCCCTCCCATCTCTTCTGTGTTAATGGTATGCTTTAAACATCATTGAAAGATCACTTCCACATTTTCAGGGAATAAATAGGAAAATCCCCAAGGGCCTTTTTCAATTGGTTGTTGTGCCTCCGGGTCCTAATCAAAGGCCAGATCTTTGGTGAGGAGGCTTAGTGTTACATGGCAGCAGAACAGAGGCACACCCTTTGTCAAAACAAAATCTGAAGGAAATTAATTATGTCAAGAAGCTTTCCCCAAGGAATGAGAGACAAGGAGAAGAAAGTGAAAGAAATCGGTGGCACTTGCTGTTTGTAAGAAACATGCAAGTGTACTGCCTTTTAGTGAGAGGAAAATGCAATACACAGTGACAATTGCCGAGATGACAGTCTGAGTTTTGCTCAGCAAAACTGCAGGAATTGGAAAAGAGGCATAATAGAAGGAAATGCAGATTTGAAACTGTGGTGTTAATCTATCTGCTTGCAAGAGGACAATGATTTTGAAAATGAAAAAGAATAATCAGGCATTTACAGCCTAGAATGATATATCCAAGTGGATGTGCAACAGAGGGAAAGAAAGATGTATTAAGAAAGAAAGAAAGGGGAGTCTGAAAAGCTGTGCATATGGAAGCCCATATGTAGTGCAATATTTAGAACAAGAGACAGTAGCAGGGGTTCTTTCTTTAGCTAGAAGAAGATTTTATGCAAAAAAAAAAAAAATTAAAGATATAACACTCCTCACCCAAAATAAAAGATGATACCCCTACCTAAAATCTGACTGCCACTCACTCTTTTAGAATGCAATTTCCAAACTGAGAATAACCATTAGATTTCATATAACCCTGTCAATTAAGTAAAGCTGTGTTTAAATTGATAGGGATGAGGAACAGGCAAATTTATCTATGGACTAAACATGGAAAAAACTCTCCTGAAATAAATAAGTTTGCCCCTCTTTACACCAGCTGAGGCTTCACATCTCCATACACAATTATCAAGGCTCATGGCCCCTTTCCATTTGTCATTTGTCCAACAAAGATTTCCAAAACCTGCATTCCAGAGACGATGATTGATATCACTATATTTTCCAGCGGCCAAGAGGAAAACTGCAGGGACTTCAGCTATGAGTCCTGCCAAATCTGGCCAGTTCTAGAAGGAACAGATTTTCCTGCTTCACCTTTTTTTAAGAGTCAGTCCTAGTGTCTCCAAGGTGATGAGCTGTGTCAGGGTGCAGACAGCACAGAAATGGAGAGGGAGGACATTAAAACATGGGCTGGGCTTTGCAGAGAGCACTGACATCTCCCCTCCTCCCTCTAGAGTGAAAGTCTTGTACACTACCAGTCAGATGACAATATCCAAGGCCCACTGTATTCCTTGGACCACAACCATTCCCATTTTATTTTGGTGGAGCACAGCACACCAGACGAGCCAGATGGGACCACCAAGCTCCGCTTCACCTTGGAGAAGCACATCTCAGAGCAGCGCACGGGATACGGGGGTAAGCAGGTTCCCCAGGGGCATCTCATCTGAATAATCCTGGTAGCACAGCAGGACCCTGCCCTTATCAAACTCCAATTCTCCAATTGGACAGTGGCCTACACACACCAGCCCAAGTCAACACATTTGTCACCAAGTAAGAGGCAGAACGATGGTAACTTCTGAAGTTGAGAAAGCCTCTCTTTGAACCCAAAGTCTGGGCTTTTATTTCATCTCCTTAAACGTAGCTCAAAGTTGATCTTCAAAGCACAGCTCAAATTGCCTTAAAAGACAACACACGGAAAATAAATCCAGTTTCAAATGCTTTTACCAGTGGTTCTAAGAGATTGATAGTCATTGTTGTATACTTTTATCCCCTCTAGAACACAAGGATTTGAATTGCTCCCACAGTGGAAGAAAAGACTTGTTCCAAAGCCCTCTGAAATATTTCAAGCCATATTTATTTCCGGATAAAATCTTATCCTGGGTAAATACAGTAGCATCTAATGTCCATCTGAACCTCTGTGACCTTTTATTATAATAAGGACTGAGTATTGGGCAGGTCTCCTACTGTTATTTGTGGAAATAACTCAGTTGTCAAGTTAACACAGTCACTTTTACCTTTGCTTTGTTTGTGTAATATCTACAGCTGAAACAGGAGGGAGAGCTCACTTGTTCACAGCTTTGTGCATCAATGGAGTATCCACTTACACAGCCCCTAGGGGGGTTGCCCAGAGATACCTGAGAGCACAAATGCACCTGAAGAATCCTCACCTGGTGACTCAGATAGGAATAACCACAGGCAGGCTGTAAGGGTAGCCTGAAGCTGCAGTGCTGAGAATTACAAAGCAGCCTCTTCCTGTTCACAAACCAAATCTGATTGAACAAATCTCAGGGGAACATAATTCTGACAAAGAATGCTGATTCATATGGCAAATATTTTGCTGGAACATACTGAATTCAGTGTTATCTTCTATAAACAAACCCAATGTCATTCATTTAAGCTCATTTATAAACAAGCTGAGCAAAGCTGTGGGACTTCACCAAAGTAAAAGACTTTAATAAGGTCATGTGTAATTTCCCTGTTTAAAATAAAAAGCACATAGAAGTTTTTAAGAGGAAATTTTTTATACACTGAATATTCTTTGCAACTGAGGATTTTTTCCACATTTACAGCATAAAGACAGAATTCACCTGACCCTCCTCTGGCTAATTTTTTTCTAAATCTATGGGAAATTGTAGCCTTAATCATACCTTGAGGAACTTATAGTCACAGAGGTCACTCTTCAAAGAACATCATATTAAAGAGGTGTGACACTGCTGTGCCGTTCATTAAAAAAAATTAATTTTCTCACCATATCCTGGCTACAGATCAGTCCAACCTTATCTCTGTAGTCATCCCAAAAGAGATACAACAAATATCAAGTAGAGATCTGTTCTGAGTTTTGGGAGATCTACAAAGGGAAACATCAAAAAATTGTTTGAACCAAATGCCTTTTATCTTCCAACTGAAAGAAGCATTCATCTCATGATATTGCTGTTTTGATTGAGCTCCTTCAGGCCAATATATAGTCACATTTGGATTACATCATTTACAGTAAAAACCATTCAAAACTATTTGGGAGGATGGCCTAGGACAGGGATCCTGACCTCATTTTTTTCCCCTGATACCATGACATGTTAAATATTTCATTAGCATATCTTTTAAAAGTATCAGACAGTGCTACTATTAATCACCACACCGGGCTGTGCTGAAACTTTAAGCTGTTAAAGCAGATAATATAATAAACATTATATGGTTCCTATCAAATCTGACCTGACTCATCTCTTCCTACCCAGGCTATGCAGTTGGCCTCTTCATATTCTTAAATCCTCCATTCATAAGGCTTTTGTCCTGGATTCCAGTCCCTCTCCCAGCACACTCTAGGCACACGCATAACACTCAGGACAAACTGAGAGCTTTTAACCTCTAACTGTGTCTTAACTATAAATACTGGTAGATGCCCCTCTGGAAACTCACCAACTTTATCCTGCACCCTAATGCAGCTCCACTGCTCCCCAGCCTGACAACCTTGCAGCAAATGAATAACTTAAAAAGCCAGCATGACACACAGAGGTGCCAACATCCATATTTTGCATCTGAGGTGAGAACAGCCTGGACTGCTTGCCCAGGATCACACAAAATGTCCAAGGTGAAGGTCCTTTGTCCTGAATCCTAGGCCAGGACCCCTCTGTCAGGTCAGTGTTATTCTCTTCCTTTGCCACATCCTTCTGGAATTGCCTGCCTTCTGCAGGTTCATGGAGAGACCAAAACAACACAGAAGAGGAGAAGTATTTTCAAGGGGTCAGCAGAGCAGCAGTAGCTTTGTGAAAGCTGTTACTTTTTAAAAATTAAACCATCTCTTTGGCAGGAACAGGTAGCATCGAGATCCCTGTGCTCTGCTTACTGGTAAATGGAGGACCAGACACACTTGAGGTAAGAAGCTGTTTTCAGCTTTAGAAAAATAAATTAAGTGGTGCCAAGTAATTAATGGAAAATTTGGCTGGATGACAAACACATCTATTGCCACTTCACATAAAGTCAAAATTCATTTCTATACACCATTAAGAACTGAGTTCTGTAAATATTAAATTTGCCAGTATTTGTTTGGGAGAAATATTTCCTTTTGAATAGGCACCAGCTGATCATTAAAACTTTCACTGCCAGCTTGTCTAGTGGGAAGAAAGAATCCAAACCCAAAAGAAACCAGCTCCAGATCTAGGGAAACAGAAATACTGTGTTATTACTTGAGAATGTACACAAAAAAAGAGGAATCCTTCAGAGCAACAACAATGACACAGCTGCCTGTCCTAGAGCTCAGAGGAAACACAAGACCAGGTTTTCTGGACATGCCATTTAAAATGGGAGTGTCCTGGTTCCACTGGGCAAAAGTACATTGTAGGATTGAAGAATGGAGTGTTGACTGATAGTAATCCCAAATCTTCTTCAGCAAAGTATCAGTTTTAATTTTTTCCCTGAGTGGTTCTACACCTTAAATAAACTGTTAACAAGAAGATACTCCTTGATTTCTATTTTATTTTACTTTTTATAATACTCTCAGTCTACAGGACCTTTAGAGAGACATAATTTAACTATAATTTAAAATTTCCAAGGGATGAGACTGTGATATGCAGCCTGGTAACATCTTTCAGAATAATGACTCCTTTCTGGGGATATTTTCTAGTTTCAGTTTCTTGTGTCTTGTCATAACATTTGTCAGCTGGTCTAAAACACACACTGGTATTAGAAATCTCACTGTTTAAACAAAAATTATGTCACCTCATGAGCTTGCTTTCTTTTTCTCATAAGAAGCTAAATATTACAGTGTTTCCTGTATCTTTGGTTTAGACAAATCCCATGTTATGACATATAAATCCTCTTTTCAAAGTTCTAGAGAACAGTGAGGCTGGAAGACCAAAAGTGACTGGCTGGAATTGCTCTAAACTGACATGTGCTGGGAATGGATAACTGGCCACACTTCTTTAGCATATCAATTTCTTAAATGGATTTCTTAAAATGGATAATACACATCAGAGACTACAAACAGTTTTTTTAAAACCTCAATACCCAAACTAAAGAAAAAAAACCCCTGTACCACAATTAAATCAATCCAGTCTTACATAACTCCAGAGGAAGAAATAGACTAGCAGCAAATAGACATTGTTGCAATTATGATGCCACGGCCTCTGCTTTCCTCTCTCAACAAACTGCCTGACTCATTCTAACTGCACAAGTAATAGAATTAGTACCCTTTAACTCTTATAGTTGCTATGATTCAGTGGTTTTTTTTTCCTGTAGCCCAATTTTGTATTCCCACGGGCAAATTCTTTATTTCCAGAACATATTGCCAGGTTTAGCAGAAATTAAAAAAAACCCAAACAAAAAAGCCTGCTGACAATTTCTGTACAGGGTTACTCTTGCACTTGACTATGCTGAAGCAGAGACTTTAGGGGAAAAAAAATGTCAGGGTCAAAGAAATTTTATCCACTGTTTTTCCAAATCAGTTTGCTTAGCTAATCAGCAGATGTGTCATGAAAAGAAGCATAGTCAGAGGTTTATGCATGGAAATCTGCTACAGAATTCGAAAAATCCTATTAGCTTAGAGGAGTCTGGACTGATTCCATAGTGAATCTGATTTAGGTACACATTTATTCCTGGTTTGCTAGAAGTTCTTCTTTTGAATGACATTTTCTTTCCACTTATGAATTCTAAAAACGTCCTATTTTAAACCACAGAGAATTTGCAGCGGTTTGGAAAATTCTGCTCCCTGGCTTATCTTAGCAGGGTCTGGAGGCACAGCTGACATCTTAGCTGCATTCATGAATGACCCACAGCTGATCATGCCAGAAGCTGTTGAAAAGCAATTCAAGGAGAAATTTCCTGCGGAGAACTTCTCGTGGAAGGACATTCTCCAGTGGACAGTGGCAGTGAGCTCATATGTCTGCTAAGTCATCCTGTTCACAAAGCTCTCTCCTGACACTTGTAGCTTTGGTAGCCCCCTCAGTCTGGGTTTGGCAGAAGCTGCCCAGAGGTTTTGGGAACTCCAGTGCTTTGACACTTGTGTCACAGAATGCCTCTTTAGCATTAAAAATCAAGTGGTCATTTCATCATACAGACTCCTTTGTTGCCCCAGTAACTCAGCTGAACACTTGGGGCTCTGTCCTTCCTCAATTACTTCCTCAAGTAACAGCCAGCACCCAGGAACCCCACAGTCCTTCTGTAGGACATGAAGCATTATTTATATCCACAGCTGTGGAGCTTGTGCAGCTGTGACAGAAGAGACCTAATTCATGATCTACAGCTGTTAAATGGAAACCTAGCTGTGGATAAGCATGAATAAATTTAATAGAAGGAAGCGTGTTTAGAAACTATCCTATCTATTGTCAGCTAATTGTTCTTTAAGTATTATTGTTCTTAAAACAGAAAGACAAAACAGTTTCACAGATCTTCTTTTCTTGAGGTACATTTGCATAAGCCTTTTAGAAACAAAAACCCACTTCGAGATTCTGTGAAGACTGAAGAGCACTGGGCTCCTCTGAGATAAACCAAGTCCACCTGAGCTGGCCCACTACTTATTCTTCACATTCCCTGCCGTAATCCTCGGCTTTAAAAGATCCACATACTAATTCCATTAGGAAGAACTTTACCAGATCACTAACAAAAAGGGATGAAAGTCATCTAGAAGCAATATTGCCAGATACTCACAAAGTGTCAGTGCAGCTGCACTGTGAGGAAGAAAACTCAATAAATAGAGAAGCAGAAGGAAAGAAAATAGTATTGTGTATATATATATATATATATCAATATTTGAGGGCTTTTACTCAGAGTAGAGTTAGACTATGCTTTTAAATAAACAACTCAGAGAGCAAAACTTAAATGTCAAAGCAGAATGAGGCAAAATGAAGCTAGTGTTATGCTGGCTATAATGTGACTTTGAGTCAAATAAGAATGTAAATTTAGGAAGGATCTTTTAATTAAAGCATTGCTGTGGTTCTCAGGATACCCAAGTTCTGTTCCTCCTATCCTGGTAGATGACTTTGGAAAAGGCAGTAACTCCCTCCTTGCCTTAGGAACTGTTTACATATAGGAAACTTATAATATTTGTCTTCTTGCCAAAGCCCAGCTTTACAACTAGAACATAAGTTTTGGGAAATACCATTTGGGTGATCTCCACTGCGTGCTTGGGCACAAATGTATATCCAAAGGACAATGTGTAAAAGTACTTTTCTTTCAACTCCAAATAGATTCAGAACATTATTTCCCACCAACATCTTCTAACTCTGCACAGCTTTGAGCAAGATGGTTCAGAAGAACTAGACACAGTCATTTTAAAAGCCTTAGTAAAAGGTAAGATATAATAAACAAAATGCATTGTAATGTTTGTCTTACATGACCTCTATGCCATAAATACATTTCCTCTTTTTCTAGTGCAAGTTCACTTGGCTGTTGGATCAGATTTCATTTCTGATGCACTGTTCTTTTGGTTGTTTATTAACAAATTAACTTGGCAGTTACTGTAGCTCTTGTAACCTTCCTTTAAACTAGTGTTTGCTTTTTAGTCTCATGTTATTGTATAGTACTATTTTAGTCACTCCTTTATTTCAATACTTGCTTCTCTTAATAACAGAGGCTATAAAAGAACTGAAATGTACTGGAGCAGTATATTATTCCAATTACAAACCACTACAAAAAAAACCCCAAGAAAACAAAACCAAAACCCACAAGTAGAACAAAACAGCCTTTGTTTCAGAAAAAAATCCATTTCTCCTATAAGAAATCTCCACTGTATCTTCTGAAAGAAGATGTTACTTGTGCTGCCACCTATTTCAGTTTCTATTAACTTAATGGCTTGTGTTAGGTGAAACTTAGCATAGGAGGAAAAACAAGAAGACATTCTGTTCCTGATGTGCTAACTGACATAAGGCAAAACCAACAGCCAGTCCTGTCACCTCCTTTCTGCAGGCCAGCGTCCCTCTTAATATCCTACAGCCGTTTAAACTTACTGCTTTTAATAGAAAGTTCATCTAGAAACAATCAAAATTTTTGAATATTAATGTTCCCTTATTTAGGAAAACGCTGCTGTGAAAGATTCGTGGTTAAGCAACCCACAGCTCTGTGATAGCTGAGGGAGAACCTGCATTGCTAAGCAAAGTACCAATACTATATTAAATTAAACATAACTGTAAAGTACTGACTTTATTTTCATTTCCTACTTTTTTCCAGCCTGTAAAAGCCAGAGTCAGGAGGCTCAGGAATATCTGGATGAACTGAAGCTGGCAGTGGCCTGGAATAGAGTCGACATCGCTAAAAGCGAAATATTCAATGGTGACGTGGAGTGGAAGGTACCAGGTTTTTTTTGCCTTAGAGGACACTCAGTGTATATAATCCAATGTGTGCAGGACACTGGAACATCTCAAAAGATGGCTTCAGTTTTTAACACTACCTGCACACTCTACTGAGAGATTGGGCAGGGGTAGAATGATTCCTCAGGCTGTTTGTCTTTCTGACTCCCTGTATGATAATGGCTAAAGACAGAGGAATAACTCAGTGGTCATCATCTCTTCTTGAGCTCTTTGAGAGCAACAATCTTTCTCCCCTTCAGTATAGACCTTTAAAGCAAACAAACCAAAGCTTACAAAGCACATGAAGCAGGCAGATATTACTGCCTATTAGAAGGTGGCATGAAGAATGTCACTACTGTTAACTGCTGTATAAGTACCCAGTGTGGTGGGTACCTCACATTGATTACTACAGCATACAATTTGTGTTGATGTTTTAGTATTAGTGCTGGCACAGACATTTTGTCAGAGAGAAATGAAGAAAGTTCCACCTCTTTCTCAGTGTACTCACTGTTGACTGGTGGAAGACAAAATATGCATGTCCTCATGTTAAATCTTACCTCTCTCATCCATCCATGATTACCCCCAAAAATTTCCTTTTTTTTTTTTTTTTTTTTTTTCCCTTTCCTCAATCTAGTCCTATGACCTAGAGGAAGTGATGATGGATGCTCTGGTCAATGACAAACCAGAATTCGTTAAGTTATTTATTGACAATGGGGCAAACATATATGAATTCCTGACCTACAGTCGTCTGCAGAGACTCTACTGTTCCATTTCTCAGAAATGTCTCCTCTATGAACTTCTCCTGAAGAAACATGAAGAAAGCAAACTGACCTTGGCAGGGCTCACTGGTCAGCAGCAAAATGAGCAGAAGGATGTCTGCCCCCTCTTCACTCTCAGTGAGGTCTCTAGAGTTCTCAAGGATTTTCTTCACGATGCATGCAAAGGTTTCTATCAGGACCTCAGACATGGAGGCAAGAAGAAATCTGTGAGTCACAACTTTGCATTGTAGTTCTGTTCCCCTCCAATTGGGAATCTGAACCATTTAAACTAGGTCTAGCCTTTGGGGTGGGGCAGGGAAGAGATTTAGTGAAAGATGTGTGGGGAATACAAGTAAGATTTACCTTTACATTTACTAAGAAGTAAATAGATGTAAAAATATTGGTCTGCTTTCAGACCCAGATCTGAAAAGGGTCATCTTTGTACACAAAATTATTCTTAGATTTATACTCTGTACAAGTAGACCGGATATTCAATAATATGCAGTATTTGATATTTGCCCTTAGATCATTATAGTCTTGTTATTGAGTGACAGAATACACAGCAACAAATAGGAACAATTGTGTGAAGTGGCCCTGGAAAGCACCTTGGCCAACATATGACAAGGATGATATCTGATGGGGGGAATGGAATGTCTATAATCCACAGTGGTGCAATGGATACATCATCATTTTTGCATTTTGAAAGTGTATTTTAACATTCAAACTCCTGGAGTACCGTAGTGCTTGCAAAAGCATCGTGATAAGTTTAGGCACAAGGCTTCAAAACAAAGATGTATAAAGAAATTTCATTAAGGTTTAGTTTAAGACAAACTAAACAAGCCTTTTGGTATTTGCCAAGTTCTAATTTGACCTTAAAATTGTTAAAACTAGAAACTAATTTAAAAACTAATCTTACTCAAGACCTTAAATAACTTTTGCTTTGATAAAGCTTAGCTAAATTAATTAGTAGTATGAAAAGTTACATTCTAACTACTCAGTGTTTCTTCACTCACAAGGATGAACAACATGAGACAATACCTCTGAAGTCACTAAGCAGACTCCAGACATAAAATTCGCCAGAAATAAAAATTTGCCCCTGAAATCTCACTTCACTTTACTGGCATTTGGCAGTGAGCTAAAGCCCAGTGCTGTAGATAAGGCCCAATTCAGATATGAGATCCTGCTGCCTACCAGTCTTTTCCCTTTGAAAGCTTCTTCCCATGGCTGCTTCCCAACAGCGGCTGAATCCCATTATCATTGGCAACAGAAAGAGCATCTCAGTACTGGGATACCACTGTCACTGCTGCCAAATTTTGTGGTTTTTTTCAAGTTAGGAACTAGTGGTTACAAAGACAGATTAGACTTTTAGGATATCTTTGTCTCCTGCAAGCCTTTCAGTGCAATTTAGTTGATTCAATAGCTCACTACAAACTGAAGAAACACCCCCTGACATCCCCCAAAAGTGCCATTAAAATAAATTTGAACAGAATCCCATAATTAAAATTATTAAAAAATATACTTTCACAAAAACCTGTTTAATTAAAAATGAATCCACTCTGGCTGCTCCTAACAAACACAATAGATATAAAGGCAGTTTTAAAATCTACTTAAAACTCAGAACTTGACCTAAGTGGTTACACTTCCTCTAGACAATTTTTTAAACAAGTGCTAAAGGAATAAGCAGTGTTCTACTTAAACTGCTCCCTGCATAAGGGAAAGGTTTCTCAAAGGAAAGACTAAAAAGGGGTATTGATGTACTCTATTCTTGTCCTGTACAGGGCCTTGGCGAGATTTATTTCTGATGAAATAAAATGTCTTTTGTTCCCCTTTCTCTGAAGCTGTGTCCTCTGTGGCAGCCGGGCAGAGTCTGATATAATTGAAGGCAAGCTCAGATTAGTTAATCAGAGGTTTGTCTTGTCTGATATTACACACCAACAGTGAAACCCCAGCCTCAATAAAATCAAAGAAAAGTTTAGCATTGGCTTCACTGTTTCATCCAGAATGTTCTCACACATATTGGGTTATACTAGGGACACAAGGATCCTTTAACTCAGTACTGAATTAGCTAATTACCTTTTAGTCCAACTGAAAAATCAAAGAAATATGAAGTATCTGGCAGGGCTGAGAGCAGCTTAGGTCATGTCATTTGCATGGAACGAGTCTGTAAATCAGGTTTTAAACTCTACAAAATACATTTCAGGATAAAATGAACACAAAGCGATTACCTGGGCCCTTGGACATGAACCAGAAAAGCGAAAATCCTTGGAGGGATTTGTTTGTATGGGCAGTACTTCAAAACCGGCACAAGATGGCAAACTATTTCTGGGCTATGGTAAGCTCTGAGCTCTTGCCGCTTCAGGTGAAGTATTGGCATATTTCAAGTTTACGAGATGTTTTTTTGCTCAGCCTTGCAGCTCAGATGACAGATAGGTTTGTTTCCAAAACACGAAAGGTGGCATTTATAGGGCCTTTCATCTCTGCGTGGCTGCTGCCCGCGGGGGCCAGGGGGAGAGCAGGAGCAGGTGTAAATCAGCCCAGGCTGAAGCTCCGCTCCCTGCCCTCCCCTCCCCGCTGCCGATGGCTCACAGCTCCCAGACACAGGTTTTGTGCCCCCGACAATCGGCGATTGTTTGGGTCCGAGCGTGACGGGAGGGAAGACGGAGCAATGAAGCATCTCTCGCTTACGTGCTCGATGCGTAGGGAGCAGCATTACGCTCTCCGAGGCTGAGCTTCGAGCTGGCATAATCGGCTCCTGTTCCACAACCCAGCCCTGTCCCCCGCATCTGGGAGAGCCTCCCCGCCCCCACAGAGAGAGCGCGACAGCTCGCAGGCTCCATCTCGGACCTTCCAGAGGAGCCCCGGGGAGGGACGCAGGGCAGCACGGCTCTCCGGGCTGCCAGCGGGGGCTGTGTGCCTGCAGACACATCAGCACCTTGCAGGGCCCTGTGTTCGTGCAGCCCCGTGGCCGCACAGCACGTCCCTGCTCGGTGCCATTGTTGTCCCTCTGCCAGCTGTGCTCCCCTCCTTTCCCCAACATCTCCGCCACAAAGCACAGCCGTGCCGGAGGTATTTCGACACAGTGAGACTGTGTTGCTCTATTTCCAGAGAGTAGTGTTCTCCTTTCAGTCCTTGATTCCAATCTCAAATCAGGTCCTCTAAGAGCCTGGACCCAGAACTCTCCAGCCTTACAAGGCACAAGAACTGCCAAGAAAGAATCATGGAGTAGTTTGGATTGGAAGTGACCTTAAGGATCAGCCAGCTCCAGCCCCCCTGCGATGGGCAGGGACAGCCCCCACTAGACCAGTTTGCTCAGTGCCCCATCCAGCCTGGCCTCGAGCACTGACAGGGATGGTGCACCCACAAGACGTGGTTTTAGTTCTCAAATATCTTCAAAACTACCATTTCCATTAGCATTTTTGACTTTCAAATCTGTATTTGAGGGAAGATTTTTTCTTGAAAGGCATGAACTTTGTGTTTCATAGCGGAGTCTTCCCCGTTCAGAAATGCCCTCCAGCAGAGGGTGACAGCAGCACTCCTTTCAACCCTGCAGGGTCAGGAGGGTGTAGCTTCAGCTCTGGCAGCCTGCAAGATCCTTAAAGAGATGTCCCGCCTGGAGACGGAGACCAAAGCAGCCTGTATAATGAAAGAGGCCAAGTATGAGCAGCTCGCTGTTGGTGAGTAATGGCGCTTTTTGAATGGCATTGAAAATTTAAGAAGGAACTGCCATTAGAAGGCAAGCAAGTGGAAAAAAAATTACTGTTTCGGTTGTAAAAAGGTCAACTGTCATGAATAATTTAACAGCTTTGCAGCACAGGCAGTCCCAAACATTCAGATACAGAGGAAAGATTTAAAACCCACTCATTTTGGAAAAATCTGTGTTCCAAGATAGGCCCCCTGGGACGCACAGATACTTTCCTGCTGCTTGTTGGTATTTTAATTGTCTGATCTTAGTACAAAGTGTGTCACAGTGATGTGGAAGCTAGAATAACCAAAACACGTCCAGGCTCACAGCAGCCTGCTCTTCCTGCAATATCAAGCTTGCTCTGTAAGGGCCACTAGAGCAACAAGTTTTAAGTTTTGTCATTGGAGCTAAAAATAATTTGAGATTACCTCACCCAGAAGAGGGCCAAGTGCACTGCAAACTGCAGTGAGGCTCAGGCTGGTTTCGCAGCAGACAAGCTGCCCCTCCCTACAGCAGTCAGATCCAGGCATCTGCAATGCTGGAATGCTGAGCCCTCTCCCCTTTGCTTGCTTTAGAAACAGATGTCTGCACAAGCTTCTCTGCTAAACTGACTTCAGACCAATCCATGCCTCCACTGCTGTGAGGAGAGGGCTTTAAAATATGGCCCACATGGAAACAAACGCAGAGGCTCCTCTCCCTTCAGAGCTAGTTCATCAAGCAGCTAAAGGCTCATGCAGGGGTTGCTGCATTATTTACATGCAGATCACATTTTCCCTTCTTCTCACAGGGCCATTATTATTTACAAAAATTTAAAATCAGGTTCTCATATAATTACAGGGCTCGGGTAATTTAGTCATGGAATTATGGGGCCTAATCCAATATGCAGAAGTTCTGTTTCTTGGCTTTGATAAGTATTAGATCAGATCCTCAGTTTTAATTTCTGGCCTGGATTATGCAAAGCAAACTTTCTTTAAGCATGATAAATGCCACATCAACTAGAAAAGATGTCTGTATATCACCTTATTTTAAGTGCACTTGATCCTTTTGCCCAGCCTCACAGTGTAACAAGGTATAGGCTGGCTTAGGAAAGGTACTGAGATAATCAAGTGAGTCAGTAGAATGGAATAGACACAAAAAGTCAGATCTTGGCTAATGAGAAGACCTTGAATTTTTTTGGACTGTTTAAATTTATACTGGTTTCTAAGCTCCAGGACCAGTTTCTCTGGAAACAACTATGTCATAACACTCCACCAAGCCTAATATTATTTTATGTCAAGTAGCTCTATCCTAAAATGAAGTATTTGTTGTCTACAAGACAAAGCTGAGCTGCTCATCTTTAGTCTCTTCAGGGGAGTGAGGACAGCATGACAACTCATCCTTCAAAGTGTAAGAGGATCACCCAAGAGATACATTTTTTTTTCTGTGTTTCCTTCATATGGCAGAATTGTTTAGTGAATGTTACCGCAACAGTGAGGAGAGAGCGTTTGCTCTGCTGGTGAGGAAAAATCAGTACTGGTGCAAAACCACATGCCTTCAGCTGGCCACAGAAGCAGATGCAAAGTCTTTCTTTGCACATGATGGTGTCCAGGTAAGTTTTAGATGCCCCCAGGGCCTTAAGCTGGGTACAGGAAAGGATAGCACAAGAACTGAACCACCCCATGAAATGTATTCCTTTAAGAGTCATTCTTTGGAGAAGGGACTCCTCTCTCCCTAGATACAGACCAAGAGGACGTTATACCATGTCCTTGCCAAAGCAGCACAGTTCCCCCTTTCCCCACCCTCTCATCCCACTGGCACACAGACCAGTGTGCTGAGGAGAAGGTTTAGCCCTTAATCTATCGTGTGCTTCCTGCTTTTTATTCCTTCCTTGCTCACAGAGAAGCATCAGAAAAGCACTGTAAATCTGCCTGGGGCATAACGAAGCTGCCCCAAGATGTGAGGTAACTCCTTGTTCAGATTCAAGAGAGAGCTCACTGATAAAAGTTAAATTAAGTTACTATTCAGCTTTGCTCTCACGACCTGAGTTCTCTCAGCATACACAAACCTAAATTAAGAGTAATGCTGCTTTTATCTCCCAGTGCCTGACTTGGGCTTCCTTAGTACTACAGATGTTGTTTAATTCCATTTAGCTTGCTATTCTTTCCACTGCTCTCTGAATAACTCTGCATATTCCACATCTGCAGGACATACAGAGAACCTGTTTGCTCTGAAACTGTGAGATTTCCAGAGCATTCACTGTCTTAGGAGTCACCAAACTTGTACTTCATCTACAAGTATGTTTTTGTGCTATTAAAACCATCTCTTCTCTTCTTTCAGGCCTTCCTGACAAAAATATGGTGGGGAGACATGTCCACAAGCACACAGATCCTCAAGTTAATCTGTGCTTTCTGGTGTCCCTTCCTAATCTACACAAATTTAATATCATTCAGGTATAAACATAGCTAGGTGGGTGCAAGAGATAAGTAAGCGACAGAAAATAAGCCATAAAAAAATATTCAGACTCAAAATTTCTCTCTGAAGTGATTAAAACAGTAACATCATCCAATATCACCTAATCAAATCAGTTTTCTGTGGGGCTGAGTGATTTGTGTGTCCTATGCTAGTGCCTGTTGTCATACTTAAAAGATCAATGCCATGGTTTCACAGAGATAATTCTATTTTGCACAGTCCACAGAAAAGCCTGTTGAAATGCTGTCAGTTCCAGATTCTACCCAGCAATGTGTAGAATACTCCAGCTGTAGCACCATTTTTCTTTAGATTTGGAGATGCCTGGCTCAAACCTCAGCCATTACAAAGCAGTGTTATCAGCCACAAGCCTTGATAACCATAAGTCAAGTCAAAAAACACAGGACAGACATTACATTTTTACTCAATCCAAATCAATTAAGATTTTCAAATTCAGTGCCTTACAACCTTTGGTTTTCTTGAAGAACCCCATGGACAATAAACCCCAACATAACCAAACAAAAACCCCACATCATAAAAGAGCAGCCAAGCTGCTCAGATGGTCATAAAAATTGACGGTCTGAAACTTCAGGAAAACCTTATAAAAGCCATAGAATCATATGCAAATCATCAGAATTGGCAATGTGAAGTGACATGTTATTATGAAATACATGTTTCTTAACTCTTAAACTACATAAAAAGCAAGAGGAAAACTTGTTTGGCAATCCTGACTGAAGATTTTCCTTCTGCCAGTGTCGCTAAAGATGACCTTCTGGCTGCCAGATTCACAAATTGATTTAATGTGATATTTTGGCAAACTTTTCATGGAAAGGTTTAAATTATTATATATAATCATAGTAATCTTTTCCAAATTTCCAATTTTTTGCCTCCTTTCCCTGGAAATGCAAGAACTGACACATCCCCTACTGCTTCTGGCATTTCCCCTCTTAATTGCTACCAAGAGTAACTAGGAATGGAACATTGGGTAATTCTCTTCTAAGACTGACCGAGGGGTTTATTTCTGCTCAAATAGTAAGTAATTTGAGGAAACTGAGCATCCTGCTCATCATTTTTGTGAAGTATGCCAATTATCACTTCACTGAATGTTCAAAGTGACTTCAGCCTCCTCCTTTAAAATAAACAGAATTTGTAAAGACAAAACCCAACAGTTGTGCATTATTTGATAGCTCCCCAGCACAGTAGGTCCAAGATAAGTACATGCTTGCAGTTCTGTATTCTGCCAATTCAGTAATGAAAAATGCCTAAGCATCATCTTTTAACTAATGAGTTTATTTCCTTACAGTGAGGAAAAACGATCGAAGAATGAGCCAGAGCCATCTAGAGAGCTGGACAGTTTGGATTCAGAAAGGACTTTCTTCTTCTCCAAGGAAGAAGACAGGTAAATTTGAAACCATCAGATAATGTAACTTTTATGACAACAGTCAAAGAACAGGACACTTCTTGTGGAGTAGTGACCAGTTAATGATCTAAGGAGCAGCTGAAGGGCAAGAAAGTCATTACTCCTCAGGAAGTGCTGTGCCCTGTGATTACTGCTGTTGTTGCTCTCTAAAAGGAGTATAGAAAATAAACAGGGATGTAGCACTGATTTAAGGAGACACCAGTTTACGTTTTCTGAGCAGGCAATTTCTAAAGAACAAGGGATTTACTTGGGAATCAAATAGCATTTCCTGACATTCCCATCAACTCACAATGACAGATACCCATTGGATTTTAGGAAGTTATCAGATTACTGAGCTGAGGAGAAAGAGGGCTCTCAGCAAAACCTTGCATCACCGCATGCTTTCCTACAAAGGTGTACTTGCACCCATCAGTACCAGGGAAGTTTATGTTAAGTCAGCTTCTCACGTTCTTGATTTATATTTTAAATTATGAGCCCTGAGAAACCTTGGGAACTAGAGAGACCATCACACAAATGGTAACTGAGCAGAAAGGTTTTGTCAGTTGCTTGTGGTCAGTCATAGGTCTGTGATTCAGAACAGAATCCCCCCTACACCTCTACCATACACTCATCACCAAAACCTGGGAGACCACAAGGACTTAAGTCAGGATAAGCAGATTTTTGATTGGCACAAAGTCCTCCTAATGGCTAAATAGTGCTAAATTGCCACTTAGATTTCCATGATTTAAAGAGAACTCCAGAAATATGTGAACAGTGGTAGAGAGGAAGCATCACCTGCACTATGAAGTCCTGGACCAAGTCAGAGTTATTAGGTTCTATTTTTACCTCTGGCATTTAACTGCTGGTATATTTGAGAAAATCATTAGTTCTTCTCTCTCCTTCCCTAACCTATAAAATAGGTGTAAAAGCATCTGCCTCTTGGGAGCTATTTGTAAGCAACATCATAAAGCACTTCCATATACTGAGTGCAGCATGGTTTGGTCATTACATTCCACATTCCAATTGCTATTATCCTAGCAATTTATTTTAACAAAGAGGCTCTCTCCCTCCCAGATCTATTTCAGCATCTTACAGTAAAGCTGCAATTATCTGTTTATGGTATTAGCTGTTACCATGGGGATGTATCTCATGATGTCATAAATTGAGAGGTAGTACAGAATCAGGCATACAGAATAAATTGGCTGTGAAAAGAACTTTTTCCTTGTAACAAATGTATTTAATAATTAGCAAGATTGTCAGAGGAAATTAAAAACTAGTGAAGAGTCATTGTTTATTTTCTGTGAGGTGAAACTGAAAACACACCCTAGTGTGCACATCCTTTGTTGGAGATCACACTTCTCAGAGTCAGAATCACAAAATTAAAGATCCAATAACATCCCTAGCTTACACAGGAGAGCATTTTATGTGGAAACAAATCCCCACACAAAGATCAAATTGCTATCAGACCTGCATTTTCTGCACAGGATAATTTCCATTGCCAATAGATACCACTTCATGTTCCAAAAACACAGCAAAACAGCTGTTGATGTACAGGTCAAATTTCCCTTCAGTTACCAAAATACTTGTGTCATTCCACGACACTCAAAGACTACCTTAGTACATAATTTATGAGGTCAACCTTTTTTGCTAAAAGGCTTCTACATTGATTTTTTTGCAACTTGCTCTAATTTAATCACAAAGGGCAAGATGCCAGTTCTGCAAAGGAGTAAGGTATTCTTCAGTAGCTCTATCAAATTCCAGCAAGAATAGTCAAGAAACACAGGCTTAGTATGATCCAGTACTTAGGAGACTGGGTCAGAAGTTTTAAGTCACAGCAACAACAAGAATTTCTGCAGGCAAATACTGCAAGAAAATTTTAGAGCAAAAATAATTAAGAGCTGACTCACAAAAATTCATTGGCCATTTTCTTTTCTTTCCTATTATTTAGGTTTATTAAGAGCAATTACCCTTCCCCCTCTCCTTGTGCATTTGCACTCCACGTAGGAAAACAATGAAGTTAACAAATAAAATTAATACAACTAAACTGAAATAACAAAAAATATGCACATAATTCTTATGTGACTTTATTTTTCAAAACCTTCTTTTTGATTTGAAATATTTCTGCTATGGTAATGTGATTGCTCTGACTTCTACAGCCTCCCCCCTTGGCCAGCCCCAGCATCTGCCTGTTACTATCTTACAAGAAGCTTTATATAGAATAATATTGAGCCCATTCCCATGAACTAATTTTAGGAGATTGTCACCAAGCATGTATTCTTTTTGGTTTGCAGAGGAAATGACACATTGGAAAAACAGAACCCTTCTGCAAACACAGCATGGGCGACATTCATGTTTACCCGGTGGAGAAAGTTCTGGAGTGCCCCTGTAACTGTATTTATGGGGAATGTTATAATGTACTTTGCTTTTCTCTTTCTATTTACTTACGTCCTTTTACTGGACTTTAAACCACCTCCACCTCAGGGTCCATGTGTTAAAGAAGTTGTACTCTACTTCTGGGTGTTTACCCTTGTCTTGGAAGAGATCCGACAGGTGAGTAACCTGCATCACCTTAGTAACAACAGAGTAAAACCTGCAGCAATATTTTCTATAGATCTAAAACCTGTGTAACTGTACAAACCTGGAGATTTCAAGTGTCAGGAGCACAATACAGAACTTAGCTTATCCTAAACATCTCACCTCTCTCTCTCAGAGCAAACTCTTCCTCCACCATATAAACCTACAGCTCTACCTCTGTTTTCCCATCCTACTCCCATCCTGAGCCAAGTCAAGTGGGCTGCCAGCATTCAGATATTCTTCGCTTGGTAAAGTCCCTCTCTGATTTCTCTCCCAAGAACTAGATCCTCCCACCACAAATAATGTAAGTTGGAAGTTGTGTTGTACACCTGGAAACACAACAGACAGATCTACATCCTTTTAAGAGACTCTTCCCCACTGGGGACTGTTTAAAAAAATACAAATAAATGAATTCAGATTATTTGTGGCTTTTCCTAAAGTACTTTCCAACTCAAAATATTAGCAGATCTCTTTTGGGTTTGCTTTTCTCAAAAAAGACAATCAAACAAAACCACCAACCCCCCAAAGCCCTTCTCCATTAGTCTCCCATTATTGGTTTTGAAGAGTCCTTAGTTTAAAAACTGAAATAATAACAGTGGTGCAACTGTGTTGCCAACTGTGGGTGCATAAGGCTCTTCTCTTTAGACACAAAAAACGCAGTTACTATCTTTTACTCTGGAAGAACCAGTAAGTGTTCATTACTTAAGGATGATGTGGAAAATACCTGAATAAAAGAACATCTCATTATAAACCTGAAGTAAAACATGACAACTGCCCGGCTAAAACCAATTAAGAAAGCCAACTCCTTGCCTAGGTAATCAAATGTGCCTTTACTGACAATTCCAGTACACAAATGTCAAATCTGTTCATGCTCTTTAGATAGCAATGCCTAGAAACTGAACTCTGACTGGAAGCTGCATTGTTTAACAGCTATTTTTTTTCCTTATTACACTCAGAATTTGGTTTTGTTCTTTGCAATGAAAGAGAAAAAGGCAACAGGTATTATGTTAAAATGCAGAAGGAAATAGTGAAAGTGGAAAGATATCAATACCAATGATTATTTATTTTTCAGAGTTTCTATACAGATGAAGACACAAATTTAATGAAAAAATTTAAACTGTATGTGGAGGACAACTGGAACAAATGTGATATGGTGACCATCTTTCTCTTCATAATTGGAGTAACCTGCAGGTACATATTTGCTCTATGTGAAGTGGTCAGCATCAGTAGAAAGGGCTATGTACATGGACTGACAGCTGACTCTCATGTGGAAATCATGGAAGTTGCTCCAGAGACCACAAAAAGATATATTGATATTCAAACACATGTACTGAAAAGCTCTGCTTTTTTTGTTTGTTTGTTTTCAGAAATCCCTTCTACTGGAGGTACTTTTTTTTTTTTTAAATATTATTTGTTAATAAATCTCATTGAATTGGAAAGAGAAAACAGTGTTCCTCCATCTTTTGGTTATTTCTCATCACTGTACAGACATTAGCAGTACTTGTTGAGAGCTGATATTTCATTCCATGTGTTCTGCAGGATGCTGAACTCAACTTTTCAAGCTGGCCGTACAATACTTGCCATTGATTTTATGGTGTTTACACTTAGACTTATCCATATTTTTGCAATTCACAAACAACTTGGACCAAAGATCATAATTGTGGAAAGGATGGTAAGTGTGCAGTTTGTCTCAGATAAATACCTGTACCTTCTAAGAAATGGAGAGTAGGAAATCTTGTCTTTATAAAGGAAATAACTTTATAATCTGTCTTTATTTTTACACTTCTTAAGGCTTGTCATTTTGCATATTCCCATATTTTGTTATAAGATGCAATGTTTGAAATAGATCCTTCCAAAGAGCTCTGTAGTGCAGTAAGACGGCCCCTATTTGCTAATCCTTGTACCTCACCTAATAATTTATCCTCAGATCTGGCAAATAAAAAGCAGTCTTTACCTTATTGCTGCTCCTCCTACTTCCTAAGCTGTGTGCGTCCAGGGGAAAGACCTCAGGCAGATGACAGACCATGTACAGAAGGGCAGGGCTTCCAATGAACGACTTGGGGAAACAAATTATGTTTTTTGCAGCAAGTGCAGAAAAAAAAAATACCAGTGAAAAAGGATAGTTACAAGTTTTTTACAGGAGTTACTCGTACTTTTTAGCTCCTAGTCACAATGAAAACATATTAGTACTTTGTGAGCAGATGTTGGAAGATGTTGATAAAGTATTTTTATTTATTACTGCTCTTCTGCAGGAAATGAGACATTGGGATTACAGTTACTGTGCTTGGGTATGCATTGGTATGTTGGAACAGCTTTTTATTTAGGCATGTTAAGCCTTCAGGTCAATTAGCTCATGCTAACTGATTAATAGAGTTCATCTAATTGTAAGTACCATTACAGAATCTACAAATATTTGATTTGTGACTCGCAGCAGAACTCAGTAAAAGCTCAACAGTCTAAACAAACCTATACATTGAATAAACATAACTACCAAGCTATTTGGATTTGTCTACAAATGCAATAACTGGAACTCTAACATGACATTTTGTTGGACCAACAAAAGGATAAATGGCAAATAAATATTTGTTCTTGTTCATTATCTAGCTTATGGCATTAGCAGACTTCTATTGTAAGAGAACGAGTCAGCTCCTAACCCTTCCTTTGCTGCCTGCCAAGCTAAGCCTTGAACAAGTACTACCTGTGTCCCCTCTGCTGGCACCTGAAGTCCTGCAAGACAACACAAGGATTGGGAAGATGCAAAGAAGAATATAAACAGGAGCCTTGACAGAACCTTGACATGGAACCTTTCATCTTCCTCCCACCCAAGCCAACACTATGTCTCAGCTTTGGTAGTTCAGTGTTGAACCTTTCATCAAATGAAGGAACAGTGAAGGTCACTTTAGGAAATGAACATCATCTTCCCTGCTTAACAGAGAAGCAATCCCAGATGGTCTCTGTCTTTCTCCTTTATAGCCTTACTGCAGAATTGCTGAAACAGACCTGGTAACTGCCAGAATGCCAGAACAATGCTCATTCCCAGAACAATACTCATTTCCAGAGAGACTGAAGTTTGGAAAAAATATTTCCAGACTTGTCACCACTCTCCCATCACCATGATACCATTACAGCCCTGCAGCACTCCTAAATTTTAGATCATCCAGAAAACAAAACAGATTGATGGAAGTCAGACAACAACTCTGTCTTGCCTGGCTTAGAGATGATGTTTCTTATCAGAACTCCAAGTAACATCCTGGAGATCTGAAATGCCTATGCTTTTGGGTAACTGTACAATCCAATAATCTAATTGAAATGAATCTACAGCCCCTAATGA
>VZTR01003026.1:37536-84782 GCA_013400775.1 Chaetops frenatus
TTGGAAAATAACCCTATAATGAGATACCTAGAGGTTATGGGAATATAAACAAGAAACAAAATATTCTTACTTCAGAATGAAAAAATTACCTTTTGTAAAATACAGTTAAAAGCTTTGGGGCAAGGACTGTCAGTTTGGGCGAGTTAGAATAATCTCACCCTGTTCAAGCATGTAAACAAATATCTATTTGCAACAGAGGACTGCCTTGGGCATTTCTTGAGTCCATGAGATAATTCTACTGAAGTACTAAAAAAATATTTAAAATGCATAACAATAATAATTAAAAATAAAAACGGAGCAAGTCTCCTTCTTTGTTTTAATCGACAGAATTCATTTGCCTTCAGAGCTGCAGCCATTTCTGTCACTTGAGAATTTTGTCCTGTGTCCCAGGGCTCCACTGTTTGTAGTTTAAGACATTAGAGACAGGAACAAACTATTTCTCAGCCACTGCAGGATATCCAACACGGTAAAGATTTTGGATATCCTTCTTAATGACCTATTTCAGTATCTACCTATTGCTATCTATTACACAAAATAGCCTCCAAAACCCATAAACTGAGAATATATGTACTACATGGAAAAAAGAAGTAGCTGGAAAACTCAACAGTCATGACAGGACAAGATCTCAAGTCACTCAGGTTTGAGCTAACCTCAAGCTTTACTTAATTCTGTCAGAAGTTTATAAAACACTTGTGCAAGTTGCTTCATTATCAGTACCCCAATAAAAAAAACCCCATCCTGTAGGCTTCCCAGACATTTTAATACTGTAACTGCATAAAAATCAGAAATTTAAACAGCTGAAAAATAAGCCTGTGTTTATCATTTACTGAGCAAATGCAAAGTAATACAATCTACAGTCTTTTTTTTTTCCCAACATTTTTAAGTTTCTTAAGCAATTACTACTATGTGCCCCTTGTCCTGAGGCTTTTAAATGAACACATGACTTTTCCAATCCTATTAGGTGTGAAGAGCACCAACACAGACGTGCCTTTGCCGCAAAGAAGAGAAGAGCGTGCAGATCAGTTTGAGACTGACATCGAATACATTGATAATTAAATTTTGTTCTATTTCTTCATATTAAATCTTTTTTCCTACTGTAGAAGTAAAATCCTAATCTCATGAAGGCCTAAGGGCAAGCTATCTATGCTAAGCACTATCAGTACTTGACATTACTGACGATTTCTTGGGCTTTCCTTCCTGCTGCTCCCACAGCACTCAATGCTTTTTCCAAAACCAGTCCACAAACAGCACTAAAAGCTTTCTCCTCTAGGGTGACTCTACCACCTTATTTTCTAAATACCATTTGTTCTCCAGATACCACACCCTCAATCCACCATCATCACTGCCAAATTCCACACTTCGCTGTTCAAGGGAGTCTCCCTTTGGAAGGGCCATCGTTTACACACTTAAAAACAAGCTCCTTCCTTGGCCAAGAAGTCAAGCTTGTACTCCTGAGCTGCTTAGAAAAGGAAATCAAGAAATAGTTTCCACAGGAAAGAGCTTGAACACTGAACCTTTACAATCCATACAGTTCCTGGAGTTCCTACAACTCTCAAACAATTGCACTCACCAGCGTCTCTTCCCACACTGGCTCCTGTGAGACATTCCTTTGCTGGTATTCCTTCTGAAGGACTTCTCACTCAAACCCAGAGACTGGAATCACCTGGTTTTTGTTGTTCCCATGCCCCATCACAGCTGCTGCCAGTTTCCTGCTGGAAAGGAGCTTTTTCCCTCCACGTATCATGCCACATGGAATGCCTCCTCTACACCTAAGCATCTGATTTCATTTTACTTTTCTTTCTCAAAGGTCAGGGGGAAACAAAAAAAAAAAAAACACTTAAGAGACTTTAAAATAAGAATGTGCACCAAGAATTATCCTGTAGACTAGGAATTTGGGTTGCTTGTGGCTTTTTCCATTGCTTAAAGTGGTTTGTACATCTTTAGCATACACAAGCTCGCTGGCTTTGTTAGAATTTTGCAATATATACCATTAAGATATCAATACCATCCTCGAAGGGGAAATTTCTTTGGAACAGTATGAACAGCATCAGAAGGGGGAAGTATCGGGCTGTGTCTGACACTGATAAGCTTCAACTGCATTTCCCCACACATATAATATTGTCTCTATGCCATGTAATTGTAGATTGCACAAAAGCTTTCTGTTACCAGAGGTGGAAAAAAAAAATCTCAGCTCTGACAAAAATGAGCCTTTTATTAACAGATATGAATCTTATTATGATGGCTTCATGAAACAGGCATTTGTCCAGTTTATTCAGTTATGCCCCAGGCCTGTGACTCCATTAGCAGCAATGGAATTTTGGTAGTCCTACCTGTTCCTCACCCTGGGTAAGCAAAACTCAAACCCAGTTAAGTTTGTACTGAGCTGCATTTTTCTCTTAAGAAGTAACAGACATCTCAGAACCATTATTCCCTGCTCTTGGCAGCTGCTTCCACTATGAAATGGCCACCATTTTTCATTGTGAACAGCACACTAATTATCTACTGGAACCCAAAACATATCCATTGCACTTGCTATGTCCACTCACATGCACTGGAACAACCAGTGTGTCACCCTGTTTTTGAAAGCCTTCTGAAAAGTTTATATTCTCAAGTCAGATTTTCTCACACATTGTACTGAAAACACCAGCTTTGTTTACATTCCTTCTTGGAGAAGGGAAGCTGATGGACTGGTCACTGCACCAGTCTGGTTGAGAGGTGGGATTTCATCTTCCAATCCTCTCTCATTTTGCAAACCCTATAAATTGTGTATCCATAATAAACGGGTCCTCTTTTGGGGGTCTCAGCTGTTCTCTTGATAGTGGTGAAACCGTGTCCTTCTTTTGTGCCCTGTTACTACACCAGTGTATTTACAAATGACTCATTAACTAATATGCATCCAACTGCACACTCATGAAAAAATACATTCTGCTCTGAATATTAAAAGGTGAGTTTAGAAAAGTGGAGCAGAAGTGCTCCTTTTACACTGTTTTCTTGCTTCTTCTGCCAAATGATGCATCTGTTCAAAAACAAAGCCCAAGTGATTTGGACCTCCCAGTTAATTACTTTTAAGATGGACTCCCCCCAGAGGAAGCCACCCTTTCACCCTTCGGAGTCTCAGCAAGCACAGTGAACCAAGGAATATCACAAATTCTTAACAATTAATCTTTCACTACACAGTTATAAATATTACCCTTGGGATTGATTCATTTAGAATACTGGCAAAAAAAAAAAAAAAAAAAAGTCAGTTCACAGTGACCTGAACTAATTTCAGTTTCAAATCGTATAACCTTTCAGAGAATTCAACCCTTCAACCTTATTTATTAAATTTACTAACACTGTGGAAAAAAACTACTATATTTGACATTCCTTGCAATGTGATTCATTGTATGAGATGACTCATCCTATAAGGGGATTATACACTGTAAAATGATTGAAAATGTTAAAAATGTGAGGTTAGAATCTGTAAGACTTGAGGGAGAAGTTAACAACAGAGCAAAGTTAGAGTAACACTTTAAAAGGTTTTCAAGGTTTTCAAATCAAGTAAAGTGTTTGGTAAATTCCTACAGCTGCATTACTCAGCGGGGTTCAGACATGAAATCAAGTTACAACTGAAAGTTTATTGTATCACATAGAACAAAAAAGTATCCAGTTCTGGTATAAATATCTCATCCTCACAAATACCCCAATCCACATACAGAATCAATATGGAAGCAGAACCTCCTGGAAAGGGCATACAAAGATGCAGGTCAAGGATCATGATATCATGTAACTGGGCACAGTTTGTGCTTTCACCCTCAATGGCAATGAGAGAAGGATGTTTTCAAACAGAAAAAGTTAAAAGGGTTTTCCTTCCTGGGACAAGGCCAGGAGAAATCACATCTAGTGGAAGACTAGGTTTTATTTTCATTGTTTAAAAATCTCTACATAATGAGCTCATCACCTTTTCTCCAGTATTCCATAGGATTTGGGAAGAACTCCAAAAACCAGGAGCTACTAGGAAGCCCTGCCGCCTTCTATCTAACACTTCTGTCTCTTTGGATACTTCAGCTCCAGAGCAAAACCCAAGAAGCTGCTCAAGCAAACAAAGCACACTTTATTCTCTCCTGCCAGGATGCAACTATCCTGTGCCCATGGACTTCTCCTAAACAAAAGTCTGGAGCTCATTTTAGGTAGCTTTATTTCTAACAATATAGAACGTTCCTGGTGGCTATGATGCAAACTGTTGGACAAAAAGCTATCACATGGTTTTCAGACCAGGAAAGAAAAAAAGAAAAGAGAAAACAAATGAACAAGACAAGTCCTGGGATGTCTCCAATGTGCTTCATTTTTTAGGACTCTTCCTCCTCCCCTTCATCATCTACTTTAGCTCGGAAATTTTTCCTGCTCTTCTTCTTACTGCAGTGGAATCCAACTGTTCCCAGTGATGGCTCTTCACCTGCACCACTAAGCCTTGCATTAGGTTTATCTTCTGTGTTCTGGTGCCCCTCCATCATGCACTCCTCCTCCTCCTCTGCTGCCTTTCCACTGCCACTGTCTAAGTGCCCCAGCTCTACCTTATCTTCTTCTCTCAAGTCATCAGTCTTCTTAAGAGATTTTCCTTTCAGATCTGTCTTAATCTGTTTCTTATCATCCTCCCCTGTTGATGTTTTCTTTTCCATTCCATCAACACCTCTTTTAGTTGGTTTGGTGAAGACAATCCTCCCAGCTCCGCAGCTGGAGGGGTCCTGGTTGAAGGATGGGGTGTAGCTATCTTGGCTAGCTGAGCTCTGTTGCTCCCCTCTTTTCTTCAAACCTCCCAGAAATTCCATGGCCACCGCCCTGTTAGTCTTGTCACTGGACTCTGAAACTCCCTCCAGGCTGTATTTGGTCCAGCGTTCTGGGTGTGCCACGTAGTCAGGCACCGCAGGAGAGGCTGTGGGAGTCTGCACTGGTCTGGCTTGCCTTCCCATGTTTTCTGGGACCATGTTACCTGAAACTGTGGTTGGAGGCAATGGACGCTTAAACCTCCCATCAACAACATTATCTTCGGGCATCGAGGGCACAGACAGCTTGGCTGCCTCTTCCAGGCAGTCAAAAATGCTCTGGCTACGGAGAGAGAACGTAGAACTCATGCCCTTCAGATGGAATGGCTGGACAGGAGACCTCGAAGAGTCGGGAGTCTCTCTTGATCTGAAATCTCCTTCATCTACAGATGGCTCCTCAGGAGATATTGTATCAACTTCTGCCTCACCCGCCAGCCCCAAGTCATCAGAATCAGAATCACTGAGTGACACCGTGTCTGAGGGAAGAGCTCCTTCGTAGTCTCTCGCACCATCAGCCACTATCCCCAGAAAAGATTCACCTGACTCCTGGTCTCCCATCTTTGAGCTGTCACTCCACCAAGGTCTTTGATGTAGGCCCAGGATCAACTCTAAATACAGTTTTCCAAATGCCCAACGAGTTTAGTGCCTAGAATACAAAGGAGCATAAAAACTTAACTGTGAAATGAGAACCAAGAATGAGACCATCACTCTGTGTCATGCAAAGTAATTATAACTGCAATATAACAGTTAGCTATGCTTTAGGGATTCCCAAGCAATTTTGCTTCAAGTGAAAACATTACTTAAGGAATGAATGCACGTTAAAATTAAAGATTTACACAAGAACTAAATACAAGAATATGAAGTAATTGAAAGTAGCACTACCAAATTTCATTACAGGTAACAGCAGGTCCAATTACTAAAGGATGAACATAAAGCTCTTGAGTAAATCTGAATCCCCCAAAGCTGTCTTATGCATCTTCCAAGAGACAGCAATGACCTCTGCATATTACACCCTGTGTTTATTCACACTGTAAAAATCCACAAAAACACATCCAATTTCTCACACTTCGATTTGGCCACTTCAATCCTCACTGCATGAGCACTGTACCTGCTGTCCCAAAAGCCATCATGTTCTGCCTATTATAAAGTACACTTTTACTGATCCCCATCAGCGACAGAAAACCCACAAAAATATCAGGGCCACTGTTTCAAGTTTGCTTTAATGTGGCATAAAGTACAAGCTCCACTCCTTCCTTTGCCTTTAAGCTCTCAAGTCGTTACTAGATTTCAGGAATCAGAAAACGAGTCTGCTCAAGAAATCAGTCCCATTGGATTAAGGAAACAAATCACACATACCCTGCTTGCTCATGGAAATGAGGGGAGTTTGCAACCACAGGCCTGCAAGAGCTGGCCCTTCAGTCAGTAAATGACAGCATGATTTGAAGCCTGACTTTCAGGAGCAGCTGGAATACTTGACAGTGCTACCTGCTTGAAGGGAACCTTCCTGAACTCAGGTGGTCGATGATCAAGTTACCACTTGCTGGGCAGCTGGAAACAGAGCTGGCATACACACATTTTGGTTCAGCTCAGATGAATTATGGAAACAGTTCTAACATATTATTAGAATAGGCTTGACTACCTAATTATAGGCTCTTCTGAAATGATGCAGTAAACAGACATGGAAAGTCTGTTAGTCACTCACTTTCTCTTGAGACTGAGTCAGCTTCCCCTCCTGAGGGTCAGTTAAAGCCACCAAAGATCTCAGCACTTCCACCCTAGAAAACAAACATTTCCATCATGATACTGGAAATGTAGTTTTAAAAATAATTCCGCCCCCCTGAATCATTCAAAACTGCAGAACTGGGTTCTAAATCTGACACAAACTCATGGTGGTATAAAAGTCTGTAGATATTATTGAATTTTTTGGCAGAAGAACAACACATAGCCTAATAAGGTAGGCACCACTATATTTACCCAGTCTCCACACTCACACTGCCAACTTTATCCTGTAGAACGGAAGAGAGGTTTAAAAAAAAATCAAGCTGTAATTTTCACATGCAGAAAGCCAGTACTAAATAAAGAGTATTACATGCAGCTAAGTGATGCCATTATGATTTTTGGTTTTTTCATATACCCCTCTCATATCCCTCTTCATATACACTTTTATTCAGCCTTTATGTATCCCTCATGCTTTTAACCTGCATACTTGTAATTCCCCAAACATGATAACTAGCTTAGTCCCAAAGTTCTGTTAAGCCAAAGACTGAACATCAGAGTTGGGGGTGAAAATGCCCCAGACACCAAGGTCACCTCCAGAACACATTCTGTAAACTAGATAGACCCATGCAGGGAGGGGACATTCCTCAACAGAGGGCTTCTCTCGTGCCTCCCATTGGGGAATCTATGATAGATATGTTAATGTGCAAAGTTCTATAACTGTATACACAGACCATGGCAGGGGGGCATTTTGCCAGTGCATTCTCCAGGGGTGCATCTCCCCTGGATGTGATGCACTCTAAAGAACCTTAATAAATACCAAGGCAAACCCATTGTTCCCCTCTAACCGTGTTTGGCTTTTACTCTAAGAGCACAGGTTAAGACATCATAAGAAGATACAAAAATAATAGTTATGCATTGCAAACATTAAGTGCTGCTAAGTATTAAGGCCATGGGTAGCAGAGACTTCTGTTTTCAAAGTAAGGTCACATTCAGAGCTAGGGACAGATTTTCATGTAGCATAAAACAGAGAAACTTCTGAGGAACCCAACACATGGAGTGCTATGGTCCATGTCAAGTCTGACTGTCATTGACAAAAAGGATGTGATGGCTGCTTTTGAAAACACTGCCCTCAGTGTAACCCCTAGTGGGGAGCAATCTTCCTAAAATGACAGTCTTCTGCTTAGTTTTGTAACACATGAAAAGTAACAACTACAACTCAGAAGAGGCCTTGAAGTGCAGAGTTAAATAAAACAGCTGTTTTCAGATGGCAATAAAAGTGTTCATCACGGGTATCCCTTGTCTGAGGGCACTTACACAAAAAGAAATTCTGATCCTAGGGAGATGTTTCAGCCTTGACAATGTCAGCAGCCAAGCATGCTGGCCCTTACAGCACACCAGACACACTCACAGGTTTGTTACGGTGACATGATCACAGCACGACTCGGAAAGGTTGGCGTCTCTCCGGATGGGAAGGTCCCCAGTGGGCTCCTCCATCCTGGTGTTGCTCAAACAGGCTCTGTGCGTCTTCCTGTTGCCTCCTGTGAGGAGGACGGAGACCTCAAGCCACCGCAAACCACGGCCACGGGCCTGGTCTCACGGCGCAGAGAGCACCGCACCAAAGCCCACGCACTCCGTCGGGACACGGATCCGCAGGCCCCCGCGCCAAGGAACAGGGAAGAGAACCGCGGCCCCTGGGCACTCGCCCCGCGGCGGGGAAGGTCACGGTGCAGCCCCAGCTGTGCCGCCGGTCCGCCCCGGGCCCAGCGCCCTTCGCGGCCCGGATGCCGCTGGATGCGAACCGCCCGCACCACACGCGCCCCTCGCTGGCCTCTGCACCCCGGGCACCGCCACCCTCCCGGGCACACAGCGCGACCCGCCGGGGAGGGGTGGGAGGGGGGAATATGGAAGGGTGAGCGCCCCGTACCCCGACACCGCACGGCAGCAACACCTTCCACAGCAGCCGCCCGCCTTGCCCGCCTCTGCCCCTCCGCCCACGGCCCGCGGCGCGCCGGGACACCGAGTCCCCGTCGGGCTCCACGGCGCGGCCACAACGGCGGCGGGACCACAACTCCCGGCGGGGAGAGCGGCGCGGAAGGGGCCGGCACCTCCCACCCCTTCCCCACTCCTCCTCTCGGCGCTCCTGGGAGTTGTAGGAGGCCGCCTTCCCTCGGCGGGGGACATTTTGCGAGCCGGGGCGTGGGGAGAAGCGGAGCCGAGAGGCGGGACTACAGCTCCCAGGGCGCACCGCAGCGCCGACATTTCGCAGCCAGTGCAGGGCCGTGCTCGGGGCTCGGTGCTGGGCCGGGCCGGGCCGGGCCGGGTGTGGGGCTCGGTGCGGGGCCGTGCTCGGGACTCGGTGCGAAGCTCGCCCGTGTGCCCCAGAGAGCCGCGGTGCCGCCCCGGCGCTGCCCGGCGCCGTGAGGGGCAGGCATGGCACCGCCGCCGCCCTCCGCAGTCGCAGTCCGGGAAAAAAAAACATGTCACGGGTTGTGTTCTCATCGAAAGAGCAAGGCTTGGCCACCACGAACACATCCGAAGTTTTTTGTTTGTTTTGTTTAGTTCCTATTTTTTTTTCTTACTTGTTTATTCTCAAACTAGAAAACCCCAAGTCATTTGAGGTATAAAACCACTATCCACCAAAAAAAAAAAAAGAAGTTTCCATTTTCTGTCCCAGAAGAACATTTTTTGCGCGTGTGTCAAGAAGTGGAGCTCTGTCTGGAAATGTTCTATTGGCACTGGCCAAAGGGGCTTGATTTTTGGTTTTTTCCCTTATTTCAGCAAAAAGTGCAAATTTTCAGCGCAAATATATTTCCCAAGAGGCTTCAGCATTCAGCTTGTTTTCCCTGTGTTTAGGAGAAAGGGTTTGCTGTGCCAGGGGGGTTGTGCCAGACAATGTTGTGGCTGCAGAGGCTTCACTGGTTCCCTTCAAGCTGGGCCTCACCGTGACTCACCCGTAATATAAACTGCAGCCACTTCATATGCATCCTCAGTTTTTAAATACATACTTTTGCCTGCTGGAGTGTTGCTAATTACAGTAATTTATGACACGAGGCCTGTGTTCAGAATACACTTGGCAGCAGTGATGAGATTATTGCAAGATGTCTTCTGTCTAGCTGGAGTCATGCTGTCGTTTCAGAACAGCTCTAGAGGTGTTTCCCCATTTGGTGATCCTATTTTTTTTAATGTTTACGCATATGGTAGTACGGTCACAGGCATTCAAATGGGTATCCTCTAGTAGGTGAGTAGGAATGGAAAGGAGGAGGGCAGTAAATGGGCAAATGAAAGGAAGAGTAAACCTGGGTAAAGGCTGCCAAAACTGTGTAACACTGTCTGGGGTGTTGCGGTCACAGCAGGAGAGAGTCTCTGGGCAGAAAAAAAGGATGTGGAGTAAGTGGTGGCATGTCCCATTTCAGTAAGAGTAAAGACAGGCAGGGTACATAGACTGGTGCAGACTGTCTTGTTTTGAACCTTGGTTCTTTGTTAGATCAGGGGCTATAGGGGCAGGAGAGGGCAACACCACCTCCAGTGGTTCTGTCAGCTGTGTGTCTTCAGGGACAAGCCCCATGTCTCCATTTCCAGAGGCTACAAGTTCTCACTTTTTGCCTGGATGCTCTATGTATTGATGACTAAGGAACCTGAATGTACCCTTTTCCTCCTTCCTGTTTTTTTATTCGTGACCCTGAAATTAGCTCAGCTGGTTAGAGCATGGTGCTAATAAAACCCAAGGTTGTGGGTTTCATCAACATACAGGCCATTTATTTAAGAGTTGGACTTGATGATCCTTGAGGATCTCCTCTGGCTCAGACTATTCCGTGATACAATCTGTGATATTTAGTATCGCACGCTGCCGAACGCTGAGGCTGAGCTGCTCATTCTCTAGTGGCTGAGGACAAGGCAGCTTGCAGCAGTGGAAACGCTGGTGTGTTGGGGCTTTCGCTATTGCTTGGCGACAGCTGAAATAAAAATAATGAGTCAGAGACCAACAGATGGTTAAGTGTTTTCCCCTTGCTGGCCTTAACTGAGGTGGCTTGAAGAGGGGGCTGGAAGGTGGATCTGAGCTGCAGCACAGGCATCATCCAAATGAGCGGGCTGTATCCAGTGTGCAGGCTCCAAGGGGCTGCTCGTTGGTGGAGATGGCTCCATGTGTCTGCAGGAAGCCAGCGCGTCCCTGTGTGTGGGGGTGGCATGTGAAACTGCACAGCAGTCTCAGCCCCGTCACGGGCGCCTCCTGCTCCTTTCCTGAAAATAAATCTGTCATTTGGCCCCATTCAGTAACTGTTTCCACTGCTCCCTGGCAGGCTCCTGCTGCTGCCCCTGTGCTCGGAGCTTGGGGTAGGTGCCTGGGGCAGGGACCAGTGGTCCCTCTCCTCATGGCTATAGGAAAGCAGCATGCCATTCCCCAGCAGCCACACAGATGGTGCAAGCCAGACAGAGCAGTAAAACGCATTTTTCTACATCTCCTGCATCTGGAAGGAGTATGGGGGTTACTCAGATGTGGCTACACACAGCTGATGCTGGAGCTCTTGAGGGGAGTTGGTGAGGGAAAAGAGTATTTTCCTGCAGGCAAAAAGGAAAAGCAGAATCATGATCACTGCAACCTTCTCTGCTGGGAGAAGGCAGTCACACCAAGCCAGACTGGTACAGCCTGAAGGAAATAAATGAATTGTCCTCTCCCATTTGCCATAATGAAATCCTACAATTGGCCTTGAAATCTCCTGTGGGGTGGGTTGTCAGAATTCAGTGCTTGATGCCACCTCTCTTCTACATTGAGCTTCACTTACCTGTTTTACTTTGTACTTTCATTTGGCCCTGCAAGCAGATTAGATTTATTCCAGCGCTGTTTACCCATGTTGGTGCTATTTTCCTACAAAGTAACTATATAAAATTAGTTCCTGTGGAGTGAGTTTTAATGCAGGCAGGCTGTGAAGGTCTTTATCAACTCTATTCTTCACAATAATAATGTTATTGCCAGCCTATAGAGGAGCTGCAGGGAGACACCACAACCCCCTTTTTTTACTAGAGACATTGCATGTGTGGGAGGGAACTGAAGTCCTTTATGAGCAAAATTAATACGCTCTGCAATTAGTTCAATTTTTAAAAAGAAACAAAAACAGCTGGGGGTGTCTGTTCATTTTGATTTAACTACAGAATATTTGTATTAAGAAAACCCTTCTCCCAATCTTGCTGCTTTTTCCCTTTTCCTATCCCTGCCCCAAAGTGCCTGATACTAACTTAGAATAGTGAAAGGCTGAAAAAGGTCACTGGAACCAGCTGAGGGCCTTGAAGTTAACATTAACAAAAAACCCCCACAGAACCCTAAAACTCCCCAGGCTTCTTGCTCCAACAAGACCTGTGGGAGCTCCATCAACCAGCACTGAGCCTTGCATTAACAGCATGAATCCTTGCTGGAGGAAATCCCAGCAGTTTGCTTGCAGTCAGCAGGCAGGGTGTTGTGTGCATGCCATCTCTCCTGGCCTAACACCAACACCTCTCAGTACTCAGCAAAGCTGTGTTCTGGCATGAGGGAGTGCCCTAGCAAAGCAGGGCCAAGAAACACTTTTTTTAAAAACAAAAAATAGTGAAAGGTGTGATTAAACTGTAATTAGAAGTGTTACTTGCAACCATTGGCACTTGAGCTGGGTCATCTAAATCCAGTGAGAAACACCAGGCAGTCCCCAGTAGCTGCAAAGTTTACATACCCTCTAATGTGTCTGCAAGTGTGAAAACAACCTGGGTTTCAGTTTGCAGCAGTTTTAGCACCTGCGGGGTGTTTTCTGTTTGCTCCGGGTCCCTGGGCATAGAAGTGGAAGCATCAGGCCGCCAGAGGTCAGCTGAAGGGGTTGCACCAAGCAGCACTTCTGCATCCTCCTGCTTGGGTTATGCCCTGTGCAAGGCGATGTGATGCTCCCCAGGCTGAAACTGAGGAGTGGTCAGGCAAAAATATGCAGCTTCTGTCTAGTTCAGGTGCACAGCATGGTACTTACGGAACGTGGGGCTCCTAGCCTGTGTCTACCACTTAATCAAGAGCTGGTAAGGTAGTTAGTTAATTGCTTCCCTCTCCCCTTCAGCACCCACTAGTGGCAGATGTTTCCACCCCGGGGGCTGTAATTCCACTGTTGCCGGCTCTCTGGTGCAGCCAGTTCCCAGCCCTACCACAGCCCTGACAGTGAATGAGATTGTTGCAAGTCACCTTTTTTCCTCCCCTAACGGGAAGGGCCGTGCTGTGATGCCCAGCAAAGGAAAGAGTGGTTCAGAGCAGGAATGTGAGCACAGCCGCTAACTAACACATCCTTCATCCCTGAGCCCGGCAAGCAGAGCTGGCAGGCAAAGGAGGGTGCGGCCAGATCCAGTAGTGAGGGTGCTTTCCTCCGCAGAAACCTCCACCATAAACAGCTCTGGCATGGGAGAGCTGGCTGGATTTATCCCCTCCTGAGAGAATATTGCAACTCTTGGTAACAGCTTCGACAACCTCTGATTAGGGAATGGAATAAGCAATTTATACATGTTAATCACAGCTGTCATAGGATGAGACAATTAGGCTCATTGCTACTTAGAAAACAAACGGCCCAGAAGCAGCTTACGAAACAGAGCTCGCCAAAGCAAAAAAGACCTCCAAAACTTCTTGTTAGAAATGCTCTAGGAGGTTTTTAAAAGCAAAAAAAAAAAAAAAAAACCCGTTCGGGAGGGAGGAGGAAAAAAATTTCCACTGGAAAAAATCCTGGCTTGGTCTAGTTTAGAAAAATTCGTGCTTGTATTTTTAATTCCTGAAAAATCTTGTTTCACAAGGGAAAAAAAAAGATTCCACAGTCACATTCCTAAGCAGAGGGATTCCACAGTAAGGTCTCCAGTGACTTTTCAGGTCCTTCAGACCTCTGGAGAAAAATGTAAAAGAGAAACATAAGCCAGGGTTGTTTGTGCAATATGAGCACAAACAAGCTGCAAGCACTCCATCCACTCTTCCCCTCACAGTCAGTTATCTATGTGGCTTCACATGCTCCAACATGGCAGGACTGCTGTTTTCCAAGAATAACCTGTATCTCCATACAACTTTAAAGGGGCCTGCTTTAACCAGTCCTCTCCCAGTATCATATTCAGCCCACCTGTTTCAGGCACATCAATGCTCATACTTAGACCTGAAGTGCAAACAATGGGGACTGCGTTTAGGCAGGGAAGGTTTAAGATCCCAGCTATAATTCCAGGCTGAGGTCCCAAGGCACACACCCTGGATGCCAAATACATGCTGTGCTTTGCCAGTTAGTCTCCACTATTGTTTCTCCCACTCCAACACCAACCTGGGTCTGACAATGACACAGATCAGCTTAATCCTAGCTCCAGAGGCAGGAATAATTTTATCCCCATCTGGAGCAACAATGCAGTGTCACAATCAAAATGTTTTAAGGCATGAAGCAAAGCGCATCACATTCATGGGAAACCACCTAGAGGGTCAGCTGAGGACAGTATTCCCTGCAGCCCAGATTTTGCTTGAATACAAGAACGAGACAAGCCTGTTCCCTTGGAAGACGTGGCAGAAATCAGTTCACGATGGAAGGAAACAAGATCTGACAACACATCATTAAAAATCCACTAACAAGGGGGAATTGCTTTGTTTCTTTTTTTATTGTTTTTAAATATCACTTTTTTTTTCTTTCCAGAAGTCATTATGTCCGACTCCATTAACATTCAGGTAAACAAGTGAAAGAACAACAGATGGGCATGATCTCACAGCACAGGCACAGCCACCGGGAGCAGGGCTTGCCTTTCTTTGCATCAGCTCGACTCCTTGCTCTCCCTCACCCCTGCATCCCCTCCCTCTCTGTACCAGCACGGGGGAGGGCTGGCAGCCACCACAGGACATTCCTGCTTCAAACACAGCACAGAGTCCAAGACAGGACAGAGGAAAGCAGGCAGCTGAGGGATCACAGCACCTGGCCTCCCACCTCGCTCTCAGCCAGGCTTTTCCCCTGACGCTGCGGAGGGGCAGGCAGGGGCAGCAACGGTGGCATTACCAGACCATCCACATAAAGCAGACCAGTCCAGTTCCTGCCCAGATGGCAGCACAGGGCAATCTGGGCAATTTTTGGTCACTTTAGGAGGAGCCCCTCGAGTGTGCACAGTACTGCCACCACGGCCTGCCACCCCCCCTCAGCTGAATTTCAGCACACTCTTTTTTGCAATCCACAGTAGCTTCCCTACAGCTGTGCCCCCCTTCCCTGGAGGGGAGGCACAACTGCACAGCCACTACATCTGGCAAGCAACCTTTTTGCCTTCCCTCAGCATCAGCCCGGATGCATACTCAGCCTGCCTGCAGACCCCCCTCCCAGAGGCTGTAAAAACCCATGCTGTTGAAGCCTGGTTCACAAAGCATCCTGGTGTTAAGGTTAACTGGTTGTAAAATTGCAGCAGTTCATCACACTATGCACACTATGAGAAATGTTTATTAAATTGATTTTTGTTTCATTTCTTTAAAAAAAAAAGGCAGAAAGAAGTTAAACACACTGCTTTGTGGCATGCTCCACAGTATGAAAAAATCCCAAGCATTCAGTTAAGCTGTCAGCAGCTCTGTTTGACCTTTCGATGCAGTCTTTGAACTCAGACCTGGACAGTTGACACTCCTCGTCCCCACCTCAGCTCACAGCCATTTTCTCAGATTCCACTAGCTCCAGGAGGGATGCATCCAAGGAGAAGGAGGGGTTTGTATTTACAGCCTGCAGTTTCATCCTTTTCTTCCCCGGGGGGTGTGGAGAGGAGCAGTACAGGGTGCCGTGTTGCACACACAAAGGCACAGGCATGCAGGAGAGGCGCTGGGGCAGAGCAGGGGTCCTGTCTAGTGGGTTTTCCCCCTTCACCTCGGCCAGCTTTGGGGCTGACCAACTGGCAGAACAGCCCTGTGGCTTTTGGATCCTGAGGGCTTGCAATGGGGCGAGTCCCCTCAGCCCTTCACAGCTCCCTTTCTAGCTTGTGTTAACTCAGGTCCAGCTTCACAGGAGACCCAAGTGGGTAGCTTTTTTCAGAGTTTCTCAACTACTGCACTGTTCTTAAGCCTGATAGTTCCTCTGTGTCCCTGCTCTCTCAGGGCTGATCCCTCCAGCTGAGGACCATTACATCAAGTGTAGGGAGTCAGTTGGTAGCTAAAGAAAAAGCATTGTCCTCTCTCTGCAAACATCCTTCTGTCCCCGCTCCCATGACCCTTCTCTAGCTGTTCTCCTCCTTGAGCACCTTTCCTGCAGCAGCCACAGGAACAGATGGCCCAGGCTCTGGAGCTCTCCACAATGGCAAGCCACCTCTAAAATGAGCCAGAGAGTGAATTGCAGTCCCTGTGGGACACAGTCTGAGCAAGCTTCCTGCTCTTCCTCCCCTGAGAGCTCTCAGATTACCTCTCCAAGTACCACTTTCTCCCAATTGCTCCTGCCTGGGACAACTCAAACCCTTAAAGTACACTGTCTGAGGACACACCTGACCTGCATCGAGACCCAGTCTGTCTTCAAACAGAGCTCCAGCTATGTTCACAGCATCAACTGAACACTGAACAATATCAAAAATACGGTATAAGGAAAAGAAAACAGAATTGAAATGCTTAATGGCATATTTATACACATTTACCAACAGTCAACAAAAACGGTGGCAAGTTACACATCCATTCTGTATGCTGACAATCCTGATGCACATAGATGTAAACACACATGCTTGGATGATGCATATACATATGGCCACGTAACAGAGTAGATGACCTGAAGGAGCTACGCTGGGGACCAGGGGAAGGGGTTACCTACTGCAAAACCTCGTCTCATTCTCAATGTACACAACATGGACATTCAGGGCAGTGTTGCTTTAAGGCTATTTCTAAGGCTGAATCTTTTCTTGTCCAACCCCTCAATATGAAGATCTGTGGAAGCACTTCCTCCTCTTTACCCAGCACAACTTGATATATATATATTTATATATATTTACCTATATACTTTTTAAAGGCCCTATATACTAAAAGGCAGGAAGAGGAAAGGGGGGAGTAGAAGGGGAGAAAAACTTCTGATTGGATCAGTTTTCCCCAGTGCAGGAATCTTCTATCCTGTAGTGGCAACAGCCATGACAGCCACATGCAGTGGACAAGGTACTAGTTTAAAATGATTGACAATCACAGGTCTCCCTCCCTATCACATCTGAAGCTGTTTGTTGTGACAAAGGGGGAGAGTGAAGTACTTCAAGAGACAGAAATACTCCTGAAGTGGGGAAAGTGATCACTAATTTAAACTCCTCCCCTCACCTGCTTCAAGGTGGCAAAAGAGCTGAGAGATACTATAATTTCCAGCTCAAGTGCCTGTACGGCTAAGGAAAAGGCTTTGCTTAAAAATATATATCTATAGAACTATACATATAGATCATCTTTTTAGTGACACTCTGATTTTATTACATAGCTCCTGGGTCACTCTCCTCCTCTATCTACATGGTAACAGAGTGGCATATAAAAGAAGCCACAGACATCAAAGTGATAACCAAAGTTACCAGATCACAAGAACATGTTTCAACTGGTGCAATCTAGCATGCTAAATTACCTTGATTTTATAAGCTGATCTCCTGTTAATATAACTGGAAGGTCTTAAAAATAACCTTTTTTTTTCATAATCAGATAATGTCAATTTCTCAGCAATATTACAGTGTGTGACAATATGCTATAATGAAGTATAATTCTACTGAACAAGAGAGTGATGCAAAGATGAAATTTTAAGCATGTATGCATATGGCTGGGAACGCGCAAGTGTCATCCTGCAGTACATAAAAGCAGGATTTCTAAAGTCAAGGACATTTTTTTAATGTTTTCTTCTTTTTCCAATATCATTTCTCTGTAAGCATTAGCTTAACAGTGGAAACTTGGTATAGAACTAGATTCTCCTTGAAACATATGTTGATAATGAAACACTGAAGGACATTAAAAAAGTCATTTAATTTTCAGTTTGTTATATTTGAAAAACTGGGACTAAAATTCACCCCCAGCCTCTGACCTTTTAATGTAGCGAATCAATGGAAATGAGCCAATTTATAAAGTTATAGCCCCAAGAAAAACAAAACAAAACAAAACAAAACAAAAAGCCCAACACAAAACCAAAAACCATTTTTATTCTTTAGAGAATAAAAAAGTTTCAGCATGACTTCTGTTAAGGACTGACCTACTGATGGAAGCAGGCTGGAGAGGAACAATGCCTGTGTTTCCCCTGGGATACATCACACCCAGGTGACAGAGGCTCTATCCTTTCCCCTCCTCTCCCCCAAGCTTTGGGCAGTCAGCCAGGCTTCCCTACGGACAGCTTGGAAACACCAGGGAGCTGGGGTGACGGTTGGAAAAGATGAGTACAAATTAACAAAAATACTAGATTCTGCTTCAGCATCCAATTAAAAAAGTTGGTAAAACCAAGGCAAAGTTTTCTGAGACCAGGCTGCAGCTTTCTCCTCCATACATCTTCCACCAAACGTTACTTCTGAGTTACTGGGGGTGGGGAAGGGGGAGGAAGGACTTGATCTCCTGCTCAGCAGCCTTCCCATCACACAAAACTGATGTGTAACTAACTCAGCCACAAAGATACGGGAAAGTTTTATTTATTAAAAAAAAAAAANTAAAAATTATAAGTACTGTATGGTAATATTGGAAGCATTTATATACATAATTTTCTTTGTCTGTTGTTGAAATGTCTCCTGGTCACTCGGTGGCACTTGGGGTCCCCTCTAGCGCCGTCTGCCCTGCTCCCCCCTTCCCCTGCCCGGCTCTCACGGCTCAGTAGACGGAGCTGTTCCTTATCCCACAGCACAGCACCATGCTCAGGATCATCTCAAAGATCTGTTGAGAGACACAGGGGCACCAGTGAGGCAACAACCAGCACAATGCAGCAGCTCCCCTCATCCCGAGGTCCCCCACTCCACATGAACACTCTCATGCCAGAGGTAAGGGCAGGGATGCTATGTCTTTGCTGCTGTTTTCATATGGAGTTGGCCAATCTGAGATAAGGCGCTGGTCTCCTGTCTCTTGCTGGCAGCAGTGGTGATACCTTAGAAGCTTTTTTGCTGCCAGCTACACAGCAAAGGCCTCAAGATCCCTCCAGCACTACAGCCCAGCCTTTGCACAGATGCCATGTTACATCCCCCATAGCACCCACCCCTCACTAGGGAGCAAACCCAGCATGACAAAGCAAGAAAATCGCTTCCCACTACAGACCCCAGTGACAAAACATGGCAGCCTGCAGAAGAAATGGTTTTGGAGGCAGTGAGGAGGTTTCAGTGGTGCTCTGCCCTTCCAGCTGAGCTTGCCAGGTGCCTCCCCTAACATCCCGACTCTCCAGAGAGATGATGAAGCCCTTGGTCTCGGCATATTCCAGAGCTCTGGTGTGCATAGGGTTGGTGTTGCATGCAGAGTTGAGGGGCACCCGGAGGAGAGGGATAGATCCAGCCCAGCTGGAAGAGCACCAGGGTGCCCTGAGGTGGCTTTTCCCTGTCCTACCAGGCTGTCACACTTACCATGATCACAGCAACGACGACGGCAGCGATACCAATCAGGTAGAGCTTCCCGGAGAAGAGCTCATCAATTTTTTTGTGGCAGTTCGTGTTCTGAGGCAGAGAAGCACACCAGTCAGCCTGCATTCCCCTCACCTGCCCCTGGCACCCAGAAAGGCAGGTCATCTTCCCCTTGCTCCTGTTTATATCCCCAGGGCTTCCAACCAGACTTCAGCCCTCTGCACCTGTCAGTCCTCTCAAGCAGGAACAGCAAAGGAAGAACCAAATGGAAACCTTCAACAGCCTTCTACACCACCTCAAATAAACGAAATCTCTACCCTTTATCTATTTCCCAATAAATCCCTGAATTTCCTTGGCAGTCAAGGTTTCCTGAAGCATTCCTGTGCCTACCTCAAAAAAGCTTTTCAGGGAGTCCTTTCGGCAGAGGTCATCCCTCCACACAGGAGTGAAAGTCGCTGTTACGATATCAGAACCACAGCAGTCCAGCTACACGGAGAGAGGGAAAAAGAAACAATGGAAAGCCAACATCAGCAGGCAGCAAACACTTATGCAATGCTCGCCCCACTGTTACACGTTCTTGAAGCCACCCAAGACTGAGGAGTCACCTTGGATGGGGAAACAAAGGTGGGGAATAAGTCACCGAACTAACTTTTTTGTTTCCATGCAATGCAGCTGCTTCCTACAATAGTCCCCGACAGATCTGGCATAGGTATCCTAGAGGAGAGTGAACCCAGCTCTCTCCAGAGATTTTGTTTCCTGCTGAATGGACCAAGTATCAGGACTAATTCCTCAGAACTACATTCTTCTTCCATTGAATTTTACTTAAATCAGGGGTGCTAAGGTAAATGAAAGGCAACTTAATCAGAGCTTGGTCCCGACCTCCCAGCACCGTGTGATGGAGAAGATATTGAAGAGAGCACAACTCTGCTTCTTAACATCTAAGAACAGCAAACCTGATAGGCTAAGACCTGCACGTAAGATCCTCTGCTTTAGACTCTGCTCTTCCCACCCATTTTCCTGACCTCTGTTCTTAATTCTCCAGCACAACCACCACCATCTCACCGTTTCATGAAAGGTCTTCACTACAGCTTTGGCGTTGTTTGCATCTGATTCTCCCATGAGTGCCTGTTGAAGCGCTTGATCGTAGAACTGCTTCACGTCTTTGGCTATCTAGGAAAGACACAGGAAAAACCCCCTTTCAGCCAGAGGAGGAAGAAACCTATCCAGCAGATGTGCCTGAAAGACAGGTTCCCTCTAATGGCACTTGCAGTGAGATGAGCAGTTTTTAAATAGATTTGGACCCTACTTGTTTGCACAGGTACATGAAAAAAAGGCCTGTCTTTCACAGGGCTCAAGCCTCTCCATCTGTAGCAAATATTAAGAACAGCAGCCAGCTGATTCCAGCCAACACTATCCAAGGGCTCCATGGGCTCTGTCTAAGAGATAAAGACAGCCAAGGCCTGGAGGGTGAGCCACAAGATTTGAGATAGCCTTCAGCCCACGTGGATGTGCTGCTGGGCTTGGGAATGCAGAAACAGCTCATTTTGAACCACACACAGACAAAGCAGGCAGACAACACATTTCCCACTGAGGCTGCAGAGGCTGGAGATGCTGGAAAAGCCAGGAGGAGGTGGAGGGCACAGGCAAGGCAGTCTGTAAATATGGGCACCTCAGCTTCCTGAACGACTCAGAGGGGATGGCAAGAATTTGGGAGACACACTAAGGCCTCGTTTGGGTCAGGAAGCTTAGGTGTATTTAGATGGATATAAAACCCTGTCTGGGTCCCTATGGACATTGCTGTCCCACAAGTGGTTATGTAAGACACCTTATCCATACTCTAACCCTGCCACCTGGCTGGTGAACTGCAGCCACCCATGAGGGCCTGCTCCACAGTGTAAAAATCTCCTAACTTGCAGGGGAACTGGCCTTGTGATTTGAGACAGAGAGAGATGAAAGACCGGCATGCAAGAGAAGCAAAAGATAAACATAAAAGCAAGAAAGGGAAAATGCTTTCTTAGAACATCTGCTCTTGGCAGCACAGGCTGGATTAGCATACGAAAAAAGAAACTGCAGCAAGATGATGCATGATTTCAATCAATTATCCCAGAATTCCTTCATCATTACTCAAAAAACTTTGCTTTGGAGGATGATATTCTCCATTCAAACTATTTGATTCTGGTACATAAAAATAAAATGAAAAAATTAAAAATCCTGTTTATTGCCTCCCCATTCTGAATCTAAAGCATCTCCAAGAAGGCAGGCTGAGGGAGAGACTGCCTTCAGCTTTGTGGAAAAGTATCCCTTCTGGAAGCATCCCTCGGTGGCTGGGATCATTCAGTGCTTCCCTCCCAGCCTGTGCTGCTCTCAACTAAGGCAGGGAGAAGGAAGCCTGCCTTGTGAGAAGAAACTTCAAAATAGGCCATTCATCATCAAGGCTGCAAAACTAGCTGATGCCAACACACTGCCATGCTTCATTTTAAGCTACAAAATTAATTTTAGGGACTGAGGTCATCACTTCTGTACTGGGATAATCCTACATTTCTCAGCTTTATGCTCTGGTGGCCATGCACTTTCTCCCCAGGATGAGACACAACAGCCGTGGGGTCCCTCCTTACTCAGCCTTCACTTTTTTTTGCTGTCAGTTGCAGTTGCACATCTTGGACTCTTCAGGATTCACAAACTAACATCTGCAGGAGGCACAGCCCCACTGCAAAGGTTAATTAGTTCTCTAAAGTTGCTAGGAAACAGCACCCTGCCTGCATAATAATATGTTTAGCCACAGAAGAGTTTATTCCAGTGAAGTCATGCTGTCTCCTGAATGACTACAAGGATGTTCCCATTCAGGACGAGCCTGTGAGCCATTGCCCACATGCATGTGAGAGCTGAGCAGGCCAGCACCTACTTACACAGCTGGCTTACATCTCTTAGTAAAGTAAACACATTTCCTACTCTGCCAGAGAGTCTAACCTTGGCTTTGAGCACAAGCAGTCCCCTTCTCTCCTCCAAACCCCTGAGGCCCAGTGATCAACACCCAGCCTTGGTTCGGCACAGCTGTGGTTCCCATACACGGGCAGTTGTGCATTTCGAGACCAAACCTGTGTGTGTGTGAGCACGTGTGACTGTAGTGAAGGGAAGGTGAGCAGAAACAGAAGTTGAAAAGCTGCAATTTTCAGTTCCACCCTTCAGTTCAGCTCCTCCAGCCAGGAAACCTTATCTGAGCAGTCCCTAGCAGGGTGTTGGGACAGACAAAGGACTTGCACCCCTCATTTGTGCACGGCATATGGATCACAGCAAGCCCAGTGCTGGCAGACAAACGGCCTGAAGCAGGTTATATGATACTGGGGAAGAGCAGGAAGCACCAAGCAATCCCATGAACACAGGCTCTCCCTGTACGGTGCTCCCTCCCTTTGGCACTACGTGGCTGGATTTGCTCTCTGCTCCCTGGCACCAAGGACGTGCAGATGGGCTTTCCTTCACAGCTTCACGCACGGATCGACCCCCTCTGTGACTGACAGCAAGGCAGCACGGAGGAGACCCAGGCGAGACAGGCTATTTTTATTCGAGACATTGCACTGCATATCCTCAGGGGCAGCTGCTACCGTCAAGTGCTCACAGTTAAAGTTCATCAGCCCGGCCAAGAGTAGTGAGGTGGCCTGCCCAGGTCCCACCGCTAATCCAAGCCCCCGTTACTCAGTCTGGGAGCAGTCTGTCAGCAAAATGGCTCATGCTGGGGTCTGCTGTGGTTCTGCCCCAGCCTCCCAGTCCCACAAACACAGATTTTAGAGTCATCTTACTTGGTCTTTGTTGACAAAACCCCAAATTCCAGCTGCAACTTCGCAGGCAAACAGGATCACCAGGCATGTGAAGAACTGCAAAGATAAATCGAGAGAGGGATCTTTACCATATCTGCAGCAATTAGGTGGGGAGAGGTGTGGAGCAGCACTTCTACTGACAAATCAGAGCAAGGTGTCATCTGACTTCACTTTCTCTCTCTTACATGCACTGAGCCCAAAAACATTTTCCTGTAATTCATCACATGCCACCCCGTGCCCAGACTTCCCACTAGGACTGTTGAGCAGGGATTAGCAAAACCTTTCCCACAAAGGGGCTGGCAGGGATGAAGATGCCCTGTGCACCACAAGACACATTGTTCCTCTCCAGGCAAGGCTTCTTCCTGCTCCGCCACAAACACTCCGAGTACTGGAATTGCCAGAGCAGGGTTAAAAGCAATTTTCAGCTGCTGAGGAGCTGGGGGTGTCAGGGTGTGATTTATGGCCAGCTCTCTGGCATCTACAGCCCTGCAAGGCTACTGCAGTTTTTTGCATAAATACTAATGCTGACGTTTTCCCACAGTCCCACCCTGTTTGTGCAATTCCAGCAGTCCTCCCTGCCATCCCCTCTTTTTGTTCAGATTGCAGGAACACGTTGTGATGGTTGGTCTGTTGGACAGGGAGTGGGAAGCTGGAATACATCAGGGTCACATGAGAAGGCACAAGGGGCATGCTCCACATGCAGCCAACATCACCTCTGTGACAACATCACTCAGTGACTTCTTCCTGGGAAAAGCCCCAAAGTGGGAGAAGTTACCATGGAAGTCAAGAAGCAAAAGAGGAGAATGCAGTCAAGGAAAGTCAAAATTACAGTATAGGGTGGGAAAACAGACCCTGGGTCCTGAGCAGTCTCTGTTCAAAACACATTCAGGACATTTTCTCCAACAACAGAGGAAGCAGAAGTTTCCAAAATCATGCCATGACATTGCTCTCACATGCAAACGCCAAGGGTTATCAGCAAAATGGAAACATAACCCTCAACCTGAGAGCAGGAAAGGACTTCCAACATCCTTGTCTAGTTCCTGAACAATCAACTCTTATGTAAACACCTATCTATCCCTGACTCTGTAGGAACATCTTTGGAGGACTAGGTCCCACATCCTCCCCAAGGACTCACATCACCCTAAATTCTGGGTGCAATGGCACTGTAAGTCTGGTTAAGCACTAGTGCTCACTCTTGCAGTGGTTACCCTGCAGTGAAGGATGGTTTGTTTATCCCACATTTGGGGGTACAACTTCCTGCAGACTCGCTTCTTCTGTAAGGTGGCTGCAGAACACCAGGAGATGCAGTTTGGTGTTACAGGACATAGTGATGTTCCTGGCCAGGCAGCTGGCTGTGTCCCAGCCCCTTTCCAGGGAGCAGAGCCTGCTCCAGGCCAAGTGGCTCCCTCTTGTCTTCCTTAGGCCTTACTGCTCAGCTTCCATGCTGCCTTTGGCACAGGATTTTGATAGCATGGAGCTTCCTGGTACTTTTCCTTTTTGCAGTAAGCCCAGAGTCACTCTCTCAGCTAGGGGCAGGAAAGGGGAACGTGGCTGCTTCCCTGAAACACCCTGAGGACGCTGCCTGGAAATGTCCTTGGAACACAGTGGGAGCCTTGGCCAGTGGAAAGTGTCCTCATGGGGCGTCTCCAGACTTTTCTTGGCATGCCAAGGTGTGAGCAAACACGGGCAGTGCACAGCAGCTAGAGCTGCTAATTTCAGCCAGAGCAGCCGGCTTCCCTGTCAGACCTCAGGCACCTTGTACCATCTGCCCTTCTAATCCTTTTTCTAACTTCAGGAGGGACTGAGGGGTAATTCAGGGTTTGCAATCACTTGCATTAACAAAACAAAAATCCAAAGCTGCCAGACTGTGCTCCAACAACCCCTCAGATTTGTGTGCAGGCTCCTCATATTCCCAGCAGCCAGGATAATGGCTGCAAACTCCTACTGGAGCTCCCATCCACTACGTTCAGAAGTGCTTTATTAACACTAGGGAAAAGCAGGAACCAGAGGTGAAGTCATCTGCAAAAGTGAGGGAGAGCAGCTCCATGTCCCTCTGTCCAGCTGAGCCCACACCCATGAGTTGCTACACCACCACCAAGAATCCTCCAGCCCAATGAAGCCAAGTGCTGGAAAGTCATTTGAATAAAAAAAAAAAAAATTACAAAATTATGTTTTACCCTTCCAGTTTTATTTTTTATGCATCAAGTTTAAACTGAACCACATGTGAGAACTTGCTTTAAATAAATGGGTCTCCCTTGCTCCCAAGGTAAAGGCTTTTGGTGTGGCTACAGTTTATCCAATTAAGCTCATCCTGTGCCAGGAATCCTGAGCTGCTGCCTCACATCAAGGACGCTTGTAGCACTTCAGTAATGGATTTTCCAGGATGTACCTAGATGTTCTCACTAAGAAATTATGGAAAGTCTTTGCTGTTTCCTTGTCCAAACAGATAAAAATAGTAGATGATTCCTTAAAAGAACCAGAATTGCTACAGGCAGCCTTGAAATGGAGTGAGAGGAGATGCTGTAGGGGACACTAGGTAAGAAAGAGGGTTTAGTGGGTGCTTGGTAAGACAGCCAGACCATGGGAGGAATAAAAGTAAGGTGAGAGTTCACATATAACAGAGAAAGAGTCTCTAAGAATGCTGCTGATCTCACCCCTTCTGCCCTGCAGCCAGGCACAGGCAGGACATTGCAGCACACCTGCCAGCTCAGCCAGAGCTCCACAGCCTGGGCAGAGACGCCCTCAGCCACACAGCACTGCCTTGCTTCTTGCAAAGGTCACCTAGTTCCCACCTATGTGCACACACATCCTCCCAGCCCTGCCTGTTGGAAAAGACCCCAGCAAGGGGAGCACAGCCACATGCCATCCAGCAGGGAGATCAGGGTTCCAAGCAACTTCCAAAGCTCTGTGTCTCTTACCGTTCCCAGAAGACACTGAGACTCCTGAATAGCGCCGTAGCATCCCAGGAATCCCACAAACATCATGACAGCTCCAACTGCAATCAGGATGTAGATTCCTGCAAGGCAGAGTGAGAGGCAGACACGTTACTGCAGAGCTTTGTCCAGCAGCATCCTCATTCCTGGCTGGACATTCTGGCTCCTTGGGTGGATATAACTATGGATGTGCAGAATTAAGGCTGAGGAGGTGTGAGTAGAGGTGGCAGCACAAACAGTAGAACACAACGTACACGAGTTGGGTCTCAAATTGTTTGAAGCTGCCCAACACCAAAGCTTTAATAACTCCATCACCTCTGAAATCAGGAAATGATGAGAGAAGCACTAGGCAGAGGATGTAGGAGGCAAGACAAGGCCTCTACAGCATCCTCAGAGCTGTAGCACTGAGTTCCCCTGGCATGCTGTTTTAAATATTTAAGCAGAGATGAAAATGATTAGTTAGCATATCTTGTAAAATAAACAGCAAAGCACATGGTTTATTTATATTAAACATCATACAAATATTTATCTGGCTAACATTTTAAAGGCAGATGAATGACAAAACCAAGGGGGAAGTACTGCTTAAGCATCTCACTTAATAAAATCTGGTGGTTTTTTTGTTATAAGTTCTTCCACAGAGAAGACAATATTTTTTTACTTTAACTTATTGAATTTGCACAGGCAACTTGCACCATAACTAGTTCAAAGCTTGAAATGAGGCATCGGGAGTGGTTCAGACAGCAGAGGAATAAAAGTTTATTCATTCAGGAAACAAGAGCTTAGCTCAAGGCTCAAGTCTGCTGCCGTGAATAATCACCATGGTCTCACCAACCACGAGACTGGTGAAGCCATAGTGATTACTCAGCCAAACACTACCAGCTCAGTTCAGTTTGATACAGCTTTCTCCTGGTGTATATCCTTTATATCCCTTATCCCTTAGTGCATTTTTGGTTAACTGATTTTCTCAAGTATTGTGGTTCTACTACTCTCTAAGTGAATCCTATTCCCCATTCAAAAGCAATTTGATACATGTGGAAAATGACATATCAGATAAGACTGCAGTCACTATTTCTAATGGACAGTGAGGAAAAAAAAAAATTATGATGGGGATAAAAGAACATGGGGCATCCCAGCATCCCAGAGGTTAACAGCAACACAGTGAATCTTACTAGTGGTTGGGAGTCACATCCCTTCAATGAAATGTTTTCTTCTGCTATGAGTGAAAATGTTTTATTGTTATTAATCAGACTGTCAGCTCTCCTTTAGGAACAACCCTAACATAAACAGAGCTTGAGATTAAAACTGTTTGTACCTGCCTGTGATGTTTAAAGTTTTTCTAATCTCTGTAGCTCTTAAACAATTTTCTGATAATTAAAGTGCAAAGTCTAAAGGCCATGCACTGACAGCAGAGTCAAGCCAAGTGAACCCTTGTCTAAAACACCAAATACACAATAACGGTTTCCACTTGTTTACCATTCCCTTACAGATTCTTTAAACTTGGGAAAGGCTGGAGTTTGGCTCCTGCTTCTTCCCTCTTTGAAACAAAAATCACCACCTTGCCAAGAGCACAAGCACCGACGCAAGGGCTGCCTTGGCGGGAGGCGGCGGCGGCGGAAGCGCCGCTCCAGCGGCTCCGGCGCTGGGACTCTCCGGTGTTTCTCAGCAGCATGGTGCTCACTCTATTTTTAGGCCCTGCAGGAGGGAGGAAGCCAGCTGCAGGGGAAGTGCCACAATGGAGCACGCTGACCCCGCAGGAAGCCCCTCTTCACAGAGCCTGACGGGAGCTGTGGCCGGAGACACCGACATCCTTGCGGCAACGCTGTCAGCAAACAGGGCCGGAGGCGCGAGTTTGCACCTCCTGGTGTGCTCTGAGGGGGCTTCAGCAAAGCCGTGAAAACCCAACAGGCAAAAAGCTCCCCACGCCGAGATGAGACACCTCCTTAGGCAAAGGCGTGCAAAGAAAGGAAAAACAAGGAAAAGAGACCTCCCAGGAGAGATTCTTGGAAAGGACAGGCCAGCAGCTAAAGTTCTGTGGGCCTGCCTGGAGTGGAAGGAGGTGATTTTGTCCCAATGGCTGGAGATGACAGGAGGTGGAGCAGCTGTGGCAGCTGGGCAGGGAGACAGTGTGGCAAGCAGTGGGCTGGGCTGTGTCTTGGACAGAGGGGCCTAAAAGGGCTTGGAGGTGGTGGGAAGGCATTAATAAACCCTGTACAATGAAGGCTGTCTGCTGGACACCTGCCAAGTCCCAGAGAGACTGATGGAGACTGTCAGATGCTGCATAACTGCTGTCTCACAAAGAACAACATACCAACAGTGGTGTCCCAAAAAAAGGTCTGCTTGCTGTCATCAGAAGCTGCTAACGCCCAAGAACCAGTCCTCACCACTCCAGCTTGTACCAGTGAAACTGCTGGTTTGGGTTTTAAACCTGAATCATGTCAGATTTTTCTATTTTAAGCACTGGGTAGTTCAAGAGAACAGTCTTCATCACAAGTCAGAAAATCAACTTGCCTCATCTCTGAGTGCAGCAGTTTCTGACTTCTTCTCCCATTAGGACAGTAGAGAGAAGACAAAGCTGAGTTAGGGGCACATCATTTCCACATCTGACAAGTCACTATTCATGCTAACCACCCCAGTATATGGGTAACAAGTAGATGAAGCACATTTGGAGACCAAGCAGCACGATGCTGGGACCCCAACAACCAGGTCACCAGAGACAGAAGGCTTTATTCTCAGTTTTTTTAAAAAATAAACACTGAAGGCACCTTTTAGGCTGAACAAATATCGCCAGGACATCACAGTCATAGAGCAGCTCAGGTTGAAGGGACCTCAAATGATCACCTGGTCCAACCTTTCATGAGAATGGGAACCTTATGTAAGACTATGCAGAACCCTGCCCAACTATATCTTGAAAACCTCCAGTGTAAGGGACTCTATCGTGTCCCTGGAGAGGTTTTTCCAGTGAATCATTGCTCTTACTGTAAAAAATGTTTTTCTGATCTCGAGATCATCAGGAAAACACAGGACCCACTTGTAGTTAGGAAAGTTTTGCTCTGAAAATTAGGAAATGAAAGCCCAGTGAAACCCTCAACTTGATGGAGGAGGCTAAGAGGAAACACAGACATTTGCTGTTTTAGAGAAGTTTCCCAGTGACCTCTGTACTTGCTTCTTGCTGGGATTTCTGGCACCTTCAAAAAAACAAAACCAATCCTGAGCTGCTGAACTCCTACCCCAGGCGGGCTGTGCAGACCTTGGACTGTAAAGTGAGGTCCCGACTTCCCACTTCTCTCCCTGCTCTCACTTCACCAGCTCCTCATTAGAGCCAGCACTGCTATCAAGTGAGGAAACAGCAAGAAGGAAAGGGGGGAAGGGAAGAAGATGTGCACCACGTGTGGTTTCCTGACCGGAGCCCAGTGGATGCGACCGGTGCGACGGGAGCAGCAGGAACAAACAGCCAGGTGGGGGAGAGGGCAGCAAGGGCTGGCCCGAGCTCGGCAAACCACAAAAATACCCTGGAAGGCTTCTGGAATAAAGGCCAGCTTCATTCCCAGGCACAAACAAGCGGCTGTTATGGAGTTGCCTTTTGTTAGTGAGGGCCAGAGCACGACAGGCTCTCCTGGGAGGCAGCAGAGCAGGACTCTGTGCCGGAGTTTATTTAAAAACAAGCACAGAATATTTACTGCAACAATAGCATCTTGTATGAGGAATGCCAGCGGTGCTTCTCCACAGAAACGCCACGCTGAAGGCTGAGAAAGCAAAGGAAGGCAATCCAAGTGCCCAACCACGTGCTTTGAATGGTGTTTGTTTTCCCACACCCATCCTTTCCCTCAAGGAACGGAGCTGGTGGCAGGGGGTCTCTACTTGCAGACTGGGTGCCAGGCAGCTGGGGACCTATTTCACAGCAATCACGGTGCAGACTGGAACGACCAAGCCCTTTTCCCAGAAAGCAGCCTGACACATCTTAGCTTTCATTCCTGGCACACAGGGACGATGACGCCTAGTGTGGTTTTGGGTTCCGTGTCTGTGAGTAAGGCACCTGTCATCCCCATCCTGAATGGCACATTATCCTCCTCAAAAGTCAGAGGAAACTCCTCACAAGTCTCCCCCTCCTCTGTGTAAGCATCAGAGGCTGGTTAACCCTTAAAATCCTCTCCTAGGTGAGGAATTCTTGACTGAAATGGTAGTTGCTCCTTCAGGGCTCCACCCAAACTGGCACAATTTAGCATGAGCAAGGCTCCATCTGCCTTTCACATGCCACTTCCCAGCTCATTTTTACTGCAGCTTTCTCGGGGGTTTTACAACAAGCAGCGCTGTTTGCTGTAAACAAAAAGTAAAATGAGAGAGGTATAAACTGCAATCTGCAGTGCCTACAGCCATGCTGCCCCATTCCCACCGCAGCAGAACAGAACCCTGGGAACAGCTGGAGCTGCTGCAACAGGTATACTGAGCAAAGCAGGTACAGGTGTTCATGGTACCAAGGCACCTCCCCATCCTTCAGCAGCACTACACAGTGATTTCTAACCCTTATGGCACAGTTCTCTGAAAAGGCAGCAGCGAGAAAAATTGCTACAACTGCCACACATAACCAGCCACACACCAAAGCAAGCTGTGAGCCTCAGGACCGGTATCTTGGAGCTGGAGAAGTCAGAGGAGTGGTGCTAATACTGCTTGGAGTCCTCTATCTCCTCTTGAGATGGAGCCTTAGAGCAGAAAGCTTTAGGAGAGAGTCCAACCACTCTTTTGCTTCACCTCTTCCTCTGAATTCAAAGCAGGAGCTCAGGAACCATGATATGACCTCCTCCCTCAAGAGCATCAGGATGTGATGATCAGAAAAAGCAGCAGCAGTGAACCAAATACCATTCCCCTTTCCCCAGTACAACCAGGGCATGTGCTGCTCTGGGCCGCAGGGATCTCCTAAAGCTTTAGGAAAGCCCCTAAACATCAGAGCCAGGGAACTGATAGTAATTGAGCACTTCTCTTGGTTTGGTCCTAGGTGGGAAAGGGAAAAACAGCAGGCAATAGGCCAGCTTAGCTCCCAGCTGAAGCAGAAGATGCCTCAATGGAGGGCCCTTTACCTGCAGGCCAGGTAGGAAGAAGGATGCTCAGTTCTGGGAGCAGGGAAGGGAGGAAAAAAGGCAGTATTCAGGGTCAGTACTTGTTTTGGCAATAAAGCAGCATAGCTGGTGCCTGCAGGGTTGTAAAACCCATGTCCTGTCCCTGCTGAGAAGTAAAGAAAACACGAAGAAATAAACAGTCTTAAAAAAAGGACAAAATGATGAAAAAACAAATAAAAGGAGGAACAAGCACAGGAGCATCCCTCTAAAACAAGCAGGGAGCAGACCAGCCCTGGATAACTCTCCTCCCATGCCCCACCATAAACATCAGAAATGCTGTGCAGCTCCAGGCATGGGCATTCCTGGACAGCACTCTACTTCTCCCTTCATTGCAATCCTTTCCCAGCATCTTTAACTAATTAGGCTAAATGGAAGCCAGCCATTGCCCTCAGGTCACCATGGCAATGTTTCCAAAAGACAAAAAAGAAATCAAACAAGAAATGCCCCCCCAGCATGACACCATGCTTCCTGGGAAGGCCAGGCAGCTCTCCAAGCTGTGCCTGCCCTCCCCATGGGATGGGCTTTAAAAAAGGGCTGAGAGGAGAGGAAAGAGATGTTTATTCTCCCAACGGGCTCCTGCGGGGAGACTGCAAATCCAAGAGTTTTGCAAGACTCTGAGGAAAGGAGGGAGGCTTCAGTGCCACCCTGCTGGTGCTCATAGCCTGGAGATGCTGAACATCACTGGGCTCATCACCACTGCTGCTGCAGGGAAGGGTGGGACCATCAGACAATGGCAGGGAGACTCCTTCCTACCCCACACCACCCATCGTGGGAGAATACCCTTCCCTGTAGTCAAAGAAATGACCATGATGTTCTTCCTTGCAGCTTGGGGGCAAGATACAGGCAGGGAGTGGAAAGTCCCTCCAGGACAGGGTTGAGGCAGGAAAAAGATGGCTGTGTGAGCCAGCCAGCAAAGGAGGGTCTCCCAGACATTCTTGTCCAGTTGCCTGGTGGAATTGGCCCAGCAGAGCTGGCAATGCTTTCTTCAAAGTGGGGTGAGAGAGAGGGGGGCTGGAAAAAGAGAGGGTTTGCTGGAAGACGACAAGTGGGAAGCCCCTCCATTCCTCTCCACCCCCTTTCCCAAGGAAAACATTGCTGCTCTGTAGCTGCTAATGACTTCCAGATGGAGCAACAGGGTCACAAAGCATGGGGAGCTCTCACGGGGAGATGAAAGCCTGGACATGCTGCCCTCATCTTCAGGAACAAGGAAAGAAGAAGCCACAAGCACCTACACCTCTGTCAGAAAAACAAAGGGGTGTGGGGAAAGCCCCAAAGAATGTCCTCGTGTGCACATACTTGTACTCAGATCCACTCCACACAGATACCACAGTCAGGTTTCTTCTCCTCTGCCTACCCAGGAAACACTGGAAGGAGACTGGAGTTTTGTAAAGTCAGCACACCTGCAAAAGCTGTCAGGAAGTCCATGGCACATCTCCAGGACTGGGATGGACAATGGTGGCACAGCACAGGAGAGGCAGGCTGGAATATGCTGGCTCATCCTCTGCAGCCCCAGCCTACTGCTCCTCTGGGCATTTCTGTGTGCCCTGGGGCCTCACCCACAAGCAGAGCACAAATCCCACTGGAGGATTCCTTGTAGGCTTTGCATGCTTCAAACACGGTGCAGGTTTTCTAAGGAAAACTGTCAAAGCTACAGGTTTAAACAGCTCTAAAGAGCAAGGAGCCACCTCTGGCACAGGTCCAGGGCAGCAAAGCCTATGGGAAGGGACAAAGGAAAAGGACAACTACATTAGTTGTAGTTGGATAGATCTGAACCTAAAATAACCTGATGGTAGCAATGTATTTTTAAAGTCATAAGCAGTTGTAGTCTGCAGAGTAAATGAAGCACAGGGGTTGGTCATGACCAAGGTAGAATGAATTACAATTAAATGGAAATTAAATGGAAATGCAATGAAATAACATCTTGCTTTCTTAATAGAAAGTGAATTCTGTGATAAGAATACAAAAAAAAAAAAAAAAAAAAGAAAGTACCATCAGATTCATAGTGTAAGCCAGAAAGGAAAGTACTAAAAAAGTGTTTTTCCTTAAAACTACTATTTTAAAAAGAGTTCCAGTATTATTGAAGGAGTTGATCTGACAGTGATTAGAGGAAAATCCAGAACAAATAAATCTCAGCTTTTGGGGTTTTTTTTTCCTTTAAGAGACTAAATAATTAAATTGTCCTTAACTGTAAGTAAGTTTATTTCCAAGACAGAAAAATGCATGTACTTCTATTTTTAAAAACCCATATACATTATTATTTAAATAATCCATTTTGCTTGGTGTGATTCAAGGCCAAATGCAAACCTTGGTTTCCACTGCCAAGCACGCAAGCCTGGCCACAGCTCATGTGTCTGGTGGAAAAAAGGCACAGGGAGCCTTGACAAAGTAGAGCACAAATGGGTGAGAGAAGAAACCAGTCCTGCACCAGCTGTGTGCATCCACAGGGATCCCTGCAGTGCCTCATGCCAAGACTGAAGGTGGTTTTTCACTGGTTTTTATTACAGAACCTACAGACCAGGAGCCTCAGGCTCTTCCCTAGCCCTTTCACAAGTTTAGCAAAAGATGTGCTGTTGAGTCTAACCCCATGACAATATGGAAGCTTGCACCATCTCTAGAAGATGCCTAACATTTCCAGAGGGATGGGGACAAGTATGGGAGCGTGAAGAGAAACCAAGACCTTCTCATTGCTCATGGTGGGCCCACAGCACTGCTGGCCTCTAGAGCCTTTGCAACACACTGGAGCTCTGCTCAGCCCCCTCTGCAATGAAAACCTCCCTGAAACCCCAGAAATCACTGCTTTTAATCCAAGGCAGTCCTGGAAAGGCTAATTAAGCTAACTTAGCTAAAAAGGTTAATTGAGTTATGGATAGAAGGGACAGCTCCTCCACAACCACTTAGCCAACACAAGTCTGTCTGGGTGATAGGCTGGGATGCTCTGCACTGCTGGCCACATCTGGGACCCCTGGCAAGAGTGGCCAAGGCATCCTCACGAGCTGTAAGGACAATAGGCATACCTGGGGAAAACTCAGATGTCCCCATACCTACCCTATGCACTGCCACTTAGCAGTCCCTCCTCTCTGCAAGGGTCAGATTTCCCTGAGCCCAAGGAAACATCATGACAGGACTTCCAAAATCTTGAGGACACCCATGAAAGCTTGAGAGCAGCTACAGTTCATCTCAGATATGCACTCATTTGTAAGAAACACTTCAAAGCCTCCCTGTGCTTTCTGGCCCATTTATTCTAGACCAGTCTGTGTGAAAAGCAGCTTGTACTTGTTTCCAGGGCAGAAATCATTATCCTGGATTGTATTTGTTCTGAGGAGGGTGGTGAAGACAGTCTGATTCAGCTCTTAAGGAAGCCTGTGTTCCCATTAGCTGATGTCCCTTCCACGCCCCAGCAGCACTCGCAGGGACATTCACTGCCCTGGTCCCAAGCCATTGCTGCCCTCAGCTGTCCCCCACCTGCCTCCCTCAGGCTGTGCCTCCTGACTGGCTTGGGAGCTGGAGCAACACTACCTAGGGAACCCTCCCACCAAGAAAACCCTCTTGCCTTTCTGTTGGGACAGTGACACCCAGGAGGATGGCAGGAAGGCAGCAGTGGCAGCAGCCTCGGTGGCCAAGTTTACTGCACCACTGTATGCCTGTGCAAAACCTCACACCCCTCCCCTGTGCCACCATGCTCCAGGGAGGAGACACTGCCCAGCAGAGGATTTACTAATAAAACATACAAAACCTAGATAGAGGCAAAAGCAAACCCCTTCCTCACCCCAAAAGCTACATGGAAAACCCCACCCCAGCTCAGGACACTTTTGCACTTTTCATCGTGTCTGGCCCTGCTCCCAGGGCCGAGCTAATCAGAGCCACAGGTCGTGTTGCCCTGTCACTTGCTGTGAGCAGCTGGAAGCAGATTTCCTATTTTGGATCTGGCAGGAGAGAGTGAAGGCGAGACCATGCGGCTGCTGTGCTTCACTCCCTGCCGGGCAGCTTGAGGGAAAGCACAGGAAGGGCAGCTGCAGGGACGAGCACCCAGTGATGCTCCCAGCATACAGGCAGCCCAGCAAGGGGCAAGTGTGAAATCCTGGGGTGTGATTTAAGGCAAACAAAAGCTGAGGTTTTTGTTCCTGCCCTCCTCAAAGTATTTCATCCACAGCAGCAATCTCCAGGCATCACATAACCAAATCTTTGAAAGATGTGGAACCTGGCTTTTTCCTCCCACTGTCATCCCACCAAGAAAGGGCAAAAGCAGTAAGTCCAGTGTCACTTGCCTTTTCAAGATCCCCAGGTGCTCTTAAAACCAGTGACACCACAGCACTAACTTATTGTGGAGACATCAGAACTGTTCCAATTTGTACAGGTATCTGCAGAGAGAGACCAGCTCAGCCTTCTACAGGCTCTCACAACACACTGAATCTCAGTTTTGTTGTTTGTTTGGGTTTTTTCGATGGTACTTTACGTGTAGGATCAGTAAATATCTGAGAATTGGTTAACCAGTTGTTAGCAACTTATCAATGCCTCTAGCTATCCTGAAGGATGTTTTCAGCCTTGTGACCAACATCTTCCCAGCCCGCAGACAGACAAAGCATTCCAGACAGAGTGTTATCCAAGAGAAGAAGGATTTTGGTTTCTGAACTTCAAATAAAGCAAGTAAGTGCATATTAGACCATAAGCCAAGCTCAGATGAAGAACAAGTATTTTCCTTTATAGTTATGAAAGCATGGAACTAAGGTGCTCCAGCTATCCCCATCCCTGGTACTACTCGGTTTTTACAGTGCTGAACCAGTTAAAACATTTGTTGGAGCACTGGATCCCCAGCCAAAATGGAAGTGTCAAAAGCCAAGCCTGCAACAAGTGGTTAGGGGATCAGATGGTTTGCATGCCATGCTGAGGAAAAGCCCATGAACAAGGGCCCATTTAATAACCTCCCAAGCCAGCCCGCAAAGACAACTCTCTGCATGCAGTGCCAAAGTGCTGGGGAAGAGAGGTAGTGCTTGTGGGAAAGCCCAGCCCACAGGAGCCCCTTCCCTGGGGCTGGAACGGTGAGCAGGGGAACAGCTGCCTTTGCCCTGGGGTGCTGCTGTGCTGGTCTGGTCTGGGAGTTGAGGACAAGAACTGCTCCTCTCCCCCTGCTCCTGCTGTAGCCTGAAGGATCACGCCTGGTAGGCTGTAACTTCCCTGTTCCCCACAGCTTCTTTCTCTCACTTCCCCATTGCCCTCAAATCCATCATTTTTCCTCTCCCATGACACACAGACCCCCCTGGAAAAACAGCCTTTAACAAACAGCTCCAGCTTTGGGGCAGGGGAAAGGACACAGAAAGAAAGCAGGAGACACCAAATCCCGGCTTTCCTGCTTCCCCTTCTCACTCAGTACACACCCTGTGATGGAAGTTTTCCTCCTTCGACAGTGTTTATTGCTTCCCCCTGTCCTGCAGCGCCGCAGCAAAGCCTGGCTGGCCTTTAAAAGCCTCCTGACAAATCCCGGGACCAGCGCCCTGTGCCAGACACCAAAAAGTGCTTTGCAAAAGAAAAAAAAAAAACCAAAAACAACAGAGCTCTGGAGGCCAAGCCCAAAGAGGTTCCCAAAAAGCACGTTATGTGCATGTGTATGTTGCCTGCCAGAGGAGAAAAAGGAGGGAGTACCAGTTGCAGGAGAGAGGAAAAATGGGGAGGGAGTAGGGGTGGGGGGGTGAAGCAAAAAAATCCCAGCCTTTAGACTCCAGAGGTCTGGCTGGGAGAGGCAGCAACTGAAAAAAAATGTTCTGCTGTTATTACTGCATGGAAATTACAGCTGCCAGAAGGAATCCAGGCCAATCTGTTGCTGAATATAACTTTAAAAAGACAGCCAGCCTCAAATCGTGGGCTGCTCACGGGTGTTGGGAAGTCAGTGTGGTGGTGGGACCCATAGACCTTCTAAACAGCAAAGGCTGAGGACAAAGACAAAATAAAAAAGAGTGGAAGAGTAAAAGATGCTCAACAGGCAGGAAGGAAAGGACTGCCCCATGCTCCAGGTCCCCCAGGTATGGGGAGAAAGTGTTAACTAGGGAGATTACAGTTGTTAGCCCCCCAAACAGAGAGGTCTGGACTAGTTCCTGGAAAGTAGAGAGTTTAACTTCTTATGAGCTCCCTTTTCTGTTTTTAAAAATGAGATCTACAAAGGGGAAATGCTGCAAATAGAGCTCTGGGTGCAAGGCAGGAGAAGAGAGACAGCAAGAGAGAAAAAGCTATATACAGCAGGAGCATCCTCTGGGACAGCCAGGGACAGGGCTCAGGCAGGCTGTTTCATGGGCAAGCAGGGAAGTGCAGAGGAAAACCCTTTCCAGAAAGTAATTTTAGCTACAGGTGAGAACAGGACATCAGATCAGACGATCTTCCCAGCCTCGAGAGCTTGTACGCCAAGCCAGCTCCTGACTGGCAGCCAGCCCCTCCTGCAAGCTGCTCCCCCTTGTCAGTGAGGGAACATTGGAGAAGAGGGGAAAACCAGGGGGTTTCAGCTTCCAGCAAGCCAGCATGCTGTCAAATTAACAAAAATCATGCTAAGCTGAACCGTAGTGCACAGAGGCTCCACCTGCCCCTCCTGGAGAACATGAGTCACACGCTCACCAAGCTCTGCTTTCTACTGCCAGGCACTCTGTCGGCTACTTTTACATCCCTTTGGATAGGAAACAAGACACACTTCCAAGAAGTCCCCCCTCTTCCCAAATGTGCTCTGGAGAAAACCCACTACACCGCAACACGTCTTTTTGCATTTTTAGCTGATGTGGATTTGGACTCTGCACTTGGGCCGCAGCCAACAGTTATCGGAGGCTTTGGCTGGCACAGCAGGGGATATTTTGGCGAGTACAAGGGCAGCGGGAGGTATTTTTATTGTGACCTCCCTGCTGCTCACCTGGAGCTTTCTGCCCTGCTTTTGGGTATGCTGCAGCCCACCCTGGGGCACAACACCCAAGCAGCAACAGCAGCAGCCCCACAGCTACTCACCAACGTAGAAGGTGTTGGGGGCCTGCTTGTCCCCCAGCTGCAGGTACAGGATATTCGTTGTCTGCGAGTCATGGCGCAGCCACAGGGCCACTCCCAGGATGATGCCTCCGGCCAGCTGGGGAGAAAACAGAGGGGAGCAAGGGTTACCCACTGTTCCAGCCACATTGGACCCAGACTGGCAGTTTTCAGCCAGGAGCAGAAGACTTGCTTTTCATCTTCCTGTAAATGTACTTTCTAACCATCATTCCACCCCTGCAACATGCTTCGTGCCCCATAGATCATGAACCGTAGGATCTTCCCTGTTTTATGAGAAGACCCCTCATTCTGGGGATGTGCAAAGCCCTTTCCAGTTCTTGCAAGAGATTTCTTTCCCAAGAGATATTTTTTTATGCTGCTTAAATGGAAGGCTCCGCCTTACCCAAGCAGAAGGACATGTGCCACTAAGGTTTTTAGGAGAGCTTTCCACAGAAGTTAGGATCACCCCCAATTACTTTTTTCCAATGGGGTGTTTGTTATCACCCCATCTCATTTCACTGTGAGGTACAAACAGAAAGGGAGGGAATTTTTCCTCTCTGCCCCCAAGTCTTGCACACACACTACTCCCCATGCAGGATCAGGCTTCCAGTCGAACACACCTGGTGTTCTTCTGGCACACAGGGCTTTCCTTAATGTCCTGATAGAGGAACTGAAGTGGAGCAAGGCCTGGGGTCAGCCCAAGGCACCACCACACCACTTTTGGGGGCCTTGCCCATGATGCCAAACAGCAGAAAAGCAGCGCACCCACACCCACGTGTGCACACCGACACACGCAGGACTGACCCCAGGGCAAGGACAAAAACACTCCAAGTGTGGGAGGAGATGTTCTGTGCATGGGACATCAACTCAGTCACTGGGATATTTCTGTACAAACAATGGGAAGTTTTATGACTGACTTCCTCACCATTTTCTCTTTCAGGGAGGGGCTGGGAATGGCAGCAGAAGATGGGAGCAGATACGGGCCACTACAGCAGGGAAGGTGTCACTGAGAGGAACTCAATGTAGAGTTTTTCCAGCAGGACTTACTGTGTTCTCTGTGAGACATCCCCCTTCCATTCAAAAGGATAAGAGAGAGGGGAAAACATATAAACATCTGGGAAAAAACCCAAACTCTTAAGAATTCCAATATCACTGCTGTGGAATGCTGAAATCACCTGTTCAAATGCCAACTTAATTTTGAGTGTCCTAAATCCTTAAAGCCATTCATCTTAAAAAAGGGAAGAAAACTACCAAAGAGTATAGAAGTGGAAAAATGCTTTTTCTAAAAGAGTCTGAATCAGGTCAGCTACAAGGCACGATAGGCACCATGAAAGTCACATTAAAAAAAAAAAAAAAAAAAAGTAGGGCCTTTTCAGTAAAGGTGCAAAGACTTCAATTGTGCAAGCACAGCAGGGAACACAGGAAGACTGGGATATGCAAGACAGGCTGGCGATGGGAGCCTGGTTTTGCCTCTTGGGAGCTCAGCTGGTCATTTCCTCCTTGCTCATTTCTACAAATCCCAGCCACAAGATTTCTCTGGGAGTTCCATCGAAGCTGAGGCAAACCCACACCATTTCCAAACTCACAGGGCAAACTGCTCTCGGGGCTATTTCACTATCAGAGGGAGAAAATCCCCACCAGATCCTGAAGAGGAAGGGAAATCTTTTCCTTTCCCCAGTCTGCCACCAAAGTAATCAGCTTTTAACACTTCTCCCACAACAACCAATTCAACTTCCCTGCTGGCACAGTTCCTCAACCCTCCTGCACTGGGGCCAGCTTGATGTTCTCCAAACCCTGGCTATGGAGAAAAGTCACGAAAGCTGGTCTGTGCTCAAGTCCAGCTCCAAATAAGGTAGGCTGTGGCTTCACACAAAGTTACCCAAATCCAGCCTGGCATGGCTTGTTCATTGTCTGAGGGCATAACAAAGTTTGTGTTTTTACTCTCAGAGGAAAGAGTATGTCTCCAAATTAATCCATGCCACTCAAAGTAAAGCTCTCTTGGTAGCTGCTAGGAGAGAAGAGATCCTGAGGAAGGTTTGGATTTCTGTGCTAGCTGGAAGAGGTAGAGAAAAAAGGCTGCAGCTCTTTTTGTTTTGGTTTTCTCCCTGCAAGGACACATTTCTCTGCCCTGACATGCTGCCCTCCACACTCAGCAGTGCCCACCCCAGCACGTCCTGCCACCCATAGTGAGGTTGGGGTGACAGCAGCAGCTCCTTTCCAATCAAATTTGCCTTAAAATGCCTGACAGAACCGAAAGCAGGCTGCAAGCTATCCTCAAGATATTCTTTCATCATTTGGGAACATCAGCTAGAGGGATGGAGCCTCTTCCAATGCATCAAACCCACCCCAGTAGTGAGGTCTGCCTAAGAGCTGAACCAACCCCAGCTGTTCCCAGTTCCATCCTGTATGTGCCCCAGGAACATCACACATCCCTCCCGCACCGCCTGACTCCATTTGCATTTTTAACAGATCATGGAAGACCTCTGAATGGAAGCTTTAATCCAATAGCAGCTGGATTTCTTAAGAGAAAATGACATTCACTTACTAATGAAAACAGGGTTTGGGCTATGATGAGTAACTTTTTCCATGAAAACCATACATCCTCCCACCACCAAGAAACCCAAAACGGAATTAAGGCTCTTTCTTCCCAAAGCAAGGAAAACAAGAGGGAGAAAACATTATCAGCTTGCCACGGTAACTCTGCCTTCCACTGTACCTTGCTTGGAATAATCTCATTTTTAATAGAACAACTTGTTCCAGATGAAAGCTTGATATTTTCCTCCCCTTCCCTCCTACAACTGCTGTTTGCCAACAGGAGAGCCCGAAGAGCTCCAACCACTGATGGCAGCGTCACATATGTGCATCTCTAGGCTGCACATCCTCATACACATCACTGGTTTTTTCTCATGTGGATATCTGTAATCTCACACACGTTGTCCCACTGATCTTTGTGCTGCCAGCTTGTCAGACAGCAGTGTTGCAGAGCTGGGGCCATCACTTGTCGTGATACACTCTGAGTGCCCAGCAGAGCTCTCCATTTAAATTTTTGAGGACTGCAATAATCTAAAAGCTTCAACTTCAGCAAGGCCAGCACTGTGTCGGACTTCGACCTGCTTTCCAAAAGCTTATCTCCCCAGCCTGCTGTTCTCCTGCCAGCACCGTGGCACTTGTGCAAGGCACATCCCTGGTGCTCCCCCAGATGGGGCTGGCCCCAGAGCTCATGCCCTGAGCAGCTTCCCAGCACAGCAGAGCTGGTGTTGCAGGCTCCAACATTTCCTCTTTACTGCTATTTTCCAGCTTCCAGAGATTTATTGCTGCTTCCACAGACAGCTAGACTTTTCCAGCTGGATCCTGCCTGCCCAAGGCTTGCTTTTTCAGGAATGCTGTTCCTGGATGACACAGTGGGGGAAAGTCCCCATAGAATGCTCCTAGGGGAGGGAAAAGGCAGGCCCTGTGTCCCCAAGAGGTGACAAGATGATACCCTATGTGGGGAGGTACCACCAGATGAGCAACACAATGAAGGCAGGTGGGCAGTCCTGGTTTGCTGCCCAATCCACGGTGCACATAGTGAGGCTCCTTCCTGGACTGAGCCTCACTAATGAGCACAATGCTGTTCACCCTAAAATTTCCAGATCCAGCTGTGGGGCAAGGGAACAAGCCCATTTTTCACAGCTTAGTCACTCCTCCACTCCACAAGAAATTTTTATGAATTAGGGGTGCAAGGAGTGACCCCATTCCCCTTTTAATGTGGTGTACCCCACTTCTGAGCTGCCCCCACCTTAACCTGTTGCTCCCTAAAACTCACATATGCCAGGATATGCATCACCTCCCTGGTCCCTTCCACTCCCCCCAGCCTTTTTCCTCCTGCTCCCTTCCCTCCACCCTTCTCTGAAACAGATTTCCTGGAAGGGAGGAGGAGAAGAAAGAAGTTCTGGCTATAGGGCAGCTTGCCAGGCGTGCCAAAGCAAAGCAGACAGACATCCTGTGGCTCAAGTCAGCAAAGGAGGGAAGCAGAGGTGCCAGCAGTTCCACAATGCTGTATTTTAGCAGTGCCACTTCCCACAGCCATGGCTGGTCCTGCCTCCAGGTCGTGCTTCCCAACCTGTGTGAGCCCAAAGGCCGGGAGAGGCCCTCTCCTTGCTGCAAAAATGCTGCTGGCAGAGCTCACGCCACGGTGCCTGGGAAATACCACAGTTACTAACAAGAAGCAGGAGGCTGCCAAGAGAGCTTAATGAATTTTAGCTGGTTTATGATTAAGGTAGATGAGTGGAGATTTTTAACAGGTTTGCATGCTGCAGAGGTTTGCAATTTCCCTTACACCACCTTACAGGTCCTGCACTGCCAGCCTGAGGACTGAGGCAGGCAAGAGAGGGACACATGGAATGTGCCCGGGTAGCACCACACCTTCCCACAGCCTCCTGGAAAGCAGAAGATCAATTTATTTTCTACTGCAACAGCTGCACCTCATGGAACTGCTGAAAGGGCGTGGGGTGCAGCAAAGGGCTGACAGCTCAGTGGTGGCCCAGGACCCTGGGAACTTGGGCTCAATGCTGCGACCAACTCCATGTTATGATGTCAAGTCTTCACACCAAAAAGTCACTTGAAATTTTAAGGTGAGATGTGCTAGAGATCACTGCTGTGCTGCATGTTGGGGTGCACTGTGGGATGCCCTGGAGCCCCTTGGGAGGGTGTAAGCAGGGGAAAGGACTTCAATCAGACACACAGTTGTAGTTTGACAGCCACACAATACAAAAGGTTATCTGGGCACAGGCACTCACAGCCAGGAGTGGCAGACAGGGCTCTGTGACAGCGCAGGCGAGGCCCCTCTGCTGCCTTCCACAGCCACTGTGCTCCACGGCCACCAAGGCTCAGGCTGAAAGTCTGCAGGCAAGGCCTGCCCAGGAATTGCAGGAAAGGCATTTGGGAAGAGCACCGTGCCCTGCAGGCAGGAGGAGCAGAGCAGCCCTGCTCTGCTCCCAGCAGCACACCTTCCAGCAGCGGCTATTAATAGAGCTGCCAGCCAGAGCGAAATTCTCCACTGGTGCCTATAGTTACCAGCCCTACAACACTGCAGAGCTTTTCAAAACAAGCTCCAGAGGAACACTCCCGGAGGAGCAGCATGCCAGAGGCCAAATAATGCTTAATGGATGGGAGGAGAATGGGAATCCAGCACCAAAATCCAGGAGTGGGGTCCTACGATACCCGCAGGCTGCTCCTGGCCTGACAGAAGTTACACTTCCCAGGGTTTAACTGCCCTCAGCAGAGAGGAAAACAATCTGAGATATTGCCTTAAAATTAATTTAGCCCCATACATAAGCACTTAACTACAAAGGTGATACAACTGCTTTCTCTTCTTAATAAGACAGTGAAAGGCACTTCCACAGTGCAGGATCAAAGTGTTTCTCAATGTTAATGCTCTTGCAGAAGATAAGCATTTCGGTGGCTGACGGGAGAATAAAGTCAGGAAAACAGAGCAATTCCCACTCCAGCCAGCAGCACTCCCTCCTTTCAGCTGCAGCCCAGCCCATTAAATGCCATCGGGTACCCCCAAAAGGCAGGGCACACTCGTCTCTTCAAAAGACCTTCTGCACACACAGACTTCAGATGAAGTTTTGTAGATGAGGGAAGGAGTGTGTTCACTTGACAGAGCACCCCAAAACACATCCCAGAGAGACATCGGCAACAAAACTTAAGTGTAGGTACTGAGCCTACTAAGGAAACCCGTCCCTTGCCCTTCAAAGACAGGTATTAAGCAGCTGCAGGGTCAAGCACACACAAAAATATGTTTGCCTGTACATCACCCCAGGATACCAAACCCAAATCTATAGAAGGAGATGCTGGGGCAGCATCAGGTCCTTGCTGCTTGCCAGGCTTTCTGCCATTCCCAGTGAGACCAGCAGCCCAACCAGCCAGGAACTACCACTGCAGCAGTGCTCGGCCCACGCCTGCACAACAAGATGCAAGCTACTTTGTTGGTGTCCACAGAGTTATTTCAAACCCCTGTTTCAGAGCTACAGGACCAAGAGATCTTCCATTCCTCAGTGGTACACAGCCACCCTCCTCGCCACAATGGGAGGGACATGTGCCACTCAGCAAAAGTGTTACCGTGGGACAACCACCACAGAGAGCGGCCACCTCCCCACGCTGTCACCTCCCATCACCAACACCGAGTATCTCTGTCAGGCTTTGCAGACTCCAGGGTACAGCTGACAGATCTTCCGGTGTTGCACAAGAAAACGCGCAGCTCCTCCACCCCTTCCCTTTCAATCACTCCAGTCGAGACAGACTCTCATTTCCATCTTCCCTCTGCTCTTGCCCTTCCTTCCCTTTGCACCCAGACTGTTCAACATCCCCCAACACACGGAAGAGAAGAGTTACACAGTGCCTGGAAAATGCCATTAGGAGCAAGCTCTTCCTTTTAATTAGACACCTCTCTGCTAGGGCAGCCAGCGGTGCTCTCGACCTGGAAGGCTGCCATGGGCTGTATTAGCTAATAAGCTTGAGTGATCCTTCTCCAAGCAAGTCAATTCCTCCTTGGTTATGTTTAATTATATTTTAAAATAGCTCACTGGCTTCCTTTGGCCTCCCCAGGGACTCTTTGCAGCGGTGGTCAGTTCAGCCCCACGCACTGAGCTCTGCTATTGGGTTTGGAAAATTCAGGAGAGCAAAGTCCAGCCATCTCCTAGGGATGGGATACAGAAGCACCTCCACCTGCCAGATGTCCAGCCCAGCCCTGCTCAGGCTGCCCAATAACACTGGCCAAACTGCCCAGCTACTGCTCTCTCTCACAGGGCAGAGTGCCCACTCGCCACCAGCCGCCCCAGGGTTTCAGGATAACTTGGCAGCACAGAAAAACTTTTCCGTTTCCAGCCCCATGTTTTGCTAAGCAGGTGAAGCCCCCAGGAGCCGACCATGGCCTCCTCCACCACCTCAGTAGGTGGGTGCCACTGTGAAACACGTGGGGACACCCATTTGTACATGTGGTCCATGCAGCAGCCACTGCTCCCTCAAGAGCCACCTTGGACCAAGCCCAATCTTGGCATCTTCTTCCCAAGAAGGCATGCAAAAAAGGAAAAGCAATCCCAAAAAAGCAAATAAAACTGAAACATCTCAGGTACAATGAACGAGGAGCTGGCAGCAGAGTCACCTTTTCCCTTTGCTTTTTCAACACAGCAGCTTTGTGAAATTCCCCCTGCACTGCCAGGGGAAGGAAGGGGGAAGAAGCCAGAGGGGTGCCAGTTTATTTACACTCCAGCAGGATAGCAGGGCTACATAAAAAGGTTATCAGAGTAACTAAGGCTGAGAATTGCTTCCTTTATTCCTCTTGGGCACCAGAACAAGCTCCTGTGCAGCACAGCATGGTGCCTGCCAAACTTTGGGCTCTGCCTCTGGCTTGTTTTCATCAACGGCACCCAGCGTCAGCTGCACACAAGGCAAATCGTAAGCAAATAAGCACGAGGAGCCCATCAGCCCTTGCATAATAACCAGCTGGCAGGACTAAAGGGCTGCAGGTGCCCTGTCTCACCTCCCTGTGGTCAGAGGTAGTGTCCCAGCACAACCAGCCTGCAGCAAGGGTGCTCAGCACCACATTCTGTCCCCTTAAATGCCACCCCGTGAAAAGGACCATCACACTTCGGTGGTAACCAAGGTATCCCTCCCCAGCTGGGGGTGCCAGCTTGGCAGCTAACCTGCCCTTATGGTAAACCTAAAACTCCCCTCAACTGCTAGTTTAAAAAACGGTACAAAAGGGCTTGAAGACTCCAAGGTCTGGTACTGAAGCACCATTCAGCTGGCCAGCCTCACAGAAAGGATTGTTAATTCTAATGAAGTCCAGGCTCCCAGTCTGGACAGGAGACAGAGCGAGGGGACCAGCAAGTCCAGCACTGGGAGCTGTTTTGGGGAACCAGTGGTTCCCAGCTCACAGGCGCCCCTCCTCAGGAAGAACTGAAGCATCTACCCGCACTCACAAGGAGCACCTTCCAAAGTGCCCAAAAGGCACCAGAAGTCATAGTGGGGAAATTATACAGGCTAGCTATTCCTCTTGGAAGCAAAATGCCCATTTGTAAAAGATCAGCTCTTCTGCAAGACTTTGAGGTGAACAACTGATCTTGCCGAGGAGTGGCGGCTGTGCAGAGCCCCCAGCATCCTTCCTGCCACCCAGGAGACCCTTCCTCCCTCGCAAGCACAGCCGGCAGTTTCTTCGACAAGAATAGCAGGAAATCGGGACCAGAAGGGAAGAAAAATCCCTGGGATAAGCACGAAAACTCGGAAGGAACAACACTTCACAGAAAACCGTAGCCGCCTCCATCCTGCCATTTTTAGGGTGGAGGAAAAGGTTAAAAAAAACCAACCCAGGACTGTCCCTCATTCACGCAGCTGGCAACATATCAGGTATCAATTAACACCGTCGTTATCAGAGCACGATCCATGTTACACCCAGAAACAAGGCGAAAAGGCCTGAAAGTGAGCACCCACTTGGTTAAGCCCTCCACCTCTCAGAGACAGGGGACGCCCCCAGAGCGCTTCCCCAGGCACCCCCGGGGAAGGGAGGACTCAGCAGGCAGAGGCTCCAAGCCAAGCAGCGCAACTCCAGGTGCCAAAGCAGGGTTTCCTCGCCATCCCTCCTCTTCCCACTTCTCCAGCCCCCCTTGCTATGCTCGCTGCTGTAAGCAAGCATTATGAAAAAAGAAAAATAAAAGTAAATCCCAAATCCTCGACAACAGAGCAGGGTGTCAGAGAAGGGGCACAGGGTATCGGACAAGGGGCATCCAAGCAGTGCCTTGCCTGGCAGGGTGGGGCTGGACTCACTCCCAAGGCAAAAAAGCATTTCGTGGAATGGAAACCAGAGTATTTAAAACACGAAACCAGCAGCCTGCTCGGGCATATCTCGTTGCCCTCAAGCGCAGGAGCAGGGAGAGAGCAACCCTCGCCAGCCAACCTCGCGCTGCCGGAGGCTCTTTCCAACCGGGACAAACCTGGTTTGCAGGGAAACCGGGATACGCCGCTTTTTGCTAAATTAGCCGCATGTCTGCATGGATTATTTCACGAGAAACTTTCTCAGGAAAGGCAGCCTCTCCAGCCTGGATAGAATTTGCATCCTAAAATAACTTCGCGGGCGGCGGGGGCCGCGGTCCCCGGCGCGGGGCCAGGGCAGCCGGGTCCCGGCGCTGCCGCTAGCTGCGGGGCGGGGGGCGCGGAGCCGGCCCCACATCACCCGTGTTTGCTGAACACCCCNTTCTCCAACCCCAAACCATCCTACGATTCTACCTCCCCCTCTGCATATTAATTTAAAAAACTGACATAAATAGATATACATGTACCATTACATACATACGCATGCATTAAAATAAAAAGGCAAAGGATAATCAGCCCCTTCGCCCTCCA